>JAODJX010000002.1:908777-942250 GCA_026776945.1 Isichthys henryi
CCCCCGCTCCTCCGCCGGCCCCTCCCCGCCCCCCCCGCCGCCCCGCCCCCCGCCCCCCCCCCCCCCCCCGCCCCCCCCCCCCCCCCCCCCCCCCCCCCCCCCCCCCGCGGGCCCCAGCCTATCAAAGGCAGAATCGGGAACAAGAGCAACCTCATGTCTTCAGACTGCAGGAGGAAACTTACTGAACAAAGGGAGAACATGTGAACTCTGTAAACCCAGAGCAGAGCTAAATGGGTGGATCTCCTTCATGCTACTTAAATTTAGCAGTTAATTACACCATGGTTATCAATTTATATCTAAAGTAACAATGAAAACATCAAAACTGTCTTCATAAATCAAACATCAAAAAACACATCAATATACACAGCCTGCTGTTTTGCCCACATTGGAACGTCACACTGTTGTTCAGTGATGAGAGATGAATTACCCCACAATGCCATGTATTCACAAATCTTCAGACCCCCGGCTTAAGCCTGTCAAGTTTGCTAAATACTACAACTACCATAATCCAGGGAAACCGATATTTATCTGGAATTACAAATTCATGCCTCTTTTGTCTCAGTAACATTTACATATTCAACTAATTTTATTGTTGAAAACAATCATCATAAGTATACCTGAAATAATGGATCATATATTATCAATTTCAAGGAAAGTATGAGTGTAAAAATCTGAGAAAACATATTTCTAAACATATTTAATGGTACATGTGAAAAGCTCCTTTTGAAACTTCAAACACAGACTTGAGTGTATTGTTAATAAATAATAATATTTAATGATAACTTTAAATACCCCCCTGACCAGGAAAAGCAGTTACTACATGGATGGATGGAACTACTAGCCTGGTACCTGATCCCTAGATATTCATCTTTTTTAGTGCCACATAAAAAGTAAAAATAAAACTAGGTGAAACATACAATAATTAGCCAACCGATCTCAGTGGAGTTCGGAATGTATCTTACATACAAGTGCCTGCTGGACAGATACTCATGGTCTCAAGAATACCAGCCATAGCAGGCTTACAAATGCCCAATGAGGCGTATTTGTGACAATGACTTTGCAATAAGTTCTAACCATCCACTATGACAGAGAATGTTTAAATCACACAACCAGTTAATCGGGTCTCAGCAGAAATCAGTGGACGTCCTGCTGCTACGTACAGGACAGAATGTAGTGGCTGTTCACATTCAATGTATTTGTCCTACACTTTTAGAGAAATCTTTGTGTGCCACATTTAACCTTTACTTGTATTGATATTCATTATTGACATGAATGAAAGATAATAATCAATCACTTTAGTCTATACTTCATATTGCGGTGAGTTTTTAAAAGGGCATCTGTTTTTTGGGTATCCATCTTCCAACAGCCTGTCCTGGTCAGGGTCACTGGGTGGCCCTGGACCCTTTCCCAGGCAACACGGGGCACAAGGCTGGGGTCTACCCTGGACAGCATGCCAGTACATATGCACAAGCAGACTCAGTTGGAAATTTAGAAATACCAATTAGCCAAACTGCATGCCTTTGGACTGCCAGAGGAAAACCCTCTGCCATGAGAACATGTAAATTGCACACACACACAGCTGATGTGAGATTCAAACCCAGCAAACTAGAGGTGTCAGGCAATAGTAGGAACCCTTGTACAATCCATCTTTTTTGTTAACTCTTTTTGCTTAAACTTTACATTTCGCTGGTTGATAAAATATAGTGACGTTCTTTTTTGAAGCACTATCCTGGTTGCATTTGTCAACTTGTTTTTCCGGGCTTCGCAAACTGGCAAAAGCCCAAGGAATTTAATATTTAGTGTCAAGGGCTAGATGCCAAGTTTAGGGAGGACAAAATCAGGCGCCACAAGAACTGCTGTAGTTAGGCGTACTCCACGGGAAAACCCTTAACAAAATAACAACTGTCCAATATTTACTAGAGGATAAGCCGGAAAAAAATAACGCAGGGGTCTTCATTTCAGACATTCTGGGAGTGAAAAGCAAATCTTCAGGATGTAGTGAAATCTGAAATCTGTCGCGTAACCCTAGGCAGTGCTCCTCGTGTTTTCTTTCTTTCTTTTTTTAAATACAGTACATATATAGTTCCCTGACTTTTTGCAACAACGAAAGAAAACAAACTTCTTCCTTCCAGGGAATGATCGACTTAAATTTCAGCACTGAATAATGCAGATTTTCCACCTGGATGGCTATGAAAAGTGTATTACATTGAAATCCGCCACCTTCATGTCCCGTATTTCCCTGAGCACCAGCTTCAGTAAGATGGCTTCAAAGTCACTACCCGACTACCGCGTTTGATTTATCTCTTTTTTTTTTGGGGGGGGGGGAGTCCTTCTCTTTCTCCTTGGCCACATCACGTGCATCGCCGGCAAGCTACGTTTATTTAAAACCGGCCGCATTTTTAATTCGGCAATTAGTAAAACTGATGTTTTAAAACCCGACAGCCACCCGACAGTAAAGCAGCAATCGAAAGCATTTGCTAATACCGAGTGTCATTTGGTTAAATGTGTCATTTGGTGTCTTGCACCGGTCAGATTAGGTTCGTCTTTCCTTAGCAGTGGGTTGATATATCATCGCGCCGATTAATCAGGAATAACGCTGATTTGGGATTATGGAGATCCCTGTCGGGTTAGGAGGAGTTTGTGACTCCCCACGCACTGTTTTCCGCGGACCTTACCCAAGCGTTTTACATAACTTACGAGCTGCGCTTCAGAGTAACAGCGCTGACCCGGAGGACTTTGACTTACATCCCAGGTACAGTTTCTCCCAGGATAAAAAGCTCTGCGAGATCGGACAAACTAATATGCATTCAGCCCGCAAGGGATACGGATTACATTATGGGACATCCTGTGATTCTCACGGAGCAGTGACGGAAGAAGACAGGAGTTCTTGCTTTTCTACGTTACCGGACGCCGAAACCAAATCGGGCCATTTTTCCCTGATCCGACTGGATCGCAAAAAGGAGATTGCTAAGCTTGAGATGGACGGTGTGGAGACCGTACGCGGTCCCTTCGCCCTCGGTTTGCATAAGGGCTCCTCTCTCCCTAAAGCGCCCTGTCATAAAGACATTAAATCGCCCGGTGACACATGTATGGGGAGTATCGGAACCGAGTCCGCCTGCACCACCATCTCGGAGACTGCCAGGGAGTTGTGCAACGCCGTCTCCGTGTCTCTGGGTTTCAACGTGGACCGAAACGAGGGCGATCGGGGAGCGGAACACGCGTCCACTTTTCAGCACGACCAACGCCAGGAGCCCTATTTATTTGAAGTGCCTCCCTACCAGCACGCCGAAGACGGTGCAAGTACCCCGCTAAATTATAAATGCTTCATTACTCACCAGGAAACAACGTTAAGCGACAGCGATAAGCATGGCGAAATGTTTAAGGCGACCGATTTAAGCGAGTTGCCCTGCGAAGCGATGTCTTTGCAAAACGTAAAGGGAAGCCGCTCCAGATGGGAAGAGCAAGCCGGGATGCTTTCGGAGATTAAAATCTCAACTTGCAGAAACACGAATACTTTCTTTCTGAATTGCTCTAATATGCACAGGGCATGCCTCGACGCCCAGGTGCTGCCGACAAACACGGCAAACTATAATCAAAATGATGCCCCGCTGGTTGTACCCAACAGCCGCGGGACTATCGTCGCGCACACATCCCCCAGTATCGCCAACGAACTTGAGCAGAACCTCGACAACAGTCGCGCCGATCATCTGTCCCATAACATCAAGATGACAGCAAAGCAAATAAATAAGGCACCTCCGGGGCCTTGGGATCTCCAAAACACGAGTAACGAGATCTACGACGCCCCGAAGGGCCAGGCTAGACCCGCCGCGTACAAGTACGGTACCAGAGCCTGTAATTCATTCGTTTGCAATCCGTACGAGCACTGGAAGGGGGATGCTGCGCGGAAAAGGTCCGCTTATGATCCCTGGTACCCCAGCGGGATGTTCGGCTGGACTCCCTACTCCGGCTCCCATTGCTTGAAAAACGACAGGCTAGACGGACCTTATCCAGACTTCAGGTAATCACCCATTAATCTCCTTTTGGATTATCTAAAACGAATAAACTTTTGCTACAATAGTCTACCTATATTGCGCAATCATACAAAAATAAAAGTAAAAATTGCAGTGGAAAAAAACTGAGTACAAAATACGCGATCAATATCATTTAATGTCCCGCATATTTAAATTATTCTTGCGCTTTTAAATTGTTAAATGAAAAGATGCAGTTTTTTCAATAAAATTAAACTTAATTGAAAGTTGTACTTATTTTATGTCTATAATGTAGGTATATCGCGAGTTTCATTTTGTTGAATTTTTCAATCGGTAGATAAAATGAAGTAGCACCGCAGTTTGTGCGCTTTAGATGTCACTTAATTAAAATTCAGAAGTTGTTCAAATGTGGTTTGAATTATACTCTTAAATTAATAACTCAGAAGGAGTATTAATTGAGACATGCATAAATAGCAAAACAAAAACATCGTCCTGTATCTAGTTCTGCCGTTATTTGTCATATTAGTGATAATTCATACATCATCAGCTTGTTTTAATTTGTCTATATGTGTATTTCTGTATCTTCATATATGTATGCATTTTGTACAAGTGGAGGGTTATGAAAGTAACTAATTTAGAATAAGTTTGCGCTTTTATTTTTTCATATTTCATATGCAGATTTACTTAAATACCAGAGTTTAAAAAGTAACATTTGTAAAAGTATTGTATAGTATAACATATTTAGGCTACTTTAAAATAAAATAAGCCTATAAATGCCACAGGTAATTATTAATTTACTTATTTTTTTAACGGCCTTATGAATGGTGGGTAGTAACAGACATTTAATAATAGATCTTAAAATTTAGTGATTAAAAATGCATTCATTTACCATATAACATCGTGTGCTTATTATGTAGAGGTTCGCGTCTTTACTACAAAACAGCAATGCACTTTTTTTCATCCAGAAAGTGTTTTTAAAAGTTATTTTTACAGTACCGTGATCTTTGAAGGTGAATGTTATTGCGCAGTGGATACGCTTACATTTTCGGACATCAGATGGTTTAAAAATAAATAATAATCGTCCAAAATATATTTATCCTTGCATGTAGACACCTAATATTTGCATCTTGCACTTGTAATATGTCTTATATCGATAAACGTACATGACTTTAATAAATATTCATATGAGCAGGTCGATCTGAATCAATACGAATGAATTAGAAGATAAAATACCTATTTCGGGTAGTTCCGAGGTTGAGAATATTAAAGCTTTCTTATTGTGTGCCATTAAAACTGTGGCGATCAGAGATTAAAATAGATAAGTAAATATCTGCTTTACTAATATTGCCTATCAGAATGTGTATAGATTAGATAAGAAGGCCTGCGTAAAATGTTAAGCGTGCAGTTCTAGAGCAACATCATTCTTAGGCTGAAATGAACATGTATTTATAATAAAATAATTATTTTAAATACCAACAATACAGAAACTTTACCAGTGTTTTTTTTTTTTTTGCATTTCCATCTGAGGTCAGGTACCTCCTGAATACATTTTCCAAAGTTTGCCGGCTTATTTACAGATTTAGTTGGAATAAACCCAGAGAGTGTTCTAGTAATATAATTTCAACTGCTTCATGTTTTAGTTGGAATTGTTCTGTTACGAGCCTGCGAATTTCCTGTTCCTTGTGATTTAATGGGTTATAACATAGATTTTTTAAAAATAAATTCAATGATGAAGGATTCCTTCATTATTTCCTCCCTGTTGTATCTTGGTATTGACACTGATAATGACATTTGAATCGACTGGTTCGAGTGCAGAGCATGAAACTGATTTGCCACCATTACTTGTCTGTCGATTGCTCCTTGAGTGTCATATGATTGAAACAGCTAACTGATGATTGATCGCAGTTCTAAACTTCTTTAATATCTCATTAGCCCAACCCGTTTAACTGACTTAAGGAGTGCCATATGTATTGCATCTATTCCTAAAAATCCAGGTGAGGTCAGATGCTTTTCTCTGGATTTAAGATACAAAATACCTGATAGTATTAACTTGCTTTCCACGCCCATCATAATGTCCAGAGAATGGTCACCCTGTAACTTGCGTTGTAAGTGGTATTCAGTTATTAAAAAATTGTGCTTGTGATTAAATGTCTTTTTACATCCACTGCCCGTTTAAGCAACACTATAAAAAATGCTTCTTTGAAATATATTTTGCAGTTGCAGTTACGCAAAAAGTTTCACAAATCACCTGAACTGAGGCTACTTAAATACAATTTTTGCTTAAGTCTGTTCCCCGGGTCAGACATGGCCTGTAATGCTACAGTTATATGTAATATAAGAAGTACTGTTGGGCCGTGTTGTTTTCTTATGTTAATCTAGATTACGATTTAAATTAATTTCCAGTTTCATTTAAGTCCAGCAAATGGATGAGTAAATTTGAGACATTTGTAATATTGTTAGTTTTTATATCAGTTTTGCGGTACTTGCCATCGGTTATATTATGGTATATGCGCTTTATGTGTTTGCGTTATATTATGCAGTCGTGTGTTTCACTTCCAGGCTGATTAATTTATGTTCTGACACCAAGCTTCTGATTTATTTGCTTGTGTGAATTTTTCTACTCTAATCACAGCTCATGTGAGCAATGGCTGTAGGGAAGGTCAATCCGCACGGTTCTTCGTTACATTTAGTGCTACGAGAAACTGGAATTAGATTCGTTTGCTCTTACGCCCGATTGCTGAAAATGTGACAGGGCCAGTGTTGTTTTTGGACATGTGATCATTAATAGTCATAGAATAGGCTAAACACAAATGTGTGTAAACACTCAACTGCCACACCAACTAATTACCACAGCAGGAATGATGACCTGCCTACATTCACTTTCAATGGGAAGATTATTTATTCAGCAACTTGAGACAGACATATGATATTTCATTTTTGACATTGTCAGATTGGAAGAATATGTACAGCAGTAATATGCCTAAGAATTACATACTGTACTGTAGCATTTGGCCACAGATTAAACATTTAATCAAAGAGATTAAGTGTTTAATTAAACGACTAATTTCTTAAATTTTGTGCAAATATGCATCTGAGTTGCTGTGTACTACTAAAGAAAATGTTTGTATTTGTTGTTATATGCAGTTTTGCTAATTCGGTCATGTGCATGAGTTTCAGTTTGTGTTTTGAAGAGTGTTACAGCTGCTTCCAAATAGTTTTAAAACTAATTGTCTGATGAAAATTTAGAACTGGCATGATGTCTAATTTTATAATAGTTATTTTTCAGAACTTTAGTTAAAATTCAGATGCAGGTATCCATTACATACAATGGATATATTAAGATTTTTCTGTCTTGAAAAGCACAATTTTTTTGAAAACATCAGTCTGAATAGATATCAGCCAATACTATTTTACAGTCAACAATTTTTACATACGTATATAACTATTGACTAACGACCGATTTAATATTCTTTTTATGTTTGTCTTTCGCTCGCTTCTGATCATTATATATGTTTTTTGACATAGCAGTATTTTTTAAAAAGGTGATGATTTATTTAGTCTATTTACCAGTTTCACAATCATGGAGGCCCATAACCATTTTATTAAAGCATTTAAACTGACTTGGTGAGCCCAACAAAACCCATTCAAACATTCAGAAATAGATAGATAGATACTTGACAAATAAAATATTCAGCAGCTCGTGGAATGAGGAACAGTATCTGACATCTCCTTCACGTGTCACTTAAATATATTTATCTAATGCTTTTCTGTTATCTGTCCTTCATTTACCACCCCCTGCCTACAAATAATAAAAGTTTAATAAATTGTACAATTGTAGTAACTCAGTAACGTTGTTATATTGACAAATCGATGCAATTATATGTACAGTATTCTTTCTGGTTTGGGTCAGTACAGTGATGAAGAATATAATGAATTCTTATCAGACCGTAGACCTGGTTACTGAGCTAGAAGACTTCTTCCTTAGTAGTATTCCTGTTGTCGGTACTAAACAGCCCCCACAGGATGGTTGACAGTATTTACTGATTTAGTGTCTTTTGCCTTGAAGCTAGTACAAATTATAGCACCAGCTCTGTGCTATAATTGCTCTTGTGATTAGTATTTGGTTTGGTATGTAGTGGCTTAATACTTGCCATAATACATAAATTTTAATTCAGTCAATAATTTCAAAGCATATTGCAGCTTGGCAGGAGGTAAGGGGTCCGCTAAGAAATTTCAGATACATACCAACAGACACTTATTTCATGTAGTTATATCCCTTTCAGTGCCAACATTTTTTGTTTACTGTTGGTGTCTGATTAATGCAAGAGACTAATGCATATTTATATGGTAATTTGGGGTGGCAGTTTGCAGGTTTGTCTCGATAGTTTTTATTATTGGGTTTTTCGTGTGGATTCGAAGCACACCTTCCATTCGAGAGTCATTCACGTAGCAGCCCTCCCAGAAACGTATGGTTTTAATTCATTCTTATATAATAACGTTTGACATTTCAAATACGATGGAAATATTGTGTGTGTTTGCGTGTATGAGCACTGCAGTATTCTGGAAACCCATTCAGGGGGAACTCGGTCTTTTGCCGTACCTGGTAAATTATAATTAATAATTGTTTTGCAAATAAAACATGGTATGTGATAGTTTGGAGTGAAAGAAATATCAAATATTATGTGAGACTTTAGATGCGCATCTCTAACACTCTACATGTGAGTTGTGATCCCTGATGTCATATAAAAGTATTAACTACGTTAAGAGCATGAAATGTTTATTGCTAACACGGTAGATGTTTATTACGATAATTATTTATGGTAATGGTAATGGTATTTATTTCCTGATTCAGTTCTGGTACCTTTTTACTGCATGATTTATGTTGTGAAGTGACATTGAATTGTCTTACAAAAATTAATATTTTGTTTTTTTTTAGCTACTTTTAAAATATTATTCAGTGAACAGACTAAAAACAACACTGCATGTTGATACGCCCATATTATTATTATTACTATTATTATTATTATTATTATTATTATTATCAATGAGAACAACAATGACTAATAATAATAATAATAATAATAAGAAGAAGAATTATTATTATTAAAGGCATTGTACACCAGAACTGGGTTTGCATTTGACATTAGTTGTTGTTGATTAAGGTGATATTTTGTGTGTGTGTGTGTGTGTGTGTGTGCAAAGATGCAAAATCTTAAACTACTTCAGAATCTGTACTGAATAAGTAATGTGAATTACATGAGTATCACATAAAATATAAACGGTTATTTCACAATATTCAGTTAAAATCAGCACATCTGTTCAGCATGATTCCTGCTCTGGATATTAGAGAAGTTTCCCCCCATCATTTTCCATGGATTTTAGCATCTCTTAAGATGGTGGATTCAGCGACACCCAGCTGTTAATTCCAAGCGTAGTACCTTAGCCAACAACATTTCTATCTCTGACACACGCGTCTTTCCGGCTCACCATTATGCATGTTTTCTGTGTGGGTCATTAAAAGTGAGCGAGTGTTTTACAAGGCATCTTAAGCTATACTGCGTCATTAAAACAGACATAGATCGTTTATTGAATACCCTTTACCCTGTTATTTTTTATGCATCTACCATTTACACATGATATGTGTCAGCCATGTAATAGTTTTGGTGTTATTTTTTATATTTTTGTGCGTGTGTTTTTTTGTGCTTAAGTTACTCAGCTGCTAATAGCAGCAAGAACACTAAGAGTTCTACCGATGAGCTTTATTTCCCAGAGTGTTCTTACCAGCTTAACATCCTGTATATTCTATCTATAAATTCTACAAGAGGCAAATTACTCATTTTAGGGAAGGCTGACTCTAAATTGGGGAACAAAGTTATGGCAGTTAGTTAGGTAGAGTTGTGGAATTAAAGAGGTTCATAATGTACCTTGGTAAAGTATAGCCTGGGAAGTTATGTTTTAGCTCTCACTCAACAGAGGGACCCCCTTGTGTGACGCTCTTTCTTGGCTTAAGTTTTCCAGACGTTTTTTGTTTTTTCCTTCGACGATGACACAGTAAACAGTGTGACTTCCATTTTTCAATTTATTTTTGTAACGCTTCGGCATTTTGTTTCTGCAATGTGGTGCAAGGCGCGTTAACGGTATCGGGTGGGAGAACCTTCCCACCTGGCACACGCCATTTTGTGCAGCGTATGCCTTATTGTAAGGTGACCATCAACTAGAATGGGGTGGGGGGGGTGACTTATGGATGTCGTGTAGCGTTATGTTCAGAACGTTTCACTTCATTGATTCTTCGGTGTTTGAGTGACAAAGAGGCATAAAGAGCCATTAAGGTTATGATGGAAATAAATGTTATTGACTAGTCACAAAGATACAAAGGCTTAATTTATAGTTTGTCTGAAGGGTCTTCTGTTTAAAGTTCAAGGACGTAAACATTCATGAAGGTTATTTTACTTCGCAAAAGTGTTAAGTAGCTTATTAATTAAAGTGAAACAAATGCTGTAGTTGTTTTTTTATTATCTAATGAAAAGAATGTGCTTCTGTCGTACCTGGCCTACCTGTAATAAGTTAGAACTAGCAGGATATAAGCGCATGTTAATTACTAAATATATATATATATATATATATATATATATATATAAAATATATGTTTTCAAATAATGTTTTATTCATAATAGTGTGTTAAGAATTTTTTAATAGAATATATATATATATACACACACACACACACACACACATACATATATTATAATTTTGCTTGTGTGTATTTTCCAAATAATGTTACACTTTTGTCTAGCAGCTTGGTCCCATCATTGCCTGCAAAGATTTCTTGAAGGCAGATAATTTCCTTTCATACTAAGCGTTGCATGGCGCCACATGGGAGAGCTTTTTCCAAATATCAGGCGGACTCATCTCTTACTGCTGGCAAACAGTAACTGGCAGGAACCAGACAGCTTTGTGGGAGGAGCTTATGAGGCAGCCACAGAGTTACCATAAACCTCATAAAACCGTAGCGGATCGATGGAAGTTATGTCGCTCTGCGGGAGAGATCCTACTTGCCAGTGGCAGGTAATATAAATCAAACTCAAAGCGGAGTCTGAGATAAGAATATTGCCTCAGTAGAGTTATTCAATGACCATAGAAGCTCCAAACCTAAAATTTTAAAAGTTTTTTTCTGAATTTATTTTAGAGATGGACAAACATCATTACAAAATTTTCCAAACTTCTTTCTTTTTTCCTGAAGTTAACTAACAGCGAAACAATTCAGGGCCATTTAAGAAGACGACTTGACGGAATGACAGGTTAATTGTAGTGAGATGCAAATGTTTTTCTCTGATCACAGAGGAAACTCGAGTAACACTGCTGGAAGCAATACAGTTAGATGTAATTCCCCATTTGTCTTTCATAGACTATCGCCTCAGCTACCAAGAGACAAAGATGCTCTCATTATATTTTCCGTTATTGTTATTTTCTTATTTAGCTTTCTTCAAAAATCGTGCTGTAATTGTTTTGGTCTTCTCAGACCTGAATGGTGCGAGAACATATGCTATTCTTTATCGTCCATACACAATGCCCTTCGTGTTATTATCTGGGTTAATAAATAATCCATAAAAACCAGTTTGAGCAGAACTCAAGGGGTGAACAAGGGTTTCATTTGAAAAATAAGGCTCTGAAAAAAATGCGTAGTACTTAGAGAGTGGGACTTAACAGCCTAAATATTTTTTCGAAACAGCCAATCAGGTAGTTTGTTATGTTTGTGTTATATTACAGGTGACCCATGACTCCAGGGGGAGCTGGTCAGCAGCACAAAATTTCGCTATTACGTTTTATAGTTGCTGATGCAGCTTTCTGCCATAAAGCAAATACAAAATATCCAGCTTTTCGGTTGACTACGACAAGAAAAGTAATGGAAATAAAGAGTGTTCTCTTCATTCAGTACGTTTGCGTGATTCAAGAGGCATGCTAATTTTCTGCTATATCATCTCAGCAGTAAACTGTTCAGGAACTATGGAGACGACAATTAAGATATTTTGGTTCTTCGGTAATTAAATAAGGATTTGATCATGATGCATTTAGCTAGGCATGCCTTTACTGGCCGCATAATATGCAGAAAAAATTAAATGTAAAAATATAAAAAAACCATTGTGCAAAAAGTCATCAGCATATGAAACATAATTCAGAATTAATTATATGCAGTTTAATCGTCTGTAATTAATTATGCATGCAAACAATTAATTTAAATAAAAGCTCTACCAGAACTAGATGAAAGGGTTATTTTAATCAATGGTATAACTATATATTGGCCATTCCTAATGTGTTATTATTAAGTGGTTTTATTGAGTCTAACCACCCACCAAATCCATGATCTGAGAGTGAAATATTATGCTGCTCCATGCAGGAATCATTTTGTAGGAATCACAGAGCAGTCAGTCAACTGAGCAGAATAGTGGTTATTATCTGAAATTACAGTGGTGTGGACTTCTTTTGCATCCCTGTCTCCACAGTCTAGCCAACTAGGTTCACTCTAAATTTCAACAGTGGTTAAAATATCACCCATTCTTGGAGGTTATTATTTGCATGGAAGACATTGTGCCAGCCAGCTTTTTCCATGTGACTGTTGTCATCTTCAGTAGATACCATGAATTTAAATGGGATGGCAAGGGCTATACTTTGAGTCTTATTATAAAAAAGCCCTATCCTCATTTCACTTATACGATACTATTGGCATTTGACAATTTAAAAAATTGAACCTGATCGTGTTCTAGATAAGTTGCATTGCACTCCTTCTAGATTTAGATAAATTGGATGACACTGTGAATAATCAGTAACTTTCAGTGGTTGTCAGTTAAGATAAAACTTCAGCATTTGAACATGGCAAATTTACTTCTGTATCACAGTGCCACACTTTTTTGAAACTGTGAATATAAGCTTGACTAGCAAGAAATATCAGCTTAGTACAGCTAGTTTAACTTCAAGTGATTGTATTATGATCGCAACACATTGAGACACCAAGATATTCTTTATTTTTTATTTAGAAATTGAATTCAGTTTCCACTTAGATAGCTTTAGCAGACACACTAGTTTAATGCCCGTATTTATTTCATCGGTCGCTACGGTGATTACCATGGTATCAATGTCATGCGAATATGCCTTGAACTATATCTGTCTTTACTGCTAATACATGACGTAGGTCACACCATAAAGGACTTTAAGGGAAGGAGTGAAACCCGATTACATAACTGTGACGAGTATTGCAGTTTAATTTACTTGTACACTTTAAATGTGATTTTTCCCTTCTCCCTTAGACGTTTATTAACTAAAAAAAAAAAGTTATTAAAATGTGGCTAAGTGTTCTATTAAAGTGTTAGTCAATTACAAATAAATGCGGAGATTGTCTTTATTTATTGCTGTGTCACTTGTCTTTTTTAATAGGTGTATGCGATGGCTGATGTCTGGTGGCAAGAAGTAATTACATTATCATAATACTTCATAATGCTCAGTATTGCTCTCTTCGTCTTTAATTACGTTGTTGTTTGAACGAAGATGTGCTTATTACAGTCATTCTGCTCAGAATATTATAGTTTTGTACACTGACAAATTTTATGATGCATTAATCATATTTGTATTTAATTCCACTACAATTAAAAGCTGAAATGCTTGCTTTTTAATTAGAAACTTTTCAAATTAGAGCATGATTTTATTATTCAATTATTTGCACAGAATAGCTGAATGTGATGGTGCATGAAGATAAAATTTTACTCATGTCACCTGTAGGTTTCGTACTTCACCGAATGACTGTGAGCAAACAAAGCTCTTCATCAGTGGTGATTCAGAAGCATAATCCCGCTCCCCTCCCCACACCCGCGCTTAGCCCTGAGTGTTCCGGCAGGTTCGAGGACGGCCGAGATAGCGTGTTCCCCTTGGAGTTTTTCATCCCGCCCCAGAGGACGTGTCTGATCTGCGGGGACGAGGCTTCGGGCTGTCACTACGGAGCGCTCACATGCGGCAGCTGCAAAGTCTTCTTCAAGAGAGCCGCCGAAGGTCAGTCAGCACAACAGGGCATGAATTCACAAGACGCTTTTTTCCTCTTTTCTTTTCCTGTTCTACCCAGATTTATCGGAGTGCCTGACACTGTGCTATACTGCCTACACCATTTTTCTCTGCCATCACTTTGGTTACCTGTAGGCCATATCATTTCTGACACCTAACTCAGATTTATTATTAGATTTCTTCTTCTTCATCTTCTTATAGTACTACTACTAGTACTACTACTACTACTAATAATAATAATAAATAGTAGTAGTATTATTAGTATTACTATTATAGTACTTTTCACATTGCTTTTCAATGTACAGTATTATTGTCGTCATTATTATTATTATTCATAGGAGTAATAGTACTATTAGGTTCTATAGTAAATTTCTTGCCTCAGCCAATGTGCGTCTACCTGTGGATGCAACGTGATGTTCAGCAGGCTGTGAAGTGGTACTCCAGGTTGTGATGATGCAGAGTGCTGTGTTCTCCCGTTTGTCGAACTTTGGCTTGTGTTAATAGGGAAGCAGAGGTACCTTTGTGCCAGCAGAAATGATTGCACCATCGATAAGCTCAGAAGGAAGAACTGCCCATCCTGCCGCCTGAAGAGGTGCTTTGAAGCTGGAATGACTCTTGGAGGTATATTTTTTTTCTTTCTTTAGCTTGTCAAAATTATTTTGTAATTTATCACTGGAAGAAGTGTAGGTTTTTAAAACGTGGCGGAAAGTATTTTTTACTATGAATGATAGTACATTTTTTAGCGCTTTCAAGTATCGCAATCAGATAATTTTTTGTGTTCTCTCTGGTTTGTCGCCAGGAACTATTATGCAAAGGAAAATCAATCATTGTTTTCAATACACTACTGAGTTTTAGCGTTAAAAACACTTTAAGGGTTAGATATTTAAACTATGCGTAGCACCATCAAACTGAGGTGTTGTTTTAATATACCACTAGTCAGTTCTACCAGTGTCTTTCTCAATTCCCTGTAAATAATCGACATCATTTTATATAATTTTTTGTCAGTCATTAAATCCTTCTTTGTACTTATCATATTGAATTTTTTGCCTTTAAAGTATGTTAGTTTCAAAAATAAATTTACATACTCTTCCATACAAAATACTCCCCAGACACCATTCACTTTCCTTACAATTTCCCCAGACCTGTATCACATTATGTCCCGGGATGGATATGCAACAGAACAATTTTCATCCCTGGCTCCATTTTCATGTTCTTCAACTTCATCCTGCTGACTGTGAAAATTGTGCCATTCCGCAAATAGGTGAAAAATGAAAGTATATTAAAGTGGAACATGAATTAAGGCGTCCAAAATGCTTGTAATTTACCCTTAGTCGTAGACAGACAGAAGGGGAAAATGTGGCGTAATGCGCAGATTGTCCCTGACAGGAATCCTTACCACCATAAAGCTGTAGGGGGAAACGGTAGTGGAACAGTGTGTCCTTGTAGAGGTGAACTATGCTCTTTTGATCATGTCATTGGCTGAATTTTTCAATAGATGATTCATGTATAGAAAGTATTAAGATGCACTTCTGATTCCAGCTCAATTATCAAGGTATTTCTGCTTAAAATTAGTTTCAGAGGTGACCTTTTGCATCCCCAAGCATTGCATTTTGTTTAATTTTGTTAAAAGGAAAAATATTTTTTGATTTACACTTATCAACAGTTTTAAATATCACGCTGGCCTTATTGTTTGAGATTGTTAATGTTTGCTGTGCTAAAAGCTGATCGTAAAAAAAGCCTTAATTCACTTTATTATATAAATCCTGATTAAAATAGCTTGCAGAGATGAGGAGTGCAGATTCCCCAGCGAGCTTTTGTTTTATATGCAAAGACGTACTTCTTAAATAAAAGGCATGGTTACCTCAGAAATGCACTGCTTTTAATGGTTCTAAATTAACTTTCCATTTTAATATCTTAGAAATGAAGCCTGAAAATTAGGAGTTAAGTAACTTTTAAAGTTTTCCCACTTATCCCCCCTGCAAAGTTCTGGATTTTCACCGCATTATTTACACCCGCACCTTAAGCTGTGTTTTAAATCAGTAAGAATGATTGCCAATGACAGGGTGTCAAAAAGCACGTAAGTCAGAGCCGTGGTGACGTTTAACTCTTTATGTGAGCGTTGTGCGTTAAAGCTGTCGTCACAAGACACACACACACACACACACACACAGAGAGAGAGGTGTGTAGTTATTTCTTTGTAGGGACTCTCCATTCTATGAGGAAAACTCTAATCCCAACATAACGACCTTAACCCCTACTTAACCATAACCATAAGTAACCAAGCAAAATGCAAAACTTTTTTGATTGCATTTGAAGATCTTTATGAGGACCTGAAAAATGTTGCCCACAGCATGAAAATAACTGCTTTTTCATACATTGTAGAAGAACTTTGGTCCCCGCAATGTAATATAAACATAATCCGCACACGCGCACGCACACACACACACACACACTCACACACCTTTGGTTGTGGGTGTCAGTTAATGCATCTAGTGGTAAATTTAATGTGTGTCGTGCTCCGGAGCAAGTATGAAATCAATACATCTTAAAAATTTTAATTCCTGGGAAAGGCTGATTTTGGGTTTCGGAGGAAATTGAGTCCTGTCTGGCATCAGATACTGCTGCTTATGCCTACAGTTATTAAATTAACGCAGTTTGTGTTTGGGGGGAAATAGCTACACATGCTGCACTGTCCCAAGCCTATGCTAGGCATTTTTATGAATGATAAATTAACTGTATGTAAACGTGAAAGAATTTTGTTAATGCGTAACGCATTCATTGCTTAGTCTGGATAAAAATTCATCTGAATTTTTTTTTTGGGAGTACTCTTAATTACAGCAAACTGGCTGGCTAGAATAAAATAATGGTTACCTCTGCCATTAATGCAGAGAAGCACCCTTATGTTCCTGGAAAAAGCTATTAACCATGATTTTATTACTGTCATCCAGTGTTGGCTTTAGAGTTTGTGGTATTTCTTTGTAGCTCTTTTAATGGCTCAACAACTTTTCATCCACAAAATTCCCCAGGGAAGCACTAAAAATGAAAACAAACATTACTGCAAAGTTTGTTGCTATGATCATTAAAGCACTGACAGTACTAGTTGTGTTACATACCAAAAATTGTACAATTAAGAATTTGTAAGGTAAACAGGGGAATAAATTGATCAAATTATTTTTTATAAATTTTTTAAATATATCATTTGCGTGAAAAATTATTTTACCAAGTAAAACATGAATAACTACTAAAAAAATAAATACTTCACAAGAGAATAACATATAATTGCAGTGTTAGAATTTATAATTTGTGTAGAGAAACGCAAGTGAAAATGTGTTTCTCGTTTTGTAGGTAAAGTTCTATTTCTCCCGACATGAAGCTTTATAGATTAGGACTATTCCTATGTCTTAGTTACATATTTTCTCTTTCTTTATGGTGGCTCTTCGTACTTTAAATGGATCGAAGCTCGCAAGCTGAAGAAGATTGGGCAGCTGACATCTCCAGATGATCCTCCAAGTCAGGGCTTGGTTGATGCCGTTCCCTACGTCTCTCCCAAGTCTGCGCTCAACTTCCACTCCGAGCAGATGTTTATTAACATCCTTCAGAACATCGAGCCAGCCGTGGTGAACGCCGGACACGATCATGGCCAACCGGACTCTGCAGCCTCTCTCCTTTCCAGCCTCAATGAACTGGGGGAGAGACAGCTTGTCAAAGTTGTTAAATGGGTCAAGGGGATGCCAGGTAGGATGGCTAATACATTATAGCAGTGTTTCCCAGTCCGGTCCTCGGGGACCTGCAGACAAACCACGTTTTTGCTCCCGGAGCTGGGAGGGAGTAGAAAGGCAGCTTGTGGGAGTTTTCCTTACCAAGCAACTAGAGGTAGAACCCAGACATCTGATTGGTTGGTCCCGCCTCCTCTAGTTCCTTGGACCAACTTCCTCTACAATCTGATTGGTTATCTCTCCGAACCAGTCATTTTTCATTCTGCCCTCAGAACATTTTTGTGTAAGTAAAACTCACATGAGCAGAAATGTGGACTGTCTGGCAGGGAGCTGGGAGCGAGTAAAAACATGGACCATCTGTAGGTCCTGGAGGACTGGGTTGGGAAACACTGCTATTGTTCTGCAATGTGTTCTGTCACTTTGCAATCGTCATAAGTCATAACATATCAAAATAATTACCTAATTTTAAGTGATTTGGGATGACATGAATAAGTTGAATTGTGGAAGTATTTCTTTATGAAAAGCACAGACACCTTTTGATATTGCACCTGTTTTATTCTGGTGAAAAAATGCAGTATTTTTTTAAATCTTGACCAAAAAGGGGAGGGGATGGAGGCAAGAGAAACACGTCAAAAGGAGAAACTAAAACTTGAGCATCAAACTAATATCAATCAAAGGCCCACAATGGACCCAATTTTTTAAGTGGTGCAATCAAGAAAATCAGTGTCTATTAGGTTAAAAATACATTAACAACACCCTTAATGTCTGCTTTTCCTCTTTCCCGGGGGCATGTAGGGGTTCTTCCTTGGACAATTTTCAGGCTCGGGGGGGTGGTGGACACCTCCAGTTAATTTACCTACATGAACAGTTGGAGAACTTAATCGGTGCATATCCAAAGACCATCACCAGTATAATGCAGGATTAAAAATATCTGGTAATAGTACTTCATGTGCTTGCCATTGCAGTTGCAATAATGTACCCCTATGGCTGTTCCTCAGTGCAGTTTCTAAAATATTGCCTGCAACCTCATATCTTTGCCGAGATTGACGAAAAGCTGTGAGCTAGTTTTTCTTCGTAATTCACCATGAGATCACAGTTTTGATGATGCTGCTATTTCATTAGCACTTAGGTAGCTAGCTTTTACAGCTACGTCAAAGTCAAAGTAACTTTATTGCCGACTGAACTCTATGACTCACGCGTCATGCACCGAGATGAAATATCGTCTGTCATTGGTCATAACAAATATAACAAGTAACAAATATAATATAAATATGCAAGAAGTATAAACATGAGGCATCTATCTAGATGTGGTCATAAAACAAAAAGTCTTGTCAGGTGGGAAGGATTGTGCAAATAGGCATTGAAACCGAATGAAAAGATGTGTTAAATATATAAAATTGATTTTGGTTTTAATGTTACGTAAACTGGTCTCCGTTGGTCACTGGTGTCTTGATGATTGAAAACATAGGTTTGTCCCACCAGCAATTAATTTATGTTCATTCTTTGAATATTATGTTCTTTTCAGCATTCTATGGTCCCTCTCCAAGTGGAAAAACTAAGATTGGGGGGGGGGGGTTTAAAATTAATGTGTGCGTTTTCCAGACTCATCTTTCAGCTCGGATTAGAACTTAAACTAAGGCAGCAGGCTGTGGCATCTGTCGATTAAAATTCGCCCGCAGCTATGGCACACGGCTGTAATTTCATGCGAACTGTTTTTTTTGTGGTGGGAATTTGTGTTGCATCGTGTTTAAAACAGGCACTAACGATTTTTCGATCATAAACATTTTGTAGTAGTTTCTAAATTGGGAGTTGCATTTAGATTTCTTTGTCTTCTAGCAAAAGGATTTTATCACTTGTATGTACAGTAACTATTTTAAAGCCATTTTCAAGTCACAATAGTATGTTTTAGATTAGTGTAGTTGTATAACTCCTGCTCCAATACTGCTCACACTTGTATCTAGGAATTCCCTGGAAGCTCAGTCTAACTGCCCTCATGCGTAGTTGACCCCTTGCCAGCATGAATGTTTTCAACGTGCTATCTGTCTCATTTATACGTTACTTTGGACAAAAGCGTCTACTAAATATGTAAATGTGCAATTTTACAGGTTTCCCAAATTTGCATGTGGACGATCAAATGACCGTCATTCAGCACTCCTGGATGGGGGTAATGGTGTTTGCCCTGGGCTGGAGGTCTTACAAGAACGTGAATGCTCGCATGTTGTACTTTGCGCCTGACCTTGTGTTTAATGAGTAAGTATATTCACTCCGGCCGATTTCAGTTTAATTCCAACGTGCTTCAGAGGAATCTAGTGAAAAGGGAATTATAGATTAACATAGCAAAGGTTAAAGCTAAAGGTAAAACAGTAAAAACTGTCAAAAAAAATTCTGAGGAAAACAAAAGCTAGTTCTAGTCCACCTCATTTCCAGTCCACCTCATTTCCAGTCCGCCTCATTGTACAGCTCCCACTGGTTGTTCTAACCGAGCCAGAATAAGTGTGTAGGTGTCTTTAGAACTAAAGTTTGGTGGGGAGAGGAGCTGTTTTGCTCAACTCATTGTCAGGACAGCCAATGATGGTTGGCAGGTCGGCCTGTTATGTCACCGCATGTGTCCAGCATCAGCTTGGAGCCCTCTCAGCTGACGCTCATTGGTTTGTGCCCTGGAAACGGTACCCAATCACAGGGCACAGGATGGAAATGTAGTAAGTCAGCACTGATACCGACTATAGCAGCCGTATATAGACCCGACATCTACCACATACAGCAGCACCTGCAGTGGTATTTCAGTTAAGCTACGTTATAAATAGCTTATAGTATCCTAGACTGAAATAATAGGCACTCAGTCTAGATCTTAAAACTGTGACGAGGGGGCGTCGCTTACAATGGGACAGATGGTTCCATAAACTCGGAATCTTCCAGCTGAAGCTTTTCCTGCCAACATTTCCTGTATTTATTTTTATTAGTGCTTTTATTTATTTATTTATATTTCAAAAGCTTTCAGGGTAATCCCTGTTTCTGTTTCAAGCCCTTAGAGAGTTACCCCCTCACCGGAACAATTAAGTTACGTTATTGAAGTTAAATACTTTAAGTATAACATTGTTTATCATTGTGCAGTATTACTTTGTAGGGCTATCCTTGCTTTGGACTGACATACTGTGATGAGTTCCCAGAGTAACGAGCCAGCAATTTCAACACTGCATATTTCAAGTGAATTCACTCTAGGCCACTCAATTCTGTTTAATTTAGGTCAACAGATGTGATTTTTTTTTTTCTTGTTGTAATGCATTATAAGGGGCAATGTCTGTCCTGTCTCTGTATAATGCAATGATTGGTACCAGGAGGAAAGGTTAGAGTATACTGAGATCAGCCTAAAAATTTACCAAAGCAAACAATTCGTGATGTATTATGCTATAATTGTAAGTTTAAAAAGTAGCAAATATATAAGTAAATGAATTATATTAACAATGGATTTATTTACTTCTAGATTATTTTTATTATGTACATTAATCAGCACTGTGCAAAAACATATTCTCTAGTTACAGTTTAATTCTGTGCATTTAGCCTGGTAATGATTCAAGTGCAGCAGAGTTATTCAGTGTATTGTGGAATGTTATGAGAAAATTTACAGTACATTCATAACCAGACGGGGGCAGTAGTGAAGATAGCCATTCAGTGTGGTATCAGAGGCAGGCGACTCTCTGCTGTCTTCCTCTACGTTGACCCTTAGTCTAAGCAATCCTCATCCCTCCTCCTCTGTCCAGCCGACGGATGCACGTCTCCAGCATGTATGAGCACTGTGTCCGGATGAAGCACCTTGCACAGGAATTTGACCTGCTTCAGGTCACTCAGGAAGAGTATCTCTGCATGAAGGCCCTCCTTCTCTTTAGCATCAGTGAGTATAGAGGCCGTAGTCTTACCCTTAACTTACGTGGGTACAGTACATGTACTGGGTATATAGGAAGGCTGAGCGTTTCAATAACTCTCTACAGTTCCAGTGGAGGGTCTCAAAAGTCAGAAGTATTTTGATGAACTACGGATGACGTACATCAATGAGCTGGATCGCCTCGTAAGCCACAGGAACACGGTCAACTGCTCTGAGAGATTTCTCCAGCTTACCAGACTCATGGATTCCCTTCAACCGGTAAGAATCTGGCCACCTCAGCTGCCAGTATCATTGTTTTTTTTACAAAACAATTTTCCAATCAAGTTCCAGGCTTGGCTACATCTCTTTTAACCCTTAAGATGCTACAACGGTAAAACAATAAGCAGACTACAGGCAGTCCCCAGGTTAAGAATGTCTGATTTACGGACAACCCGTACTTAGGAACAGACTGCCGTAAAGCCTATTATTTAAAAATTTTGGTTTAATACAGTGGATTGTAATAATGAATGAACACACTACTTTGTAATGCTTGTGAAAACTATATATAGTTACTTTTATTATTACTGTATAATTATCATTATGAATTAAATTATTATTTTTTTTCCCACTTTAAGACAGACTTAGGTAATGGATCTTGTTCGTAGCCTGGCGACTGCCTGTCTTGAATCAGTACTAAAACATGTACACAAAGGATTCACCTTGGATGATGAGCATTTGCTAAACTGTCGTAAATATTCATATTGATTTGAGCCCATTCTCTCTTTGCACATACAGATTGTGAGGAAGCTCCACCAATTCACGTTTGACCTCTTTGTGCAGGCGCAGTCACTCCCGTCAAAGGTCACTTTTCCAGAAATGATATCTGAGATCATTTCTGTGCAGGTGCCAAAGATCCTTGCTGGTATGGTCAGGCCAATTCTGTTCCATAAGTAGCTGCTAATGTCAGCCATTTTCCCTGTAACATTTCTCACAACGGAGTCTGACATTTTTCCATCAATTGGTTCCATTAGCCATTAAAATCTGTCACGATTACAGTTGCTTAGCCGCTAATCAGGTGTAATCGACATCATTTTCTAAATTAGCGATGATTCATGATTTAAGGTACTTTTTTAAATGTAAAATACCCATGTTCTGCTTTTTATGGTGGTTCTCTTGGGGCGTCCGTCATGTAATTTTGGGAAAGGATAGTACTGCGTCCGAGGAAGGGAGACGTACATCATTTTCAGGATTAAGAAGTTAATGACAAATATGCAGTTATTCGTACATCGATGTTTGTAGTTATGATGTGAATGAATGATTTCTACATATTCATCTTGCCTTTTCAGATTACAAAATTCTTTACAAAGCAAAAAAAAATAAAATAAAAAAAATCAGATATAGACAGATCTAGGTCAATAACTCAAACCCTGTATCTATATTGCTGCCAACAAATGCTTATTGGTGTACTCTCCTTACGCATATGCCGGCATATACTCATGCATGCATAAATACACATACTACATGCAGCTTCCCAAATTCTTTTTGAAATTAACCTGTATTTGTCAAAAATATCAACAACAGAACAAACAAATGTATTTAATTCATTCATTTATAAATTGTCATGATGCTTGTCAGAACCACACACAGCACAAGTAAATAGCTAATTCATGGTGTATTTGTGAACAATATCGTTTGGCAAGTCATTGTTTCATTTGTACAATGTGATGTTTACAAGAGATGTGAAATGTAATGCCCCCCTCTCAACAAACGCTAAAGGAATAAGCTTGTTTTGTTAACTTTTTATTATTGTTATTCTTTTTTTTATATTGCGATTCTCATCTTGTAAAGCTGCCATTGTTTGTGGATACTGGCTTGTGCAGTGATTCTCAAAGAAACGGGTCTCTGGTATTAAACTGTTTGTGACTCTTCATACTTTCACTTGTCGTCTGATGCGTGGCAGTTGCACACATTGGCGCATCTCAGCCCTGGTCTTTTAGCAGCCCATGTGCATGCAGAGTTTGGTTCCATCTGGACTTTAATTTGGATGTGAATATGCTGTTGATTGAGTTGTGATTTTGACATTAATGGAAAGTTTGGGAGGGATCTGTTTGGATCCATATCGCTGAATGAAATTAAATTTCTTAACTCGGCCTTTAAAATAATGATTCAGTTCCAAATGCAATTTACACAATTATTAAATTCTTAGATATAATTATTTAGATGGCTCTGGAACAATTAAACACTCCAGAAGATTATTCAATTATCATTTAAATAAACTAAATCAAGTAAGGGTAACACTTTCAAGATTTTTTTTATTTAAATATGCTTCACAGACTTCACAGACTTTATGTAAATCTCATTAATTACACTTTAGCGGCAAAAAAACAGGGGTCCTTTGGTCTTAATTTAAGAAGATATGTGTTGTATATTTTTTTCACTCTTACTCCTTGGACTGTACGCCACACTTTTTTTCTTCAGTCTGTCTTCAGTAGCTGTTCCAATCACGGTTGTAGTGATTTAGAGCTTATGCTGGAAAGCATAGGGATTGAGAATAGGAGCAGGGATACCTTGGGGAGTATGGCAGTCTGCAGCCACTGGTGCCGTTTTAGAGGAAATCACCTGATCTGCATGTATCCGGGCTGTGGGTGGAAAGTCACCAAATCACTGATGGATTCGGCAAACTCCACGGGTACGGGGCCAGAGTTGGCTTCCAATCTGCAGTGTGGAGGTATGAGAAAGCGAGAATTTTCCCGTCACCATGCTGTGGTAACAGATGCTGCATTTATTAAAGGCGATTGGAAGGCCTTTGAAAAATATTTTAAGAGATAATTATCCTGATAAAAGTTAAATAATTCATATTCAGCCAAAGCAGCATTTTTGAATCTTACAATAAATGGTACGCGATAGTTTTTAACGCAACTTTATTTTTATTTTTGCATAACAAACGTGCAGCGAACTATTGAAATGAAGACACATTTCACTTGCCAGAATCACATTTAGGATTCAGCTCAGTGAAGCATAATTAATTAAGAGCTCAGCTGGAAAAAAAGACCAGTGTCCCCGCGAGGGCCCTAAGACCAGGCGTGAGAGTCCCTGGTCGTTTGCTTTTCTGGGCTGTTCTCTTAGAGCATTTAAACATTATCTGCATGCATGTATGGTTTGCAACAGCCTGCCAAATTTTATCATTGAACAACAAATACATATCGGGGCATATAATTATGGTGAAGTCATGATCATTGGTAGAGGTGTCTGTGTTTTGTGCATGTGGTGATTGATAAATAAATAAGACACATCCAAAGAGCCGAATTTCATCACATTCTTTAAATAAATGGCTTCCATCATTATATACGTACTATATAATGCCTTTGAGGTAGTATGCCTGATGTTTACAGAACCTGAATTAAACACTGCCATCCAAACAAGTATTCTTCCATTCTTCTATATGGAACAAAATCATATATTGATGGTTTATGTACAATTTAAAATTTCATATGCAACATGTTGTCTCCAAGTTGAAGGTTTCCTTATCCTGAACTCTTCAGTGCTATTTATAACCTGAATTTCTGCATTGAATTAGTAAAATATTGAACTGTAAATAATAATTAATTCTAAATAGCTTACTGTTACAATGTTCGGCTATGATCGTATCATATATAAGTATAATATCAGTTTATAAGTGTTACAAAATAAGTATTTTTCCTGACTTTGGATTGTTTTGTATAGTGTATGGTTATATCCTAGCCAAAGGCCCAGGGCCTCACACCTATCCCAAGCAGCACAGGACACAGGTCCATCACAGGAAACTATTTGCTGTTGAAACACAAAATTGTCCTCAATTAACAAATCATTTTTGATGTAGTGTGTTTAAAAAAAGAAGATGAAAAAGGTTAAGACCCCTGGAAAAGCTTTAACAGATTGAACAGGTTAATGATCTTGCATTTTTTCTTTTTCGTTCTTTCCGATTCCTCTCTTTATTGTAGCACTGAATGATGACCAAATTTAAGATCATCCCCTAGAGATGAGCCACGTTTTACATTAAATACAAGAGAACATTGGCGTCTCTTATTTCGGACAGGCAATAAAAAAGTAAAGTAGCACATTCACGAATCCTGACAGCTGTAAAGATAGTAGCTAGAGTGAAAACAAAACTGGGGTGTCAGAGTCCATTTTTCCATCGACATGCAATGTGCAGCATGCAATTATTTGCAGGTGTTCTTTTTTATTACTTTCTAACAACACTGTATCCACTCTGTTTAAACATTCATGGCTCTTGAGTGAATTGCACGTTTGTACTACAAACATATTACAAACAACACTTTGTTTACGAGAGTCCATAATTAAATATGATTGCGAAAATATGATCAGCAGCTGACAATTATTGTACATTTCGTTTTTATTTATGATGATTTGGACGAAGGATGAACAATATTCTATGATCATGTAGCAGCACTGATATAATCTGCTACAGAATCCTTGTGGCCTGATTTTTGGAAATTCTATGTTTTTATTTTTTTATTCCATGTTAGGAGCTAAACTCCTAGATATTCATTGTGGATGAAGATGGATGTGTATGATTAGAGGTTTTGAACCGAGTATCAATCATAATTATTTCACTATCCTGTATTTTTTTTATTTTCTAACATTGCAGTTCTGTAATCCTAGGAGGTTTGATGTGCCATGCACTGTACTCTGTTGGTTACAGGAATAAGCATGCATAATTATATAGAGAATAGCCAATAAGAATCATTGTTTGTGCAAAAAAACAAATATATGTGAACCACAAGATTCCTTACCTGTGTCAATCAGGTAAGTGTTAAATATTTGTCTCTTTGATTGATAATGTAACCAATTAGTGAGTCAAATATCAGCACGAACATACCTAAAGGTAAATTGGTTTCATTTGATTAAGAGGACTCTCGTGTAAAGTTACCTGACTGCATTATAAAATAACTGCAAAATACTTCGGGATTTCTCAGTGCAATCATGGCAGAAATTTAATGCCACTGTGAGCATCTTCAAATATTATTCAACAGTTAACCCCAAGACTTAATGACATCTTTTGTTGGCTTCTACATGTTGTTGCTGATGTCTATATTCTATGAACAGTATAACAAGCTAAATGGCATTTATAGGACAACCATAAGTCAAAGTCAAAAAAAAAAAAAAAAAAACACACAATTGCTCATCTTAAGTTTGCAAACGACCATCTGGAGGATATTGTTGATTTGTGGAATGATGTTATCTGGACAGGTGAGTCTTAGACATTTGTAGTGTCTGTATCTAGGTGGTATTGAGTTCGGGTTTTGGGATTTGGCTGTGTGCCAGTGTCTGAAAGGTCAAGGGGTCAAATCCAATAGCTGACAAAGTAATTCATGTCACCATTGAGAAAGGCCGTTAATTTCTACTGCTCCGGGGTTGCTGCATGCTGGCTGACCCTGCTGTTTGACCCCACGCTTTCTTCCCTTTTATGTCACTTTGGAAAGCAATGTAATGGCTAAAGACTAATGTGAAATAAGCGGTTACATTTCTAAGGATAACTTTAAATATCAGAAATATTACGCAGGTGTGTAGCTCTATGGGTTAGGAGTAATTTCACTGTTGGGATCATGAGTGAGTCCAGCTGCTCCAGAGATTGGCTGACCCAACTTTCTCAATTATATGTCACTTTGGCCAAATAAAAATAAATAAATACATAAATGTTTAGTTATTGTAAGACTGGAGGACAGGGCTCACATTAGCACGTCTTTAGATATCACGTTGGGATATAAAAGCTCAATGAGAAGACCTCCTGCACACTAGTCACCAGTTTAAATCAAAAACAGCATGCCTGTTAATTTGGATAATGCGCTCACCATTGGTGACTTGGTAGTTAGGAATGTTACGATCCTTAACCATTATAAATCAGTGGTTTCAGTTAAATGTTTTCCCAAGTCCTGGGTCTCTAACTTTGAAGCTAAACTAGGCTCATTTTCCAGCAGTAAAATCTCCACCTTGGTTGTCCACACTGGAGGCTAATGACCCCAACAATCTGAGCTATTAAAAAGGACATTCAAGTTAATGTGTAAAACTGCTTAAAGAAAATGCCAGAACGTAATAGTCTCTGGTCCCATAACAATCCGTTATAGAGTATTGTGGACTACACTTCCTAAACTTCTGGTTAAAGAATTAATGTGTATACTGTAATCTAATCTTTATTAAGTAATGACCTGATGTTTGGGAATGGCTTAGTTTTTACAAAATTAGATGTTCTGCATCATTAGTGTTATTAAACAACATGGCAACCAGATTGCCCATATGACTAATCAAGGCACCAATCAGTTCTCAGCAATGAGGAATCCTATAAATTGCAGAGCCATTTATAATTGAATAGCGCCAGAAAATAGCAACCAGACACTTAGATCAAATGTCAAATGTTCCACTACGGGTTGCTCTGTAAATGATCAGCATTACATTTACAATCTTCCACCTCAGATCTTCTGCAATGAGTGACTTGTTTGTTCTTAACAATGATGCTAGATGTGTGTGTCTTGAACCACCAACTGATAGCATACCCTTGGTTAAAGCCTCGCACGCTGGCTTACTTATCTATGTATCCCACATCCAAGGGTGTGGAGGGGGCTGGCAGGCATCTTCAGGGAAACAAAAGGAGAATTGAAAACTGTAAGTAAATATCCTCCATTTAAAGAACAGATGCTTAGTATCAGATTTGATCTGTAACATCTACTCTTGTAATATACAGACCTCTGGGACCACAGACCATGAACACCAATTAGCTGTTAATTTTGAAGAAATTGTAATAATAAGTGGTTTAACACAGATACTGACATTGATAATAGTTCTCTGTCTTCCTTGATATCTTGATTAAAAGAGATTCCACCAGTATGTAACTAGGGCAACGCACATGTAGAACCCCACATTAGACCTGATTTTGATTCCTGGATTTCATTTCCCAAATGTGATCATCTCTCCCATAGATTAATCCTTCTCTGTTAATTTTTAGGTTATTTAAAACCTGGACATACTCTCAGTATCCATTAAAAGACTTTCGTGACACCAACACCTCAATAGCAGGGCTTTTTTTAAAGTTTAACAACATCTTAATATATAATCTCACATTTACCTCCAGTAACAATGTTAACAAACAACTAAAATATAGTCCTGCACAGGCCCAGCATAAAATAACTGCTCTAAAAATAAAAGTTGCCAAAACTACTGAACACCATGGTTTGATAAGCACACACATACTTTTAAACTGGAGTGCTGCAAATTTGTATGCAGATGAAGAACAACTAAACTGCAGGTGTTCTGGTCCGGATGGGAATCATGCACAATTCAGTCTACTGCTCCCACTTTATTATTAATGATAATAACTCACCCTTCCCGTTCAGAACATTAGCTAACCTTTCCAAAAAGGTTGTCAGTCTGTCAACTACAGTGCCTTCTCATTCTATCAGTAACAATTCTTTAATAGCAGAATTAACATTAGAATTTTAATTTAGTCAATAAATATTACATTTCAAAGCATTCTGAATGTTGAGAGAGAATGCATACACACTTTGAGCAACTTCCACCTTGTTAGCAAGCTAGAATTAAAAACAAAATCCACACACTATATCGTACTACCCAAAACTACTTTGTGGCTGTTTCTAGAAGCACTTATAGGACCGATACTTAAAATAATGACAGTAACACTTTCTAGGAACGCCATATCTACAGGCATCTATGAACCCATTCATAACACATAATAAAGCATTCATTAAGCTTTAAAAAAGGCTGTAAATATTTATAAAAAGCCGTAATACAGTATAGCCATTTTTATTATGCATTGTGAATGCTTTATGAAGCTCTCATCTCTAATGCACTATAGATACCTTTATAATGCAGTGCAAAGTATCCTTAACGCTTATATAAACCATTATAATGCAATATGAAGGTATCTACAGTGCATTATAAATGAAAGCTTCATGGGAGTTTTTGAAGTATTATAATCAACACTTTGACGCCTTACAGTATGACTGTCAATGGAAAATGCTGTAATGCTTTATTAATTTGTATACCGGCCATTATATTGCATTATATTGGATGGTATTTATAGTGCATTATAGATGACAGCTTCAAGTAAAGTGTATTCAGGTTTTCTCCTGGAATTCAAATGGCTGTAATCAGACCAGTGCTTATGAACACAAAGACAATAGCAGGTCTGTTCCAAATGTTCCTTTTCTCTCAATATTCCATGAAAAAATAGCTGCTGTCCAACTGCTAAGGTACTATATTGTACAATAAATATAAAAAAACAAGTTTCAGTGAGGCTTCTGACAATATCACAGCACTGAAACAGCTTTAACCAGAGTTATAAATCTTGTGTTACTATTTTCTGATGCAGGTAATGAAACAGGACCCATGCTCTAATGTCTTATAGCTGATTTTGACACTGTTAACCATAAAATTGTGCAAAATGAGCTGAAGGATAAGATTAGTCAGCACAGAACTGTGCTAACTATGTAAACAACCATAAACAGGCCCTGCGTCCTCAGCCCGGACTGGGGAGGGGGGCAGGGGGCATGCCAGCCCTGACCATAACAAATCTGTTCAGATATCTAGTAAGACAACTGCTTCACTGATATCATCCCACAGGGATAGGTGCTAGGATTATACACTGTAGTTGTTCTCCAGTTAAATTGCTATTTCTCAAATGAACGTACATCCATAATGTCTCTAGTAAAATTCTTTAAGGAAGGTTAAAAACTTTTTGTAATTTACAGTATATTATAAATATTGCTAAATTGAGGTACTTTCTAAGTTAGTGAAAAATTAATACATGCATTTCTGTATAGCAGGTTAAATGCTGTAATACTCTGTTGTCAGGGAGCACAAAACACAGACTGTCTTTGCTAGAGCAGATGCAAAATTGAGTAGAAAGAACTGTAACTGGAAGAAGAAAATACAACCATATAACATCTATTCTAATGGCTCTCCACTGGCTTCCAGTTAAGTACAGAATGGACGTAAAAATTCTACTGCATACTTATTAGGCACTCATTAAAGTGAACTGATTAACATGAACAATCCAGTATGTACACTGATATCACCAAACGAAGGCCCTATTGCAAATATGAAGAGTGCAAGGCTCCTGTTCTATGGCAGATTCTGCCAGCATATTTGAGGGATGTCCCCTAAATCTCAGTACTTAAATACAGACTGAAAACCTACTACTATACCTTAGTAAACCTACCTTAACTAAAGTTTTTGGTGTAACTGTATGCCATTTTAACATTATGATAACTGTGCATCATTTTGGCATTATCCTAGCTTTTGTCAGTCACATTTTAACATGTGTCTTGGCTTGTTATGATACTCTCATCTCCACATGACTGAATACACAATGCCTGGGGTGGACATCAAGTGGATGTAAGAAACTACAGACGGAACTGGTGGTCAATAGGGGACTGAAGATGACATGATGACCTGCAGATCTGACGGTAGCACTAATGAACAACAGACACTTTTTATTAGCCTGTTAATTGTTAGAATTCCTGCTAGGAGGGGGGGGGGTGCAACCAGTTACCTAGTATCCCTTGTATCCCTGGTATTATACCAGGGAGTTTAGTTTCATCTCCTCTGTTGTCTTTTGACTTTTGTTCACTAGCAATTTTTACTAATGCTACCATTGCCTGGTATGTCAGTTAGTAACACTTTACTTAAGGCCATGGTTTTAGTAATTTATATACACATTCATTAGAAACAACAATGCATTTATAAAGCATTAAAAACAGGCCTATAAATATTTATCAAAAAACAAAACACATTATAGCCATGTCTTTTATGAAATTTGAATGCTTTATGAAGTTCTCATCTATAATGCACTGTAGATACCTTTATAATGCATTATAATGGTAGGTATAAGGATGCCTTGTGATGCATTATAAAGGTATTTATCATGCATTGAAGAGCTTCATAAAGTATTCGTAATGCATAATAAACATGGCTGTAATATATTTTTTATAAATAGCTAGGTCGTGTTTATAATGCTTTATGAATGCATTATAATGCATTATGAATGTGTTTATAAATTACTAAAAACATGGCCTTAAATTTTTCCATCACTTTTTCTTAAGATCTTTGACAAGAGTGTTAGGAAGACTACTATATAAAAATTCAACTAATTGAAATTCAATTATAACCGCAACATGTCACATCAAACGAAAGACAAGGAAAAAAAATATTTCAGCCTAATGGCAAAATACTACACACATGCTTAAGATCTCAGGAATGGCTGGGATTGGTTCAGACCCGCTTTTAGCCTTTGGAATTGTAAGAAATGTCATTAGTGAAGGAAGCATGAATTCTTAATCAAGCCAACATATTTTGCAGGTCATGCCCTTGAAACAATGTTTCAGTATGACATTTAACACAAATATTCCAGATAATGTAGAAAAGAATGGATTAAGAAGAAGCAATTTTCTTCAGTAATTGCTGAGTCAAAGTCTAAGCGTCAGCCCAATAGAAATATTTTGACAAGGCACACAAATGTGGAGCAGTTGAAACAGTCCTACATGTAGTAATTGGGGAAAAAAGAAGATATACTGTAAGAGATTGATGTGTAACTGAAAAATGTCTGCTTGTAGCCATGGCTTGTAGAGAGTATCTGGCAGCACATAAAATTTACACAATTACGTATGAATTTCTCCTCCATAAAGGTGTCTTGTTAATGAATACAAATGTAAAAACAATTATTTGTTTTTGCTTAATGGTAACATCATTAGATCGAAGCATATACTATCATATACTATCAAACGTCACTGTGAATTTATATTATATATATTAAAATGGAAGAGCTTCTATTTTTGAGAGACAAGTAAGTTTGAAATAACTCATTACTACAATATTCTCTCTTCTATGGAGAAATTCAATATTGTTTAACATAAAATGTATTATCTTCCTACCTCCTCATTTTTCTTGTTTAGCCACTAGCTGCCACTGATATCAAACAAAACAACAACAAATCCTCTACTACAGCTCATTTTCCCCGAAAGTGTTGAAGTTGAAAAACAGCTCCACCAGAAGAGCTACTTACTGAAAGGTCAAAGCCACCTCTGTAAGACACAAGCTCCCAAAAGCTTTCTAAGGGCTCGTAAAATGCAGCCATGATCATCTCAGTGAGTTACGGTTTCAAAATGACATTCTGTTTTAAGCTGATCCTCAGCTTTCTTATTTCTGATGTTAGCCTTTCGAAGTCTCTGAATGGCGATTTTTTTTGGTCGTTTTATTTGTTCATGCTCACATTTTCTTATTATTATGCAACAATCATTCCAGGAAGGAAAATGCACATATTACTTATTGATAATTAGAAAAGGTACAAAACTAATTACTTTCCTCCGTAATATTTGGCCCTATAATTTATAGTAAATAAATTACATCGTGCTTTTCAGCAACATGAAAGAAACATTCATTAAAATCAATGTTAAAGGGTAATTAAAAGAGATTAATTGGCATAGTTCAAGAAAAAAAATCCTTCAATGTTCCAACTGTTTATCCAAAAACACCGTGGCTCCATTAAAAAATGTTTCCCCATAATTTCATAAGTTCAATATTTATCACATGCAATAAAATATTTTTGGTAACACTTTACTTAAGGCCATGTTTTTAGTAATATTTAGTAATTACCTTTAACAAATAATAATGCATTCATAAAACATAATAAACATCCATCCATCCATCCATCCATCCATCCATCCATCATCTCCCGCTTAGTCCGAGGTCGGGTCGCGGGGGCAGCAGTCTCAGTAGGGAGGCCCAGACTTCCCTCTCCCCAGCCACTTCGTCCAGCTCTTCTGGGGGGATCCCGAGGCGTTCCCAGGCCAG
>JAODJX010000002.1:942350-962972 GCA_026776945.1 Isichthys henryi
AAAGCCCCAGGCAACGTAGCTCCTGGGATCATTGGAACACGCAAACCCCTCCACCACGATAAGGTCTTGGCTCCAGGAGGGGGATAATAAACATGCCTATAAATATTAATCAAAAGGCATAACACATTATAGCCATGTATATTGTGTATTATGACTGCCTTATGAAGCTCTCCACTATAATGCATTATAGATACCTTCATAATGTAGTACAAAGTATCCTAAATGCTTATACCAACCATTATAATGCATTGTAAAGGTATCTATAATTGGGGCTGGTATAGTGCTGCGGTGTCGCCTGATGAATGCTGGCTCTTGGGTCCCAGTTTGAGGCGACCCAACAAGGTAGGCGAGTGGAGCATCTTGGTCGGATGGATGGATGGATGGATGAACAGATGGATGTAAAATTCTAAAAAAATTATTTTTTACACACTGTCAGTGAATCCCATCGACACCACAGAATTCACTGGAACCTTTGTTGAATTCTTTGGTTTGTATTTTTATTTAATTATTTTTTCAGGAAAGTCACTGTTTGTTATTATAAAAGGTAAAATAACTTGCAATGTTAAATTACATTTTTTTTTTTGTTTTATTTTAGATTGTAAGCACAAAGCCTTAAACGTTTCTGGAACACTTCATTCCTCATTATTAATAAATGAAAAATGTCAGTAAGTAAAGGCAATGTTTTGCCTTCAGTGACCTTTGCCAGAGTTTAGTAAAGAAAGCTAGTAAATTACAATAGTAAAACTCTAAATTGAAGCCTACTAAAAGGACAGCTTGTTAATGAATCACTTGCTCCATTGAATTATTTAGGAATCTATCTATCTATTATTATTTAGGAATCTATCTATCTATCTATCTATCTATCTATCTATCTATCTATCTATCTATCTATCTATCTATCTATCTATCTATCTATCTCTCTGTCTGTCTGTCTTTTTTTGTACTTATTCATTTAATTGCTCATATACATATATTTTATTCCTTCTGTTTTATACCCACAGACCAGTGACACGGTGCTGGGTTGCATGTAATTGCATGAAAGCTTCAAAATCAGGGTGAGCTCCTCCAGGATTCTCCACCAAGTCCCTTTCTTAACATTCACCTACTCTACAGGCTACACAAACACCATTCAACAAAGTTAGTTCCAGACTATCTTCTGCAGCTGCTCCCAACCTGCGGGCATCTGTTAAGTGTGTAGGTGGTTCTTTTTGAAAAGTCACATAGAATACCTTGGCGTGGCTTACAGTCTCCATTTGGCTGGCAAGTGTTTCAGCAACAATAAGCAAGTAAGTAGCTGCAGATGAAAACCACCTAACCTGTTAGTCACGTAAGCAATGAATCTGGTTTACTTTTTTGTAATTGTTTAATCACTAGGGTGCACTTACCACACTTCTCTGTAGGCTTCACTGACCCTGAGTTATATAACATTTTCTTCTTTAAGGAAACAGCTGAAATTTAGGCACGTGTTGTTTAGCACAATGCAAAATTAGTGTAATAATCTGTCTTCTGTTTGATTTGCACTCAACATCACTGCATGGAAATGTGCTTTTAAATATAAGCAACTCTGAGCAACAATGATGTGATAATCCATTTATAATCCATTCTCTGGTACATATACTTATTAATTACCAAAGACCATTTTTTCATCAGTTCAGACAATAGTTGTTTTGCTGATGCATAATGACCAGCTCAAATGCAGGAATTTTTTTTCCATTCCCATATTAACTGGGAAGTCAATTATCTTAGGTGTAAATACAGTATGTACCCTTTTGAGAATTTTAAACTAATATAAGTTTTGATGATTTGATGTAAAATTCGCTCTCTGACTCCATTCTGTAGTCGCCTAATTAATAACACATTTTATTTGTATTACTTTGTGGATGGTGTTTCTGACCAAATAATTTATTTCTCAAATACATCAGTAAAGGACAAAAATAAACTACAGAATTTTCTGTAGATTTTGAGAGACCAAAAACATCAATTTTCTGTACCTGTCTAACCCTTATCAAGGGGGTCTGGAACCTATAGACATGAACAACCCACGATGGTGTGCGAACCCATAGCAGGGCACACACACAATTTACACCTATGGACAATTTGGTAACTCCAATTCACTATAGTACGCTTTTTGAACTGTGGGGAGAAAACGCCACAACAACACGGGGACAATATGCAAACACAGAATCATGGCATTGACCCAAACCTCAATCCCAGAGGTGTGAAGCACCAGACTACCCACTGCATCACCACATGCATCACCCTCGAGACCATAAACAATGAATGTAAATTAGAAAACAAATGAAAGCCTCCGAAAAAAAATACTATTATTATACTTTCAGATGTCCTGTTTATTCATTTCAGTGTGTGGCTCTCGTCAATTTCAGTAAAATGTATATTTTCATATATTACTCTTTCTGCAAATTGGTTAACAATGAGAAGACCAATTTTATGAACGTCAATCAACATCATATTGACTTTTGACAAGCTCTTTGATACCATAAAGATTTACTGAAAATTCTTAGATATTTAGATTCATCTAATGAACAACTTTCTAAAGTTAAACAATGATCAATACAGGCCATTCTGTAAAAGAACTGTAGATTTATTTAGGGTTTTCTGCTATATGTCATGCATCCTGTAACAGAACAACTTTATATTGTGGTGAGATATTTTCCGGAAGGGAACTAAACCAGAGGTGATGGATTTGATGAAATGTAAGCAAAAGTTCCACACTCCCCCAAAAACGTGGTCTTTTTGTGTTTATCGATTTATTAAAAAAAGCAGCACTAAAGCCAATTTTAAAATGAAAAACATTTTTGTAAACACCAAAAACTGCATCTGGAGCATTAAAGAACTCAAGAACAATACCAGATGATCCAGTCTACCCAATCTTACACAGACTTTACTTCACCTTCAACATCAGTAAACAAACACAATAATTATCTACTGACAAGCCAATGAGCTTTGTGACATTTCAGCAAGTACTCATATTAATTATTCATATTTTGTTCCAGCTATTACTATAATTTCTTGTATCCATAAAACAGACATGCAATACATTATCCTTATTGAATGTGGGTCACGTTATGATTCTGGTTGGGTACCCCTTGCCTTGTCTGAAATTAAAATGTAAATGGCAGCCTAAATGATGGTAAAATGCTCTCAGAGATTTGCATGAAACTTTCAGCTACAGCTGTGATCTGCAAAACAGAAAACTGAAGCAGAAAATCCTCATTATATCACATGCAATATTAAAACATTATTACAGATGATTAATATCATTTGATATACGCTCCAACCACAGTAAACATGGGGATCTATATCTGGATGTGAATTAAGGAAGATTGTTTGCCGACCCAAAGCTTTTCTCTCAATACTGTGCAAATGTCAGCTCTGTATCCATCCAGATCACAACTTTCCAATAATTTCTGAAAGAAATAAGAGTAGTTTTTCTTTTTTTAGAATTCAGGTTTTATGTGAGGAATAAAGAGTGCACTTGAAAGTTTTGATAAAGAATATTTTTGACCAACATATTTGCTATAATATTTGCTCCGGTTTCCCCCCACAGTCCAAAAACATGCTGAGGTTAATTAGAGTTACTAAAATTGCCCGTAGGTGTGCATGAGTGAATGTATGGCGTGTGAGTGTGCCCTGCGTTGGGCTGGCCCCCCATCCAGGGTTGTTCCCTGCCTCGTGCCCATTGCTTCCGGGATAGGCTCTGGACCCCCACCCAGTAAGGATAAGCGGTTTGGAAAATGGATGGATGGATGGATGGATGGATATTTCCTATATATGTGCGCTCACGTGTTTTGGTAAACAAAACATGAAACATACTACTTTACCACACCAGGCTAAAAAAGAAAAATCATTATTTATTCACCACGATCAAGCTACTGTCGCTAACAACATAGAATGCATCCAGATCATTTTCTGCTAACCAGGTTTACATGAGTGACATAAAGTTCTTGCCATTACAGGAATACACTGTCTGGTTAGTGAGATATCTATATCAACACCAACATACAGAAAAAACCCTACTGGGTGTGACAGAGTGCTAAATTCACACCCAAACCCAGCTGAGGTTGACCCAATGGAAGAAACCAGTGAGGCGAAACTCTCATGTAATGTGTTTACTACAGCCTGGGCAAGGCGTCAGGATGTCAAGCACTCATGAGCAGGAGAGTTTCATTGCCCTGCTCACTGCTGACCATTTCTGTAGCATGGATGAAGTAAAAGAGATGGAGAAGTACAATGTTTTCGGCTGCTTTTACTTGATCACTACCGTGGTGAAATCACGATTACAAAGTTGAGGTACCCATTGAAGCTTGTTATGATGGAGAAAGGCTTCAATGGGAAAACCTACCTTTGTGGCTTCCCAAGTTGACAGGCAAGAGTTATTAATGATTAGCTGCGTACTCAGTCGGAAAAACATTACCACAGAACATGACAAATGAGGCCTATCTGTGTTATCTGAATGTTTTTGGGCCTAGGACTACGACAGGCTTGCCATCTCTGCAATTCGCGGAAAGGTTTAAGTTTCATTCATCACTGGGAATCGTTCCACATGCAGAGCGCAACTCAGAAGTAACTCAGAAGTACTTGCTACTAATGCGTACGTTCATAGAGAAGGCCCGGTACTTTTTGAGATCATAGATTCTCCGGAAGCTTACATTGCATACAAAACATGGCCATAATCAGATTGCAATCATGTTCATTTAGTGCCATGTAAACGCTGGTGCATGTACAGGGATACCAGACAAAATCCTGCAAGGATACTGTTACTCTTCTGTTTTTATACCGCTCTGCTGTCATAGCATAAACATCAAAGGCTCGGTGGACATGCAAATATCATACGCTGTGTTTAGATCTGTATTTGTGTCTGAACACAATTGCCAAATGCTTTATATAGCACTTGAAGTTCGGGAACAATTTTGAGGGTGCACAGGGTCCATTCAGGCAACTAAGAACCAGAATGGCACGGTGGTGCTAAGGAAGGATAACAGTGAAGGCTTGTTCAGCAGCATCGATGCTGCATGTTATGTCAGGATAAGGGCCAAGAAATCTGGCAGAATAACTGTATTAACAAGCTACATCATGCATGTGTTAAATAATATGGAAAATGGTGCATTTTTGGTAACACTTCCTGCTTCACAAAACTTCACACAGTTATAATGGGAAAGAAAGTTAGCAGGTTAAAGTAATCAAAGCTGTCCCAAGGGGAACTGTGCTTGGCCAGCCCAGAGAGGTCTTGTAACATGATAAACCAGCAGAATGAAGCAGAATAAAATGGAATCAGCCCAATGGCTGATGGCTACCAATGCAATTGTGGGCTCTAAACACACCTGAACACTGCTGATGAAACTCTGAGAAATAGCAATATTATTTTGTGTTTAAATTTGAAAGCCTTCCAAGGTTCCTCAAGGATTTTCTGCTTTAATTCCAAATACTGTATCATCCAGAGTATCATGAAGTATATAGAATGTCAGCCTGAAATAAAATTACACTGCTGTATGAATTAATAAGTAGAATTATACTCCAAAGTATCAAATTAATTCTATAGTAACTCTGAATAGTGCTTTACATCACCCTAATAAACCTAAGGCTGGCTCAGCTGCCTATATTACTGGTAAGGATCTTTACCACACACCTATCTGGATGTTACCACCGACTCTGATATTGAGCAAATATGCACATCTGCCATTAGAGGAAAGGTTCCACTTAATATTCCTGGATATGAGATTAGTCCTTTTTATAACCCCTTAAATCTCAGATTAGGAAAGATTTCCTTTCTACACTGAAATACGAAAGGAAACAAGAAAGACTGAAATTCAAGACAGACAAAAGATAACATTTCATAGACCTTACAATAGTGCCCCACTTACCATGAGGTGAATTCACATCATTTCTGGATTTTGAATCAGCGAGCATAGACTGGAATGAAAAATTGCCTGACTTTCCAGGAAATTGTTGGGTGACACTTTATTTAAAGCAGTCATATAAATGCATTATACGTACCCTCATAATGCATTATAATGCATTCATAAACATGGCTATAAATAGTAATAAGAAGGCATAACACATTACAACCATGTTTATTATGCATTATGAATGCTCTATGAAGCTCTCATCTATAATGCACTATAAATACCTTCATAATGCAGTACAAAGCATTGTTAATTCTTATATTGACCACTATAGTGCATTATGAAAGTATTTAGTGCAAGACATAATGCATCATAGATGACAGCTTCATAGAGTATTCAAAATGCATCACAACCATGGCTGTAATGTGTTATCTCTTTTTATAAAGTTATAGCCGTGTTTAAAAAAACTTTATGAATGCATTATAATGCATTATGAAGGTAACTGTAATACATTTACATGACTACTTTAAGCAACTTGTCATCAATTGTTGAAAGTTTCAGAATTTTATGCTTGAGAAAGATTGATTATATTGTAACATATATATAACATAAACAGGACCAAAAACAAAATAATGTAAACTTCAATATGAGATGCACGTGTTTGAACATATCCGTGGGATTCTGAAGGTTTCAGGAAGTCGGAGCACTAAAATGTGGTGTTTATGGTTAGTGTGTAATTTGTCCTCAGAAATATGTTGGCCAACTCTTAATTGCAGAAATTTGCTCTAGATAGTTAACCTAGTGCTGTGTTTGTTATTATCCAATTTTGATATTCCTCTGCAAGGAGGGAAAAAGACTGGAAATTGGATTTTTTGAGGTAGGTCTACTCGTTCTTTCTTGAAGTGTACAAGCACTTAAATTTAATGTTTAATATAAGTGAACATGAAACTGTTCCCAGAACTAGGCTGTCGTTTCACGAAAACAATGTACATTCCAAAGCATGTACAGTGCAATCTTCCAGGACTGGGCACGAAACACACTGATTCTCCAGGTAAACTGCCCGATCTCGGAAGGCTCTGTAAACAGCATCATTCTCTCCATATAAACCAATGGAAATCGACCAATGCAAGAAATATTAACTGAATTAAATTAAAATTCTAGAAACTAAAAAACATTTATCTGAAAGCCTGCAGTGAATATAAAAATGAAAGCATTTTCATAGTGTTAGCAAAATTTTCACTAACTTGTAAGTTCCATCCATCCATCCATCCATCCATCCATCCATCCGTTAACCAGTTTTCCAGCTTTCCTGAAGACAATTGCTCTACCTACAAATACAGCACAACGGTAATTTCTTAATGTAAGTAATGACTGCTCAGTTCAACTTTTAAGCAAACTGGCTGAGTAAGGTTTATTTTATCTACTTGGTACCTGCCTTATTGTGAAACTGAAGGTAGAAAAGCTGAGATATTTACAGTGACAAGAGAAAAGAAGGGTTGGTTACACAGTGAAGTTGTTCGCTAAAAGCAGGCTTTAAGAGGTACATTCAGCAGACACTCAAGCGTAGCCAAGGACAGTTTTCATTGTGTCACGAGTAATCAGCAAAGATGCCATTTCTTGTAGATGAATGAAATACCCCGTACTGCTGAAAAACCTACCTTCCACACATCGGCTTCGTGCAGATCCTCTTTTTCAGGATATATACTTATTTGCTGCATCTTCTGTGACACCATTCTGTAAAGACTTGGGTTTATTCTCTTAATTCTTCAATACTCGGCGTACACCATCACTCAGTACACTTAAACGGTTATTGGGGGATTTGTTTCTCGTGCGACCAGCAGTTTTAAAAATGTTTAGCACTTGCTTAAATATTACTCTTCAATTACATGTCTAGAAGCAATATTTTTATGTGTCAGATATTGAGTGTATCCTTCCAGCTTCCAAATGTTTGCCCAGTACAGAGTCACGAAGCCCATCCCAGGAAGCTCAGTGCTGGATGCCATTCCATCACAATGCCCACACACATACACATGCTCACAAGCACAGTCACCCACTATAGGCAATTCGGAGATGCCAAATCACTGATTTTCTTGCCGTTGCTTGGACTGCAGGAGGGAAACAGAATAGCCAGTGAAAGCCTGAATATAAGCAGAAAATGCAAACTCCGCCCACACAAAAGGAAGACAGGATCCAAATCCCCAATCCTGGAGGTGTAAAACCACTGTGCTGACCTTATTAGATTTGAATGGCCAAGTGTATAGCTATTAGTCTGCATTATAAGGACATTAAATACAGAAATGGGAAAGTGCATTTGTTTTTATGCTGTTTTGTTTTGCAGGTAAAATGAGTTCTAATCATTTAAGGCAAAAGTAAACAGGATGAATGATTTTAGGGCCTATGTGTTTAAGCTATTGTAGTGTCTATAATATAAACTTAATAATTTATGTATGTCAGTAAACTGCTTTATTGTTAGAATTTCAAATTCATCTCCAAGTGCTTTAATATCTAATTTTCTGACAGGTATGGCTCTGTAATGGTAAAATGGTTTGAAGCGAGAAATGTATATACGTCATTAAAATAATAAACTTTCTGAAAACCCTGTGTAAATCATATTAATTTAATGGATGATTTAATATAAACTTTGAGGTGACACCAGTTTGGAAAATTCTTTTTAGGATAATCTTTACTAAAATGGAGGCTCCGTATATCCAGGTCTGGGAGGAGAAATCAAATCCACAGCCGAGATTTATCAGGCCACAATAAAACCTACTGAACCACCAGGTAATTATATAGCCTAATATATCTATAAAGAATGTGCTTATTGTCAATGTACAGGGAGCAAATACAATGAAATCTTGCTCTCTTATGAGACACAGAGACATATACTGGTCAGATCGAAGTTTGGGTGTGGATCTAGCCATTTATCCAACACTCCTGGAGCAGTTTTCGGGATTAAGGGCCTTGCTCAAGGGCCCAGTGGTGATATTATCATTCTACCAGCACTGGGATTTGAACTGCCGACCTTCCAATTTCAGGCACATATAAGACAGTGTGCTCAATATTACTTAAAATTTTGAAATTATGCATCTGAACTTCATCAAGAAGTTACATTGTTACATTTGAAGTACTTTCATGGACAGTAGATGGCAGCAATGTGCTAGAAAAAAAACCACAAGACAAGGTCTATCTTAAAAAAATCAAATGCTTTGTTTAGGGAATGGCCTGAATTCGTACAGTATACAGCAATACTTCATTTGCATCATTTCTTTGAACAAAATTTAAATCTGATGTGCATTTAAGTCTCATGTTTGTATTCAATATTTTTGTCTTTATACCCTGCCTCACATCTACAAATACGTAATGATCATTATTGCTCTTGGCACTTTATGTATATCACATGTCCTGTTTTTAATCTGTATATGGCTTGTATATTATGTATTGTCTGTTATATATTCATTGTCTGTATATTGTCTAACTGATGGACACATCATCAGCTGGAACAAAAGTCCCTTTGTAACTTATCAGACTTGGCTAATAAATCCGATTATATGATTATATAAACTTAATAGATAAAGTTGAATGATTTTTCTCCCTCTTCTTAACACTGAAATTTCAATAAATGTGTATCACACTCTCATTTTTCATCTGGTTGTAATAAAAGTCTCCTATCTGCCCAATGCCAAACAAATAAAGGAAAAGAATAGAAAATGTGGGTAGTATTAGTAGTTTTAGGGTAGCATTAGTAGTTTTACTAAACTAACTTAACTACGAGAAGATAATATCTTCATATAAAACTCATATATCACAAAATAAATGCATGTCATATTTAAGTAATGCTTATGGTATCCAACTTACATTAATGATTATGCATAAAATGTCCACCTGTTGTCAAACTGCTCAGGGTCGCAGTTGGGACTCTGGAGCCCATCCCAGCAGCACACGATACAAGGCAATGTAACGGGACGCTAGTTCATCACAGAACACATGCACTCACAATTGTACATTATAGGCAATTTACACCAAGAAGCATAACTGCACGAGAAACTGGACTTAACAAACTGTTTGGATTCGGCTGTGTATTTGTATATTTTTTTTACACAATTTGTATTGTGTATTTTATTATTGTTGCATTTGTATAGCTTTTGTTTGCTGCTTATACACAGGATATAAATGAACAGAGAACACACCAAGGATAATACGAATAAAATGCTCCAACGTGCCCATTTATGTCTTTGCATGATGAATACTTCCTTCACATTTTTTTTTAGCTATAACAGGTATATACTTCAGCATACAATAAACTATTTCATCAGCTGAACGGTTATATTCAGCACTTTGTCTAACTGCAGTCCAGCTACAAACAGTCTGCGCACATGAATTTCAACGACTGATTTTTTTTTCACAGTAGTAAAGCAAGTATTACCAAGTAAAGTTTTATTGTATAACGGGACAGAAGAACTGTTTTATTTTAGCAGTGTCTTGCGCTCGTTAATAGTGTAAAAATAATAAAATGAAATTAGGTGCAAATCTGCCTCTCATTGACTCCTAAGCTCACCCACTGCTTTTATTGTAAGGCAACAACTGTGCTAACAGGCGCAGGGAAGACGAGGCGGAGGTCGGTCGCGTTTTGATGACGTCTACTGTTTGTTTCCACGTCGCTCGTGAGTAAAGATGGCGGAAGTGGATGACTCTAACAAACCCCTGGTAAGAGAAACCTCTAAAATTCATTTAATTGGGTTTCTTGGATGGCAAAAAAATGTATTGATTAGATTTTCTGTAAGTAGCCTATTCACATTGTAATGTTGGCCGTTGAAAACAAGAATTGCTGCAAATAAAACCATTCTTTCCGATGTTGGGCTATGTGTTTAGATGTTTAGCTAGTTAGCCGGCTGGGTAACTATCCAACTAATGTCAATTTTAAGTTATCAGTTTATATTTGCAGATATATCTGATGTATATTTGATATATATCATTAACTAGTCATTGATAATGTAAACATATACTCACAAATCAGATTTCGCTGATATAGTATAAGTTAATGTTATATATACAAGTGAGTAGATTTGATGGACATGATGATGGTATTAGGGTAAATTTCCTTCTTGGTTAAAAAAGCAAAAATACATATTATGACTTTATTTTGTATCTTTAGTAGTATTTTTTTTACTGATACATTGAAAAACATATTTGAGGCTTTTAGCCATCCAAGTCAGTTTTGTAGTTTCTTGTACATTTGTCTTAGTATAGAACAAATACATGCTACCTAAAATAGAGTATTTCTACAGGGACAGGATTAAACGGTTACTGTTGTGGTGTATAACCCAAGCCTGCATTATCTTTAAAATTCATCTTTAAGATTCATCTTTAAAATTCATCTTTAAAATTCATCTTTAAGATTCATCTTTAAGATTCATCTTTAAGAATCATCTTTAAATATCGTAATCAATGGTTCAGGCTGCGTTTCATTTTCATGTTGTGCTCGTATGAACCCAGCATTAAACATACTTCAAATTATATCTTTAGGCACTAATTTAACTATCTTTGTTAAACAGGTTCCTTTGCTGCTGTGTTTTATGTGGGAAATACGATGTTTGAGCTTCTATTTATGATGGACAAAATAATTTTCTTTTGTTCGGTCACCCTACCGTTCAGTTTCAGATTATACAAAAATGTTGAATTAGCATTACAGTTGTACAATAAACAGAAGTGGCAGAAATAAATAGTCAACAGCCATACATTTTGGCCAAAAACTAAACAAAAAAAGCATCATGGATACTAAAAGGTATGCAAAATGTTTAAAGGCATCTCTGCATAAAGAAGCATGTGTTTTATTCAGAAAGTGTATGTTTTATTCAGATTTTAGCATTGACAAACTGCATTCATGACATTTAGCAAACTGCATTCATACATTAAGTCCACTGTGGTTCTTTGCAGTTTGCAGGGCTTTCTGATGTTTCCATTTCAGAAGATATCCCCGTTGAGGGGGAGATCACTGTTCCTGTTGGCTCTTCATCACAGGATGACATCTACTCTACGCTCGATGAGCCTGTTAAGGAGACAATCGTAAGATACCAGCACCTTTTTTAAACACATCATCACTAAAAGTTCATATTAATACATAATAGATCTGTATGTTAATGGGTAAATGAAATGGAGCGATGAAAAGGAATGATGATACTTTATTGATCCCTGTGGGGAAATTCTTTTTTCACCTACCCCATCTTGCTCTCCATGAGTTAAATTTAACAAGTTAATTAGTTAAAGCAAAAGAAAAAAGGTTTTCCAATAATACTGCATGTTAATTCTAATCCATGAAATAACTAGAATATCATATGCAATTTGATTTATATTCTACATGCAGCTCAGGGATTTGAAAGCAGTGGGAAAGAAGTTTGTTCATGTGATGTATCCCAGAAAAAGCTCAGCATTATTACGAGACTGTGAGTATGAACTGATTTACATGCTTATCATTAACATGAATTCTGCAGTTGAATTAAAGATGAACTTTATCTATCATATTGGCGATTATGAAAGAGTTAAATGTAAGCAATGGCACAAAAATTGGTGCTAGATTATGGTGATTTACTGTTTGCTATTTTCTGTGAAATTGCTTCATTTCTTGGCCGTTGTTTGACTTGCAGTAAATACAGAAGTAAAAAGAAAAAAAAATAAATGTACATATCTATGTGTGTATATACAAATATGAAAGTTGAAAGTGTAACGCAAATCAGATATTTTAAGGAATACTAATGCAGTGTGCTCTAAGTCTTGGATCACCTAAAACAGCCACCATATGTCTCACTCGTTCAGAAACATTCATTTAGCAAGTTCCAGCAGTAAATCACTGACATGTACTCCCATGTTTCGTTCCCACCGTCGTAGTATATTTGTGAGTTGTTTCGGTTTAAATCTTCTGTCCAAATTATCCCATACAAGTTCCATACAAGCTTGACACCTGGAGACTGGGCAAGCCTGGTCATTAGCTTAATTGACTTAGTTGCCTTTTCTCTTGTTGCAGATCTAGCGCAGTTTTTTTCATTTTCCTTAAAACTTAAGGGCTGCCTAATCAGCTGTAATCCTGTTAGAAGAACAATAAAATTATCCCGCAGGAGATCAATCTAAATGTACTTAAACGTATCAAATCATATTTAATTGGGAATATCAGCTACTTATTGCTCATCACATTCGGTGCCCGTCAAGATTAAACATGAATAGTAAATACATTCACATAATGTGTTTTTGGTGGAAACCTCTTGATTTTGTCCGGTCCTCTAAATGTGAAAATGTCTGTATGCAGATGAATGCATGAGAATGAGATACCGACAGTTCAGCTGTTATATCATAATGCACATATACGAATCATTCCAGATCACCTTATGTTTCCTCTATTTAAATGTTTCAGTTTCTGTATTTAATAAAGTTTTGTCAGCTTCACTCCCCTGTCTTGTGCTTAAGGCGACAGAATTATTAAATATGAATCTAATTTGTATCATAGTTGCCTTTTTTTTTTTTTTAAAAAAAATGCATATTATAAGTGCTCTCCAGCATATAATTTTTAACAAAAATCACATGTCCAGCTCACCAAAGAAAACTCAAGCTTTCCAAGTAATTACTGATTTGTAAGACTTGCCAAACTGTGTTTATATGTTCATTGTGAAATGAGACATTTTGGTTCATTCAAGATTCGTCCAAGATTTATTCTTGGCAAAGTGGTAACTCTTCAAGTATAAAAACCGCTTTGCTCACATCAAAATAAGTACATGTCAGCATCCCTGTCTGGAATCCGTACAAGTTTGCCTTTTAAGCTTTGCATGTGCTTGGAAGTGATTGGCAGGCAAATGGGAACATTTAAATGTTAGTAACCTCTCTGTGCTTTTTTTTTATTCTTTTTTTAGGGGATCTGTGGGGTCCGCTACTCCTTTGTGTTACCTTGGCTCTGTAAGTTTGCTTATACACACACATTGATTTCAGCATGGATTATACCGTAAAACCAATTCATAAGGACATAATTTTTTTTACAGATTTTTCTCTTAGAGATGCTAGATCATGGTATCATAGACTTAATAGACTGGATATTTTAATTTAGATCAAAAAGAACTGAAAGGTCAAAAAAGTTTTTTTTTTGTTGTTGCGTAAAAATTCAACGTATGTCCATTACACGGTTGGCCATCAGTCCAATTAAAGGTGAAGGGCACTCCAAAAACGGCAAGCTGAATAAGAGAGGCCACAGAAACAGTCACTCACCTTTAAGGCATGGGCTGCACGGGTGGATTGTTTGGGTTACAGCTCCACAACCAAGGAAATGACCTTTATGGAAGCAAAATAAAGATTTGAGGGAGTTAAAAATTACTACTTGGTTTCCTTACACTGAGAGTCGTATTACTGTTTTCTTGACATGCACTCTAGCAATTCATTTATCAGAAAGATGATGGTTTAGTCAAATACTCTTTGTGTTTGTGACCATGACTCTTACTACTGTTTTTTGTGCCGTTCTGTAGTACTGGGTTTCTTGTAATGAGAGATTCATGAGTGTCATTGTAGCATAACATTTTCCAGAAAAGCCTTCTTTGTTCACTTATAAGGCCAAGAAGTGGGTTTGCAAGCTGACTGACCAGTGAAATGGCATTTATTAGCATGCATTAAAAATCAATCAGTAGATGATCAATTCTCCACCACATCCGTGGTCTGATTTCCCCAGCTACTGACAAGCTAGGCTTCACCCCCGTTATACAGGGGTGCCTGCAGGATCCGGTGGTGGGCACTTTGAGTGATATAGTTAATCTTTTTTTTTTTTTTTTTTTTTTACAATAATTTGCTTCCTTTTTTCAAAAAAAGATAATCAAAAAGTTCTGCCCACCTCACCTGCCCTGTCTACTGTTGTAAGTGCATCTGAACGCACATGAACCTGAGCTGAAAAAAATAGCCAACAAATACAAAACAAAATTTGAGAGTGTGCTGCTTTTGTTTTAGATGTAATCAAGATTTAGTTGTATCCTGAGTTAAGTATCGTTTTTTGAATGTGTGTCTGTGAATTTTTATATTTCTGGTGTCGGATCAAGACATTATCATTGACGTCCATGTGAATCGTTTGTCAGCATGTTGCAGGGAGGCTCTGTAGACAGTAAGGATGATGGCGGGCCACAGTTTGCGGAGGTCTTCGTGATCATCTGGTTTGGCTCAGTTGTTATAACACTGAACTCCAAACTGCTTGGTGGTACCATGTAAGTACTGACTTAAACTTATATTTTATATCCCGTGGCCAGCAGAATAATAATATTACTGTTGGGTCTTTGAGGAAGACCCTCAACCCTGAAAACTGCTCCAGAAAAGCTGTAAAAATGTCTGAGTCTGTTCTCTGACCCCAAGCCTCCCTCTGTATTTGTGTCTCATAGGAGATTAAGTTGGAATATGTGAAAACTAAAGAATGTCTGTGTATTTGCGCTCATATTAATGACAAGAAGTATTATCATCTGGTATAGAAGGCAAGTCGGTGGCATTTGACATTTTTTACATTTATTTCGCAGACACTTTTATCCAAAGTGACAGATTTTTTTGAGAAAGCACGATACTCTAAACCTTGGAGTAATTGGGGGTTAAGGGCCTCGCCAAAGAGCTCCACTGTGAAATCACTCTGCCAATACAGGGATGTCAGCCATTGACCTTCCTCTTGCAGGCCTAATGTTCTGAACCACATTCCACCCCCCGTTACCCTGAAATTTTGATTAAAATCTTTACAAAGAAACCTACTGGCAGCGCCTTTGTGTATTATTCAGTCAACTTCAGTTAGTAAACCTTTGAAGGAATTCTTTGCAATAAATATAATAGCTATACTTAAAATTATATATTTAAACAGCTTTTCCATGATGGAGGTTGTAGATCTTTTAAAATGCTTTGTATTAAGTATATAACAGAGTGTCTAGTGTATTAGCTCAGATTGTACGTTTTACTGGTTAAGTTGCCTGTGAAACCCGATTGGCGTTTTCTTGTCATACGTTTAATGCTGCTGTTATTAAGAACTATCAGCCTGAGGTGTTATATGCTTGTTGTAATCCATCTCGCTTGTTATTGAGGTACAGCTAGGGCAAGGTGAGCACCCAGCGAAATCTATAATCCCTATAGCTTTTGAATCATGTTAGCGGCAGCCTTCTTAAGAAAACCTGACTCCTGTTGAGACGACAATCTAAACACCAACACGGTACCGAAGGAAAGCGATATGACTAAAAAGTTCCGGGCTCAACTCCCAGGAAGAATCCAATTAAGTCCCATCCAGTCTCCTAAGGAGGGGGAAAAAAGCTGAAATAAATAAAATAAAACTTTATGATGCTATAAAGAAAAGTTTGATTTAAGTCTGACTTTTTAAGAAAGAGCACATCTGTAACTAATCATATGACATGTATCAGATGCATATGGGGAAAAAAGATGTTACTTTGCAAATCATTGACGAGGGAGTTTTAAAAGGAACATATAATGTTTTTTTTATTAGACTTTAAAAGTATGACCTGATGATGAGAGTGATTAATATTATTACTGCTTATCATTATTAGTCAGTGTTGTATAATACATTACAATGATTTAATGTTTTGGAGGGGAGTCTTCATTTTTTACTAGTTTACATGGCATAAGTAAGAGTACAGCCGTAGTCCATGGGTGAATGAGACGTGCAGTAAATCCTGCATAAGGCTGAAGAGTCTCATACCAGAACGGAACAGCTTCATTAAAACGAGTGCCATAAAAAATAAATAAACTCTTGCATGCTGGTCTTTCTCCAGCTCATTTTTCCAGAGCCTCTGTGTGCTGGGGTATTGCATCCTGCCCCTTACCGTGGCCATGATCGTGTGCAGACTGGTGCTGCTGGGAGGGTCTGGCACTGTCAGCTTCATAGTCAGGCTCATCATGGTGGTCGCCTCGTTTAGCTGGTCCACGTTCGGTGAGTCTGGCCTCGTGAGCTTCCGCCGTCAAGAATTTGGTGAATTTACACGGAATCACAAAGACAGTTACACACTTTAACCAGTAGGTGACGGTGTTGTGCCTTCGCTACGGGAAAGTCGCCGGTGAAGGTTTGCGTGAAGAAGCAGCGTATACATAATTGAAGGAAAGTGGGCAGATGACTTGGCCTTAATGCTGTCTTGCCATGCTCTTCTATTCCAGCCTCAACAGCCTTCTTGGCGGATAGCCAACCTCCAAATCGGAAAGCACTGGTGGTGTATCCCATTTTCCTCTTCTATTTTGTCATTGGTTGGATGATTCTCACATTTTCGCCATCTTCTTGAAGTGGGCCCTGAAGGTTTCTTCTATTTAAACTTAAAAGCTGGACCCTTTTCTGTGCAGGAAGTTAAAAACAGCTGAACTCACTCTTTTTTTTTTCTAAATTGAGAGCAGAAGGTATATGACTGGTTGTAAAGCCAGATTAAAAAGAAAAACAAGACTTGCATGTCTCAGATGTATTAAGGGCATAACTGAATGCTTATTGGTGGATGTATTATGCTAAAGGTATGACTGGGCATGGTTTGTTCCTCCCTTTAAGTTAAATATGTTTTGTTAAAAGAGTACAAGTGCCATTCTTGGTGTAAGGAACCTGGTTTGTTTGATCCTAAGAAGTTTAGCCTTATTAAAGGAATAAAGCTGAAAGGAGCTGTTTCTAAAATACGGAATGCTTCATTTAGCGCTAAAATGATTAAATGTCATTTTTTCCCTTTCTTCAAATTAATTAAAGAAAAAAAGTGTATAAAACTGAGCACTGTCCTATACTGCAGTCTGAGCTGCTCTTATCAGTTCACCGTGGAAGCTGGTTTTTGTTCCATTCAAGCATATAATTAGTCTTGGTTTAATTGTTGACAAAATGGGTCGTTTTTCAAAAAGTAACCAAAGACTCAAATTTCAGCTCATTTTTGGTTTAGCAATTAGGATTTGGGATTTATAATCCAGGTTCAGTTTATATATATTTTTATGCTTATCAAATGAAAGGAACATAAGCCAGCTACTTTTATGATTAACCATCAAAACATGTGTCCTTCGCTTTCCAAGGACAGCATGATTAAAAAGTTTTACACTATGTTCCTCTGCTGGCTAAATTTGCGGTTAATATGGTACCAGTTTCTCTGAATTTGTTTTCAATCAAGTCGTTCTTTTAAGCAGTAGTTAAAAGGTTGGCTGAATGAAAGGTCAGGATACACAGTCAGCCGCCAGAGGCACCCCTGCAAAAAACTTCTCGAACGGCAGTTTGGCACAGTTTGTTAACAGATATGTTGTGTAGCACTGTCTGTCATACTTTCCATTCTGCAAGGAATCCTGTTTTTTATTAGTCGGTCCATTACTCTTTGCCTCAAAACACTATGTTATTTCTAGACAATTTACAAATGAGTCCAGTGGTGAAGGCCAGATATATTTATGGGAAATATATCTGAGATTGTCTATGTATGTAACATTTTTTGTATGTATAATGAAGGTTACTTCTGTACATATGTGATTATGTTCTATTTGAGGAGTAGTCTGTCAAATGTATATTCATGTTTAATATTTATTATTTGTTAATCATTACAAAAGTATTTATATTTAGTTATTAGGTGGTGTTGTTCAATTTCCGACAATGGGGAAAGGCGTATTCCAAACTCTTGTTTAGCCCCTACAGTAATTTATATATATATATAATATGTAACTTTTTTTTCTAGACATCAGAGATTAGAATTAATTGAATGCCCTTTGTGTAGCGTTTCCTGTTACCATCAAGGTCACAGTATTCCCAGATCCCTAATTACACATCTCTCAGATTTTCTGTAATTTTTCTGAAATTTTATGGTGAGGTATCTTCACACTCTTTGAATGAAATCCGAAAATATATTTGTGAGAAGCTAATGGAGGTGAGCAAGTGAGTTCTTTTTGAAAGCCAAGCTCAATAAAGTGATGCCTTAATATGCATTGTGTTTTCATGTGACCACATATAATCCTGTTGTATGGCGTACAATGGGAATTTTTGAAGAAGACACATCCGGTTTCATGTATCTTGATGAAAGCTGTAAGATTTCTGTTTTTAGAGTCATTTTCCAAATAGGTTTTAGATTTAGACATGGGTTTTCCTAATAACGAATGAAGTGCTATGCTGTCGGGGATTATATGTACGAGGATGCACATATAGTACAGCAGTGTACGTGATACACATGTAGCTATATATTTTGCTACTATTTTGTTGCTTATTGCGTCGTTTATTTTACCACTGACAAAGATGCATGTCAAGAAGCGAGTTAAATCATAATGTGTGCCTCATTTTTGTGCATTGATTTCTTTGTTAAAACAGGCAAGAAATATTAGAGTGACACTTTTGTTAATGAAAAACAACTTCCTTGTCATGGAGTCAGAATTATTTTACTTCCATAGTGATACAAAGGTAAGGTAAGATATCAAAACCTCAAAGTGCTATCATGTCCATTTATGTCATGCCTGTAAGTCAGTACGTTTGTTCATGCTTTAAGGTAACTATTGGCATTATATGCACATAGCAATGACTTTAACTCCAGAAATATGAACGATAAACACCAGGAAACCATTACTTGGACCTCTCGGAACAATGATTAAATGTTGTCAAACTTCAAAGGCATATATTGCTTTAATGGGAAATTCTAACTCATGAGATACTGCAGCACTCAGAGAACTGGTTTGGAAAGCAACGCTGTACACAGAAATAGCAATTAGCTCATATCCAACTGAGATAAAGCACCGAAGTCAGAACACACTGAAGTGTAGCATAAATTTAAAAAAGAACTGCTTGCGTAAATTCAGGAGTCCTCTCGACCCCCCCTGATTGGCTTAGAGTCTTGCGTGTTGAATATCATTTGGACTGCTACATACTATCAGTGGCTCTGTAGCAGATTTTCTTCTGCTCTGTGACTTCAGGAAAGCATGGAGCTTGGCTGTCATATGGAGGAGAATAAGGCCTTCAACTGAACTGAAGGTATCTTGCATGAGTCATTGGATAGAAAGTTACATACTTGCCTTGATACTGATTTAAACTCTGGGTTCATTTAAAGTTTGGTAGTCTACATATAAATGTACAGTTGACACTTCCCCATCTCACTGGGGTTAGGGGCACAGGCCCCCCACGGTTTGGTCTCGTTGGTGAGCAGACCAAAGCGAAACTAAAAGATCCCTGCAAGTTCGCTGCGAGATATCATGTGAGAGGCTGGCATAAGCACACTTGGTGCAAAAATGCAATTATGAGTTACTAAACTTTTTGTGGGTAATCTGCTGGCCTTCGCGTGTCCCCTGCGGCATTTGAAAAAGTCCCAAAAAATTCCCATTTAATTTCTCATGCAGATGCCAGGATATATACATAAATATGGGTACTACTTTACAATAAGGCTCCCTTTTGCCACTTGTAAATGGTAGTAACTCAATAAAAAGAAAACTGTGTTATAACGTATTTAAATTTGTGTATTAATAATTAATAAAGTGTTACAGATTATAAAGCATTCATAAAGCTTTATATGGGTAGCCTTATTGTAAAGTGGCACCTAATATATGCATGTAAAAAGTGTAATGCAGATGTCTCCCAAGTCTTAAAATGATACACAACCATTTTCGATAAGGAAAATTTTGTTGTTCGGGGGGGGATGCATAATAGGGTGGGGTGAAAAAAATCTAAATTTCCATCCGTCCATCCATTATCTTCCGCTGAATCCAAGGTCGGGTCGCGGGGGCAGCAGTCTCAGCAGGGAAACCCAGACTTCCCTCTCCCCGGCCACTTCATCTAGCTCCTCCGGGGGAA
>JAODJX010000002.1:975444-990488 GCA_026776945.1 Isichthys henryi
GGGGAGAACATGCAAACTCCGCACACATGTGACCCAGGCGGGGACTCGAACCCAGGTCCCAGAGGTGTGAGGCAACAATGCTAACCACTGCACCACCATCATTAACATAAACACATTAAATTTATAGTAAATGATCAGCTTTGTTATTTCGTTAAAGACTATGCTAAATAAAAGGGATGGAAATATACATCAAATTACCATATGCCTCCAAGTGTCTTGTTTACTAGAACTGTTTATTTGTATTGTAAAATTTCTAGATTTTTGAAAGTAAGTTACATAACATGAATGTGTTATGAATCATTTTGACTAGGCTGAAGGAAAAGGCTAACATTTAAATATGCAGCATCAGTCAGCAGTTTTTGCACACCTGCTTGACAGTATAAATTAAAAAGTAGAAGATGGCCTTCTGGACTGTTGAGACAAATTTTTAAACATCGAACCACTGTAGATTTGTTAGGGTGAGAGTGAGTTCTGCATGGCTGGTTCCCACTCTCTAGAGTTGCTTTTCCTTAATTAATCCATGGCAACAGCCTCTCGAACAGCATAGCTTTCATGGCTGACTTCAATGGCCTGCCATCCCATCAGGATTATGGCTGATTGACTGGTCTACTTCGGCAACACCACAACCAAAACAGGTCAAAATTGTGCAAGAAATAACAAGCAAAGAAAGAAAATGAACTCTATTGACCTAGCCTGCCCAGTCACATGGCCGTAGTGCTACAACTGACGCTCACAATGCTGGTTATGGCCCAATCTTGTATATCACGAACTCCACAGAAACATCAAAGCAAAGCAACCCTAAAGTACCTCGCATTTCTGGGAATCTGGGCAATAGCTAGGAAGACAAGACAAGTGATTAACTACTGAAACTTGTCAATCAAATGGTTTGCGTTTGTGAAAGAACGCAAGGCCTTATCAAAGAAAATGGTGGCTGCTTTTGAGGAATTCGTGATTGAGAGATAATGTCCTCTGGGCTGCCTTGTTGGACAAGACCCATGTAGGCTTTCTGCACTGGGGGAAACACCCCCACCCAGTCGAGGCAATTAACAGACACCAGTCGTGCGCTGTTAGTATTCTTCACAGTGTAGCTACCCGGCTTACTTTGAAGAACCTTTTGTAGCTTTCTGCCTACATGGTGTAGGTGAGAACTGCCAGTGCACAGTGGATTCCCAGTGGGTCATTGTGAAACAGTAGTTATGAGTTTCAACCTAGATTCAGCATACACCTGATAGTGGTTAACAATTTAGAGTGAAAAATGCTTCACTTCAATAAAACCTCTTCATGCATAGGATGGTAAAATCACTTCATTCAATTCCCCTAATGTTCCAGGCTTTCTTGATGAATGTAGTTTGTACATACTATAATGACATATGTTGATGGGTTTAACTTATCTTCAGTACAAATGCCTTGTGTGGTCAGAATTTTTTGAATGGCTTATTTTTTACTACTTGTATATTTGGACTTTGTCAACAGGACTTCTTTGTGTGGATCAAAAGATAGATTTGGTGCCGATTTGCATCAGTATTGAAATAGGAAAATTGGGTTTTCGTAACAGGGAGTGTTGGATGGAGTTGTGTGAAGTTGTAGCTAAGCATTAAATATCGAACGTGGAAAAAGTTTCTGAAAATGAAGATCCTATAGTTCTAATATACTGTAGTTTACCCCAAAGCTAATTGCATGACACAATTATTATGGTTGTTTCCTGGCTGCATCTCACTCCTCATCAACAACAGTAACGCCTTTCTTCTTAAGTTTACTGTGATAATTTACCCAGACTGACAGCAAAATACTTTGTACTTCTCTACTGAAATACATAATACATTTCCTTGAGAAAGCCTGTATTCTGAGGTTGATGTTATTATCACTATCCTCCACTTCAGTGTGAGATTATATTTACGTGCTCCTAGAAAGTTAAATTGTTTGGGATTTTCCCTATTGTGGTTGTCCAAAAAAAAGATGGTGCTATACAGCTTTGTGTTGATTACAGAAAATTAAACAGCCTATAAGAACTGTTTTCCCTTGCAGCAAATAACATCATCAACTGATGCCATGGCTGGTGGCACTTTGCTCACACCTGCTCAGTGGGTACAATCCCATGATCTTAGCATAGATGAATAATGAGAAGTCTAAGTTCTGCGTCACTTTTGGGTTATCTGGAGTTTAACACAATGCTATTTGGACTATGCAATGCTCCAATAACTTCTCATGCTTCATGGAGCATCTCTAGCAGTGAACATCTCCAGTTTTTATTACCGTAACAGCATTTATATATTATCTTTCTTCATCCTTTTCAAACTCAGAGGATCTTGAAATGGTGCTTCATGTTTTTGTGCATTTGAGATACTTTTAAAGGAGAAACTCCAACTTAGGTAGTTTAAGGAACTAGACATGAGGAAATAAAGGACCGGAAATTATTAAATCAATAATGTATTAAAAAGGAATTAGCATTTGTTGAGAAACATTCTAGTCTACTGCCATGGGTTGGTGCCCCATCCTGGATTATTTCCTGCCTTGTGCCTATAGCCTCTGGGATGAGCTCTGGACCCCCCATGACCCTGAATAAGATAAGCAGGTGCAGAAAATGGGTGGATGGATGGATGAGAACTCCATTCAAATAAAGGATGAAACAAACAACTCGACACCTCGAGGAAGCTACAAATGACATAAATATTGCCAAAGAAATCTATCCACATAGAACCTTCCAGGTTCAAGTTGCCAGTATCTATTTCTTTCAGCTTATAGGTGGGACTTCGACAATCAGGAAACAGTTCTCTTTGAAATGAACTAGAAAAAACACACATCATCCCATTTCCCTGTCATCGATAAGAACAGGCCTGTAAAAACATTGACCTGTAAGAATTAGTGCTGCCTGTCCAAGGTTTCTCTGATATGTTAGTTCTATGGATCAATAAGGCAGTCTCTTTTGTGCAGAAATACAAAGGGCCGTGTTACTGTTTGTGCCATTATACCCACTGTAGCTCTGGAAATCAAGTGCTGCATTTGTGAAGGAAGTTCTGACCCATTTCATGTGATTTGGCTTTGAAAAGAGCCACAAAGGACTCATTTCTCACACGATATTAAACTTTGCTGTACAATTGGAAGAAAGAGAAGTGGACCATATGCTTAGTTAATTTGTTAAATTTTCTGTAACAGTGCAAAACTGTGTGTAGCAAGAGATTTATTTTCCTTTAACGTCAGATCAAACTTCTTTTTTATTTTCCATGTAATGTGTTTTTGTAGAGCTGACAGAATTTACTGCAACGGAAATGTGTTGTCATTCGAGGTTTTTTTTTTCGATTCAACTCTATGTATCACAAATTACTGAAGCAATGAAATTTGGTTTGCCATCTAATCCAAAAGTGTAAAATAGTGCAAATGCACTAGAAACTATATGATATATACATATGTGATAATTAAATAGTACGTCTACACATTTTCTTATTTGTGACACATGCTTAGGCTCTCAAATGAAACATTTTGTTGTGCCCCTGCCTTGCACTTTTTAAAATTCTTCTTCTTAATTTTTGAATTAGTGTCTATCGTCGGACTTTGTGACCAGAAAAAAATTGATTTGCATAAGTGTGCATGAGTGTGCAGTTCATTTGCATTGACCATTTATGCCTGTTTGTGGGTGACACCTAGGCAGGGTCTCTGGCTTGGGCACGTACTGTACGCATATTTACAAGGATTTATCAAAGGGAAATTCCGTGCATATGTGCATAACCCAAGTTTGATAAGATTTTTTTGTGTGTATACCATTTTTTGTTTTTCTGTGTACACATTTTTTTCACTGTGAAGTTTATGTAAAGTTTGATAAATGAGAGCTCCATTCAGCTGAAAGGATGAAACAAGCATCTTGACACCCAGACGAAGTTACAAATGTCATAAATATTGCCACAGAAATATATCCACATCGGGCGCCTCACTATAAACGTATAAAAATCCACATTCATACAAGACCCAAAAAGTACAGCTGAAATCTGCCTCAGTGGCAGGAATAATTAATAATTTTGCGAGTTAGTGTTTGTTCAGATTACATCTCTGGCATTATGATGACCGCCAGTAATGTACCAAGAGTGGTGTTGCAGCTTTCACCTTATTTGTTGGATCTCCAGCAAAGTTTCCATTTGTGATTTAGGTCCTCGTTAAATCCTTTTGTGATTCACTTTCATGGCGGCTCGTAATATACTGCTATGGCATTCTCTTCATTTTTTTCTGTAGAAATTGAATACACTACCAGAACTTCAAGGTATTAATTTACTCTGTGAATCAAATGGTGTAATGGCTACCTGGAGAACAGCCACAATTGCAGTGTAGCAGCTGAGATTGTAGGTCTTAAGTTTCTGCGTTGACAGTTGTTTTCCGAGTCAGACATCTCAAACAGCAGGCATCCATCACAACTGTGTCCAGGAGATGTGAAGTTTCCTCTGCTTTGAAACCCATTTTCACACAAAACACTACACAGCTGGACTGGTGTTTGTAACTTATGAAATGTAACTTTAAAAGATTATTCCAATTTATTTCTGTATATTAACCACCATAAGTTCTGTCCACACTAAACAAACACCACAAATGAGCTGGGAAGGGGAAACAAAATAATTTTTACTTCAGTGATGTGAATATTAATTTGTCACAGAAGACTTTATAATATACGCAGTGTAGATTTTATTTCCGAGAAGTGCGTATTTCTCAATTATTTTGTTGTGGTTTATATTAATGTGAACAGAATCCTGTAAGTCGGAAGTTATTCTGCAGATTTTCCCAATTTGCTGTGAACCACTCAATCTGACTGCGAATACATGAGTGGCAAACCAGCTGAGGGTAGGGAAGACTGCAGGGATCTGTGGTATCCAGGGTGAACTTCTCCAGGCTGGTGGTAACCCTGTCCTCCTGGCATTTCAAGCAATCTTTGCTTCCATTTGGGAGACAGGTGTCATCCCAACCAACTGGAAAAGGGAACTTGTCCCTATCTGAAAAGGGAAGGTAAATCGCCTGGATTGCAGTATCTACGGGGGGATAACATTGCTCGCAGAGCCGGGCAAGGTCCTTGGTTGGGTCAACAGGATCCGTGATCACTTGCTTGCCTACCATTTGAACTTAGAAAAAGAAGCAGTCTCGTTTCATGCCTAAGAAGTCTACTATCAACTACATCCTGGCATTGAGGTTTTCATTGTGCGCAAATGCGAATATTGGCAGGGTTTCTTTGCAGTGTTTGACTCAGTTGATTGAGCTTACCTGTGGGGTATTCTGAGACTAATCCCCCAGAAGCTGCTGAACATCAGAGGTGGCCTGTACACTGATACTGTGAGTGCTGTGCAGAGTGGAGGCAGAACCTCTGCATTCTTCCCAGTGAATGCTGGGATTCATCTGGGGTGTTCTCTTGCTCATACTCTGTTCAGTTCCTGCATGGACTGGGTGTCAGGCAGGGTCTTGGGGTCTACCAGTTGTGGGGCATCTGTTGGTAAGGAAAGATTTACCAATCTTGACACTACCGACAATGCTGCGATCTTCACGGAGTCAACAGAGGCTCTGATCGGAGCTCTCTAGAGACTGACCATGGAATCTGAGTGTCTTAGTTTGCTAGTGTCCTGGATAAAATCCAAGATTCAAGCCTTTAATGACTCATTGGACACAGTCCTCAGCAGTGTGTCTGTCTCACTTACTTTGGCAGTGACATTAATGTCTCTGGTGACTCTTCCTAAGAAGTCAGTAGACGGATTGGGAGAACATGGGGGGTCATGAGGTCACTGGAAAGGGGCGTGTGGGGCTCCAGATATCTCTGTAAGGGGACGGAGATCCAAGTCTTTAAAATCCTAGTACTCCCCGTCTTGCTGTAAGGCTGCGAGACATGGATGCTATCCAGTGAACTAAGATGAAGACTGGACTCCTTTGGCACTGTTTCTCTTCAGAGAATTCTTGGGTACTGCTGGTTTGATTTTGTGTCAAAGGAACGGTTGCTCAGGGAGTCACAAATGAGGACCCGACTGACTGGAACAGAGCTGTACCAGCTGATGTACCATCTGGAAGCGGCAGATAGATGGCCAATTCCGGAGGGTAGGACTGGACTGTATTTTGGTCTGGTTTCCAACCACGATCCTGAGTTCTTTCATCGGTTGGTGAGTGTGGCAACATGCTGTACCAGAGCATGTTGGAATGTGTGTTGAAACAGTGCTGTTCTCTCTTTGGATAAATAATTTCATGAAAGGCATTGGATAGTACCTTCTTAAAATTCTATTTCCTTCTAAATGCATTGAATGTTACACCAGAAAGACTAAGGTCATCATTTGCATTTTTACCCTGCCATGAAATTTGCTGTGATATACAGTGATTAAATATGATTTTGTAGCTCATTGACTGTCACATTTAGCAGATGAAGACTAATATTTTCAATATCTCCAAGAAAGTAAATATTGAAAGGACAAAATTGGCACTTTTTTCAGCTATTGTTTTTTCTTCTGCCAGTGCCAAGCCGCATTACACATCCTTCAACTAGCATGGTCTCGAAGAACCTAGTAACGGTCTGTGGAGTTGAATTGGCCACCTTTGTATCCATATTTGTAAGCTTTTGCATAGAGCTGTTTTATCTGTCACTGAATATGTCCAATTAATATGTCATTTATAGATGGAAAATTGGAAAATTTGTGAACAACTTGTCAAAAAGTGGAGCAAAACATTCAGTAATAGGAGAAACTTTGAGAAACAGGAGATATTGATATAGTTTATTACCTCTTGAAACATGTAAGGTTATTATCTCTGTGTAACCGAATAAGCAGAGTATAATAAAGAACTCCGGTTGGAGAAGGTCACTTAGGATCACTCAGCACTGGACAGCAATAACAATAAATAAAGGGTCAGTGATTTAGGAAAAGCATACTTTCAAAAGATGCTACTTTGCTCCAGGATGGTGTCTGACCTACGTGGAAAATTATTTGATAAAAATTGTTGCAAACGTGTGTCATGGACCAACCCTGGGGATCCCCTAGTGACGTCAGAAGGACCACGCCCCCGGGGTGACCCCAACGAGGACCTTCCTGAGAAATGGAAACTGCCCAGGTTACGTGCTTCTCAACCAGTTTTTCTGGTTTTCCCAGTTCTTGGGCAGTCTGACCTCTCCGCTGATTCATAGCGGTTTAATTAGTGGAGCCTATTTTAGTTTGCCTGATCTGAAACTCTGACACAAGATCTTCATGGCCAGTTCTGAGTTGGAATGTTTCCAATGTTGGAGGAGGAGGTGTCGGTCCCCTTAGTTCATCGGTTTCTCCATCACTGTAAGCAAACCTGGAGGTTGGCAAGATCTGCATTATTGCAATCCCGTGCCTGGATGGAGAGGTACGCCAATCGACGTCGTTCTTGGGCACCCACCCTTCGTGTGGGTCAGAGGGTTTGGCTGGACTCTCGCTATCTTCCCCTCCATGTGTCCTTTCGTAAACTAGCTCCTCGATTCATAGGTCCTTTCCCCATTGCCAAGATCATCAGTCCCACCGCCGTTCGCCTTCATCTACTGGCTTCCATGCGACGGATCCATCCTACCTTGCATGTTTCTGTCCTCAAACCCCACGCGATCAGTGCCTTGGCCTCTCCTGCTGTGCCTCCTGCCCCACCTAGGCTGATTGATGGAGGTGAGGCATACAGCATCCGTCGGCTGTTGGATGTTCATCGCAGGGGTGGAGGATTGCAGTATCTAGTGGACTGGAAGGGTTATGGTCCGGAGGATCCTGGGTTCCGGCTAGGTTCATCCTGGATAATCATTGCTGACCTCCGTCACAGACAGCCTGAGGGGGCTGGGCCTACCGCCGGGTGGCAGTCATTGTAGGGGGGTACTGTCATGGACTAACCCCGGGGATCCCCTAGTGATGTCAGAAGGACCACGCCCCCGGGGAGACCCCGACGAGGACCTTCCTGAGAAATGTAAACTGCCCGATTTACATGCTTCTCAACCGGTTTTCTAGTCTTCCTAGTTCTTGGGCAGTCTGACCCCTCAGCTGATTCCTAGTGGTTTATTCAGTGGAGCAGTGCAGATATATTTATAGATATCTTTCTGCAGATTCAGTTTCTCGTATTACCAAATGTTTTGCTTTGTCTTATTTCAAGTGTGGATTCTATGATAAATTATGCTAAATGGCTGGAAAGTAAGGTAGAGCAACGATGCCTAATAGCTACAGCTATATTTGGAAAATTCAAACAGATACAGTACACACTTATCAGTGTGTTCTGTCCTTGTGCCGCATAAGAGCAACGGTAGAGCTTTATAAGAATTGACATTTATACTAAATCCCCCTCCCATATGGAAATTCTATATATCTGCAATACTGCCCGAGAATTAAAACATTTTAAAGGTTATCCTTAAGCTCTATCTTTTAAACTTTTATATGTACACTGTCAACTAATGCAATTGAAAGTACAATCATTATTTCACTTATTGGGGAAGCTGTTATAAACTCATATATATGCAGACTGTGAATGCAAAAGCTTAGGTAATAAAAATCATTAACTGTAATGATGCAGGATTCATCATAACAACAACTCAGTGGACTTTTCCCATAAACAGAGCAGAGTGGTTCTCTACACTATAAGGACAGAATTAAATAATAACTGTATGAAAATGCCATATACTGTCTCGAAAGTCTGGCAGTTGTTTTTCATGTATTAGTATCCTTTTTCCTTTATTGTTTAATTTTCAGTCAAAGTGCCATACCCTACTACACCTTTGTCCTGAACCTCTGAATTACCAGGACCAATAAGCACCTTTTAAAAGTTTTTTATAAATATAAGGGACAGATTTGATTTGGTGAGAGAAAGCCCTTGAGTGCTATTTTTTATATATTTGTGAATATTATTAATGACCAAAAAATGGCAAAAATCCCATAATAATGAGTTCTACATCAAATCCAATTGCACATTTGAATCAAATGACCTGATTTACATGCTGGGTGGTAACAACATAGAAAACTGCTAAAAAAAAAACATTGTCAGATCAAGACAAAAGAATCCAGTGCTTTAAATGATAAAGACTGAAATCCCAGTTTGCAGCCACTGCTTTTAGAGGGTCGTTACTTAATAAAGGTGAGGCCAGTTTGCATGACACATGCACCTGCTAAGGGGCTTTTTATTCCTGGTATGTTTTATACATTTCATCCTTCTTGAAATCAAATGTAGAAAATGGCTCAATCTTCCAGGCAGTACAACTTACAGAAGTGAGGCAAACTGCATTTATACACAGTATATCTTTGGAAGCTTGAAATCTGTTAGGTGGCTCTCATTCCTGTCGGTTAGGTGACACACATGAGACTGTCACCCTGGGAATAAATATTAATTCCCCACAATATTGACAGTTGGTTCTCATTAAATTGCACTTTCCTGATTTCTCTCACTCTCTCTTCTTGCTCACACATATACACATAATTATATTATTATTGTTCCTGTAGTTATTTTATTTTATCGAGGTCTTTCAAAAGCTCTGTAATTACCCTGGGTTGGACTTTTGATGAGTCGCATTTAAGAATGTAACTGAATTTTCCTCTCTCCTTCCTTGGGCCTTCGATGTAGATGCTGAATTCAGCTAAACGTCGTGGGAGAGCTCACAGCCATTCATCAAGAAGAACCAGAACAGACTCGTTCTGGACGGAGGTGTTGTGTCTGCTGTTCTGGCAAACCTGCCACAAGCTCGGTGTCTTTTGTATGGTTTGATTTATGAATTGAATATGAACTATAAGGCAATGAACAAGACATCTGAATTTATTTCAGAGGGTGATTCTTTCAAGGAGATATATGTTTTTGAATCCCAAACTGCAAACATTGAAAAACTGCTTCTGAATTGGAGTGTCTACAGCAAAGGGCTGAATGTGACAGTCTGCTACCTTCTGTCAAAACGTACTAGATCATGTATACAAGTTGCTTAAAAATCACTTTCGGAGTCCTAGTGCTGTTAGGAATGAATATTTTGGCGTAATAAGTTTTTGCTGCAGTCAACATACTGTTGTGTGGCAGAGAGACAGGTGGTGGAATATATGGAGACAGAGTCATAGTGTGCAGGGAAATGGCGCCCGGAGATTTTATGGCTCTGGCCACAGATTGAGCCTCTCATGCACTTGACACACAGTCAATCTTGCTAACTGTAGGAGTTATCGCACCACACAGGATGATAGGGTGATGGGACTGAAGCTGCTCTGCATGCTTACCCAATCCTGGGGCAAGCAGGGTCACCTTCTCCTAAAAGACATACACTCCCAGCACACAACAGTTCCCTCCTCCAAAGTCCAATCACTTGAGGGCATGCAGGGAGGTAGCTCATTCAATGCAGTCGCATAGTCCCTCTAATCTTCCCTGTGGTCAGGGGTGCTCCATCGCCACCCCCTTTCCATCAATGGCACGTCCCTGAAACATTAGTCACTGCTGGAATAAATGCTACTTGGAAGAGTGCATCTCCAGGCCAGCCTGCAGTTTTACTGTGAAAACCTCCCACAGATTGTCTAGGACCTGGTCAAATCCCAACACATTTACCAGAAAATCATCCATGTCGATGATACACTAGGTCTGGGGGATTCCTGCCAGCATCCATTCTATGAGGTGCTCAATAGTGCCTGGGGCACTGCATAACCCAAATGACATTGCAGTGGCCACTGCCCAGGGTGAACATTGTCTTCGTCTTTGAGTCTGCTGCCAGGGTCAACTGCCAGTACCTGCTGCGGAGGTCCAGTGAACTAAACCTGCTGGAACTAGTCAGCGTGTGAGAACATCGTCAATCCAAATCAATGGATATTAGTCTGCTTAAGTGATGGCATTCAGGCTGTGGTAGAACTGCCAACTAACATTCTTTGTCCATACCAGGACAGAAGGGGCAGATTATGGCTGTATGATTCCTGCTCTATGATTCTTAGACATGTAACTAAGCTACTTGCCTCTGGTAGGTGATAAGGGTGCAAGCAATTGAACTGGTGTCTATTTCATGTTGGACAATGTTGGTCAGGGTGCAGCCCACTGGCACCAACAAGCACCTCCATCCCAACATTTGGATCCCTGTCATAGACCTGAGGTGGACCTCAGTTGGAGCCAAAGGACCCTACAATGTGGATTCTGCAGATCCCTGAGGTGGTCCAATGGGTAGGTCTGAGGGGGATCCCTTCACTGAGGTGCCTTACCTTCAGTTCCCATGGGCTCTGAGAAAGGTTCTCAACAGTCCTGAGCCTTGTGCCCCTTTTTCGAACCACCAGTTTCCAGCTGTCACGAACACATACTGTAGCCGCCCAATATTCCTCCTGTCCTTGAACATCCCTCTGTTAATCTCAAATGCAGGTTGTGAAGAGCATTTCTAAACTTGCCCCTTGTACCAGGACCAGGGTGGAAGATGCCATGAAACGGAGATGGTACTGTAGAGTCACTGGGGCCTCCTGATTACCCTGCACTCACCCACACTCACAGTAGGACTGTATTCACTTTGGCAATCAGATGCATAGGATTATGGGAAAAGGGCTTATGTGTCTAAAATGTTGGATAAATTTTAAAAACTTGAGCTTCAAGGTTATCAGACCTTGTGATTGCTTGAAGTTTAGTCTATCCACTTAGAGCTCTTTGTCGAAATATATTTGAATGTTCACTTTATATGAAGAAAAGTTTGCAATTGGCCATAGCCTTAATATTCAGATTAAATACACGTTGAGATAAATAGCATTTAGAAAATTCATATTACTTATAACTAAGCCATTTAAATTGAAGTAATGCCGCAATTCTACTCTGAAGTCCTCGGGAAGATAACTGACGGTCGGAGAGTAGCTACATTAAGTCAAAAAGTCAGTAATTCATTTTACCTGAAATCTATTTCATGCATGCACACTTAACTTTTAGTTGATTAGATAATTCTCTAATTTACATTAGAATTTTGGTGGATAAAAGTTATTTCTGAAAAAAGAGACATACAACAGTAACAAATGAAAATGATATTGTATGAGGAAAAAGACACTACCGTGATATTTGTGAAAAGCGCAGTTTTTCACTGAACAAACAGATTGCTTTAGCTGTCGGGATCGGTCCCTGTCTGATCCACTTCTGTCTGTCGTTTCCCTGTTTGGCCAGCAGGTGTCACTGGACAACCCATTCTTTTCTGTTTCCCTGGGTTTAGCACCTATTTCAATCACTGTTGTTTTCTTCTGCGCCCCTGGCCATCGTGTGGCTGAATGAGCTAAGCTTGGGGATGAAAAGCCCGCATCCCTAACTATCTTCATCAACAATGTTTGATATTTTATCCGTACCCCATGCCAATTATGTTCATGTACTCTGTACTAGTCCTTGCATTTAGTGTCTTTGTTACTGGTTTACCCTGCCTGTGTCCAGGTATTAACTAATGTCCTGATATTCTTGTTCCTAGTACTGTATCTCCTAGTATTTGATATATGCTTCCGAAACCTCAACGTTTTGTTATTTGGTATTAGTCTCAGCTGTCTCTTGTTTATTCCTCGTTGTTTGTGTGTATATATACCTGCGTTGCCTTGTTCATCAGTCCATCATTGAATTTGAATGTGTTTCTTGTATGTGTTACCTGCTAGTGCTTCTGTTGGACGTTTCCATGATAAATACCCTATTTTGAGTGATTTTCCTTGTATTTAGTTTGGATTTACTAAGTGTTTGTTACCTGCCTTTATTTAGACCTCTTGTGGTCCCTTTTGTCTCCTGTTTTCTTTTGAGTTCAGTTTGTAATAAAGTTCCCTGAATGTTCATGATGCAAAGTGGATTGTTGTCCAACATTCCTGACATTAGTAAAAGGAGTACACTGTGAGTTATAATAAGTTTATTTTTGAAAAACTATTGGCGGTAATAACTTTGTATTCATTTATGTATTTTAATCCTCCATCACCCTTCTTAAGTGTGTGTGTGTGTGTGTGCGTGTGAGGAAGAGAGAGAGAGAAATAACACACATTATCCATTTGATTGTTGAAGAGAACAGATGGTGACAGTTCAGAAATAGACAAATAGAATGAATTATCTAGAATTAGCTAGTAGGTTAACCTAGAAAGTAGAAAATACAAACAGTAATGGTGTGTGATGTGAAGCATTTAAAAGTTTCATTACACTTATTTGTCAGTTTACAGCCACCTAGACTCTTTAGGTCTATAGTTTGTTATGCTTCTCAAATCTTATGACATGACAATGTATTAACGGGCAGAATTATGAAAGATGTGATGTTAGATAAAAAGTCAGATTGAGGGGCAGGGCACAGGGGTAAGGTCGTGATCTAGTGTGCTTTGGTCATAACTCATTGCCCTAGAAATATACCTCAATGGTTCACTATCACCCCGCGACCCACTAATGATAAGCGGTTTGGAAAATGGATGGATGGGTTCACTATCACATAGGATGAAGATCACAGTCTTTACAGTGAGTACATGTCATGGTGTCTGACTTTTGGATGCTTTTGTTGGGGTGGGCAAAGATTTTGCAATTGCTTTTATTTGGAAGGAATGCAGACATTCCCCAGCAAAATATATTTTTTTTCTCATAAATTCATTTTAAAAACCGTATGGAAAGGCAGGGAACAACACAGTAAAATATAAAGCTGCAACAAATCAAATCACAGCTAAAATCCCTTAGCTTTCTGCCCTCATATAAGTCAGAAAAAAGCATATAAGTGTTTTGCACAAAATTATGAGTGGTGAGCTGGGTTTCTGTCTAGTTCTGGGCTGGGTGGTTTGGGTGATATTTAGCGCGCTGGCTTGTGGCAACACTGCACAAGTTAAAGACGTCTTTGAGGCTCAAAGCTCACACTCGACTGAGGTTTGCTTTCAGGCACAGTAACCCAGTGATGTGGACAGACAAAATAAACTGGGTTATTATGGATATGCAAGCATGTAAATCAGTGTCACACATAAATGTATGTATTTGTTTTTCTTGCATGTATAAAAATAGGATTATAAAACTAGGATAGAGCCTGTTATAAACATTTTATGAACAACTGTTGCTTCACTTTATTTAACTTGTTAAATATAATAAAAGAAAACATTTAGATTACCCCTCACTTTATAGAATATATTACATGGTGGTACTGGAGATAATAACAATTTATAGACGTAGAAGTAATATGGTGTTTAGATTGACTTAATTAATAAGCGTGTCTGGTTTTGTCTTTGTCGTCCAGCCCTGCAGCTGTCTGGAGCAGACGAACATCAGGTTTCCCTCTTGTGGCCGGGCATACCCATTACAGTACATCTGGCGCAGATCACTGTTGTAATCATGATAGCAGATTGCCAACATGCCAGAATACTTTATACAAATATTTCAGTGACTGATGAAATCATTTTGTGGAGTTAGCTTGTCAGTAAAATAACGATATAACAACACTTATTAACTGCACACGAAAACATATGAAAAGTGGCATTAAGGAGGTGACACATTAATTACATAATTTTTCCCTATTCGTAAGGATGTGATGACGCTGTAACATGTAGTTTATGCATTTCACTTACAGATGCTCAATTCTGAATCAGCTCTGTTGAAATACACTTTCTGGAACAATACAGAGTATTCTAGGAAAAATCCAAAAACAGGTTCCATGCGATTGAAAATGTCATATTATGTGTGATGTGTCGGGACCAAAGTGTTTTTTAAAATGCACTTTATACAGACATGGTTATCCTGGTGTGAATTTCAATAGTGGTGCCTTTATTGAAAAACCTGCCTGAAAGATTTCCCTGATTCCAGTCCAGGGAAATGTATGTCAGACTGGAGTCACATTTCTTCCACCTTTCAGGATTCTATACTTAACAGAGATAGGGTAAAGCTTTCAAATCATAAAGGAATGAATTACATAGTCTTCCAAAATAAGCCTATAGACAGGTATACCTACAGTTTTTTTCCATGTGATTTTTTTCTGTTAATACAGGTTTAAGAATAAAGTATGAATAAGTTCAGCAATTTAAGTATGCATAAAAAAGAAATTACATATTTCATCCATCTTCCGGTCGTGGGGGGTCCGGAGCTTATCCCGGAAACAATGGGCACGAGGCAGGGAACAACCCAGGATGGGGGGCCAGCCCATCGCAGGGCACACTCACACA
>JAODJX010000002.1:994377-1009225 GCA_026776945.1 Isichthys henryi
CGGGCAATTTAGTAACTCCAATTAGCCTCAGCATGTTTTTGGACTGTGGGGGGAAACCGGAGAACCCGGAGGAAACCGCACGACGACATGGGGAGAACATGCAAACTCCGCACACATGTGACCCAGGTGGGGTCTCGAACCCAGGTCCCAGAGGTGTGAAGCGACAGTGCTAACCACTGCACCACCATGCCGCCCCCCATTCAGTACTTATTTGGGATTTTTGATTTAGATTTTAGAGGTACAGCTTAACATTACTGTTCAATAAATCTAACGTGAATAAAGATTAATACATGACTCTAAGAGTACAGAGTTAAGCATCATAATTCCAATACTGCTGGTTTTTATTAGATAGTCATTAATCATTATTAGGTGCTTCTTAGAAGATGGATGGATGGTATGCTGTGAGTCACAGGTATAGAACTTCCCTGCAGTTGACTCATGCAGTTAGAGTGGATTAAGGATAACAGATTACCGAATTGGTTTTCATGACATTGCACATAGCAAGAAGTGGACTGCTACACTGCTATACCGCACAATTAATAATAAACATAACAAGAAGCTGCCATTAACCACCAAACGGCAGCGCACTTACATGTAACACATACTGTGTTATCATTACATTGTTATCAATTGTTACAAATTTGTGGAAATTAGTAGGAGAACATTTTAAAATGAATTTGAGGAAGCAGTTCTTTACACAGTGTGTAGTTGGAGTATGGAACAGTCTTCCTGTTAGTGTAGCGCAAGCTAAAACCCTGGGTTCCTTTAAATCAGAGCTAGATAAGATTTTAACAACTCTGAGCTATTAGTTAAGTTCTCCCCAAACGAGCTTGATGTGCCGAATGGCCTCCTCTCGTTTGTAAATTCTGTTCTTATGTAATGAGACAGGAAATTGCATGTGGAACCGTCAATATATATATTTTTTTCATAGACATTGTCAGAAAGAAAGAGTAGCAGTTTGTACCTTTTTTTGTCACTGGGGTTGTACCCTCAAAAGTCTGTCAATTGTACCCTAGAGCTGAAAAACATCCCCACAACACTAATGTACCCCCAATGGTACAAAAGTATTTCTCAGAACCCTCTTCTGTACCTTTTAAGGTATATATACCTACAGCTAAGGATACAATTGGCAGACCTTTGAGGGTACCGCCCCATTGACAAGCAAAGTAAGAAACGGATACTCTTTCTTTCTGACAACGCAGTCATAAGTGCAGAGTGTGGTCAATATGAAAACACTCCCTTCGTCTTTACATGGGTGCCTTTCCCTCGTCCACATGTGTATGTGGTGGTAGACGGAACCATTAACCACAAAAACAGGACAGCAGGTCGGAAATAACTGCAGTAATTTTGCATTTCATGGCTTCTCCCAGGGAGCCAGCTATCGGCACCATGTGTCTCATCTAATACTGTTAGTGACATTGTGCTTCCATTTCAGAAAGGCCACTTCCTCATCAGGCTCTATGCCCTGTCACTTGGGACTCCTCCTCATGTCACAGCGTTAGTATATGGCATAGATAATCACCGGCTGCAACCTGCCTGACATCTGAGACATCAACGGTGCCTCAAGAAAGCCGGGTCCAACCTCAAGGACCCTAGCCATCCCAACCACAAACCCTTTTCAGTCCTACTGTATTGGAGCGTGGAGTCACAGACTCCACAACAGTGTCTACCCTCAGGCAGTGAGGCTACTTAATATCTGTTCTGCCCATTACTATTGAGAATTTGCACATTCCATTTATTTATTTGTTTGTTTTGTTGCAAATATTTTTTGCTATTTACTATTTTACAATTTTACTTATTAATTTCTCCTATATATTACTATAATTTATAGTAGGCAGCTCTCAGGGAAACTCATTTCATTGCCTGCACCTACCGCTGTTTGCTGTACTGTCGTGCATTTCAGAAATAAATTTTGATGTAATTCGACGTGATATGTGTGGTACGTCATTGGCTCCTGTTAAAGGGTGCTGGTCTGTGTGTAGATCATCGATACACTGTGCGACGTCTCCTTTACTACCAGCTGCTGCCATTTCAGCTGCAGGCAAAGCTTGAGACGCTCCTGGAAGGCGGCTGTGGTGATGGTGTAGAGGATGGGGTTAAGGGCGCTGTTGATGGGTAGGATGAAGATGACTACCCACAAGATGACTGTGCCTTGCAGGGACAGAAAAGGACAATCAGAACAACAACAACAATAATAATAATAATAATAATAATAATAATAATAATAATGGCAGGAAGACTAGAACAGAGCTTAATGACCTTTGTTTTTGTTTAATTTCATGCAGTGTTTCTGAATAATAGTTTAATTCATAATAATAATTACCAGCATCATTTCTGGCATCTTAGATATTTGTGAAACATAATAACATGCAACTTAACAAATTTGCTTAGATAAAATATCAACTTTGCAACATTTGTACTACAAAAAAAAAAATCCAAAAATGTTCTGAAGTGCTATTTTTTTATTTACTTATTGTTCATATATAATATGCATCTATTTGTGAGTTTCTGTAAGCCTTCAGAAGCACATAATCGTATTTCGTCTCAGTTCAGTTTCACAATTACCTCTGATTTCCACTTGTAACAAAGAGAGAATTTTGAGAAGGAATATAGGCATCCAGCACAAGGCATCCGTGAACACTATAAAGAAGAACCTTTTGGCTATTGCCACTTCTTCATCAAAGATCGTCTGCCGAGCAGTTTTGGATCCAGTTCTCCTTACTGAATAAAACATGCTGGTGTAGGAGAATACTATAATAATGAAAGCAACAAGATTCAAGCCTGAAAGACAAACATTTATTCAATTAGACATTCATTATATATTTATCTTTAAGTGCAGAGTAACAATTCAGTATTTTTGACCTGATGTGCACCCAACAGCCAAAACATTAAAACCACCTGCCTAATATTGTGCTGGTCTCCCTGGTGGCACCAAATAGCTCTGACCCACTACAGCATGGACTCCACAAGACCTCTGAAGGTGTCCTGTGGTATCTGGCACAAAGACGTTAGCAGCAGATCCTGTAAGTCCCGTAACTTGTGAAAATGGCCACTATAGATCACACTTGTTTGTCCCGCACATTCCACAGATACTTGATCAGATTGAGATCTGGGGAATTTGGAGGCCAAGTCAACACCTTGAACTCTTTTTTCATGTTCCTCAAACCATTCCTGAACTATTTTTGCAGATGGAATATTTTTGTGGAATATTGTGTATGGCTTTTAGTAGGTAATGGCCACTACCTACCAGAAAGACTCTACCAGACCTGCCATTTTGGAGATGCTCTGACTCAGTCGCCTGGCCACCACAATTTGGCCCTTGTCAAAGTCACTCAGATCCATATTCCTGCACATTTCCTGCTTCCAGCATATCAGCTTCAAGAAGTGACAGTTCACTTGCCTCATGTATAATGGCACCCTTGACAGATGCCATTACAACGAGATAATCAATATTATTAACTTCACCCGTCAGTGGTTTTAATATTATGGCTGATGGGTGTAGAATACATATCATATATTCAGTCAGTTTTGAAATGCATGTTTGTGTTAAATTTACCTTCAGTCAATAACATGACTTGAGGTCTGTGATACCTTATATGAGATAGTTCAATTTCATTTTGGACAATATGAATACTAAGTACAATTCAGCTATAAATCTAAGATGACTAGTGGAAAAAGGAATATAGCATTGTGACTTTCCGATTCCGACTTACCCAAGAATATTCCGGTGGAGTATGTCCTTGCCCCTGGCTTCTCTGTCAGGTCAGAGTGGAGAGGGAAGCAGACTCCATTTTTTCCATAATAGTTACCGAACGTCTGCCTGTCCCAGAACGGGACGACGGCTATCATGAAGCCAAGGGCCCAGATGGTGATGAGGATTAAGAGAGTCTGCTTCCTCCCGGCCCGGTAGTTGTGGAAGGGGAACACGATGCAGATATACTTTTCGAGGGTCATGTACGTTAGCAGCATAACAGACACCTCGGTGGACAGCATGGCCAGGGAGCCAATGAGCTGACATTGTGTGCTCTCCATCCAGAACTGGGCGTTCCTGTTGTACTCCCCACAGTACTTAATGTCAAAGGCGCCAATGAAGAACAGATAGACTCCCATCAAGCAATCTGCACCTGATGAACAAAGTCATGAGAAAGTTCTCACGATTAGAGGATTCATTCTCTTCAGTTTTCTCACTTTTAATCCTCCTTATTCACTTTGTTTCTATTCAGTTAGATGAATGGTCTTTTATTTTTCTGACTAAACAGTTAGCTTCACCGGGGTTTAGTTATACATTTAGCCTATACTCCATACTTGTATAAGTTATGAAATGGGTAGGTGTACCTCGAGCTACGTTTACTTACAGCAGAGTGACTTGATGGACATGGTATGGTGGTGGTCGTTAGATGTGATGCAGGAACGCAGGCATATAACAAAGACGTTGCCGAAACAGATGATGAAAGCCACCACCCAGACGAAGACCCGCAGGATGATATTAGCCAGCAGATTTTCGAAGGAGGATATTCCGTCGGTATTGGGTTTGCAGCTCCTCACATTGGGGGAATAACCACAGTATTCAAACTTCTTAAAGTATCTAGAGTACCGTGGAAGGAAGGAAGTCAGTAAAAGAACATTCAAATCAAAGAACAGTATATTGAACCAATCTTGAACAAGCAACAGCTTCAAAGTTTCCATTTTCCTGCTTGCTTCTCCTGGTGAAGGTCTTGATAATAAGCTTAGAGTAATTTTAAAAATCTATAATATTGGGTGTTAAATTTGACTGTAGTACTACAAATACAATATAATCTTTCTGGTGTTCTGGATACTGGAATTAGGCCCAAGTACTTACATATGAGAGAGGTTTCCAAGAGACCGAAACATTCTGATGCTGATGTTTGGGATCTCTATTCCCTCCATTCCCCTTGTGAAACAAATGCAATTACAATTGTGCATTATTTTAATAAAATATATGAAATTCATTTATATTACAAACTTTCAAACAATGAAAATTTATTCCGATTGTGTATATCTTAAATTTACAGAAGCGTATTGCTGCCATCATGACAAAATAAAATTTGTCCAGTTTCTCGTTATAATGAGATACTTACGTTGTTATAAAGAGAAAAACATTTAATGGCGTTTCAGTGCTATATACATGTATTTTTATTATAGTATATATGTTTGAATGACCATAATACATCAGATTAGATTCAACTTTATTATGAATACATTTCTTTTTATAACAAGACTCGGATCTTGTTATAAGGAGATACTTTAATCTCATTATGCGATAATTTCGCTCCTCATTATAACAAGAATATCAAAGTCAAAGATATCTCATTATAATAAGAATTTTCATGTTTTAGCATTACATTTTCTCCATTATAAAGAGATGTTTTGTGTCAGGGGCAGCGATATGCTACTGTATGAATTGATCATATTAACCAAAGCAAAATTTTCAAGGTACTCTTCTTTATAAGTTAAATAAAATTACATATAATTCATTCTGATTTGCAGAGTTGGGCATTTCAGGTGCAAAAGCTACAAAACCACACCAAGATTTTGTTTCCACAATCTACAAACATAGAGTCACAGTCACATATTACTCAACTGGATGGTAGAAACAAAATCTTGGTCTGGATTTATAGACTCTGGACCTGACATGCTGAGCACTGTTGATTTATTTGGTATCTAATTTGTTTTGTTTTGTTTAACTGATCAAAGTTACCATCCAATCAGGTAGAGTATAAAGGCTTTCATCATTTTATTTAATGACCTCTTTTCTTTAGGACAACGCTGTGTTGAAAACCTTACGCTGCTCTATAACATTACATGCGAAATTTGCCACAAATTGTGAAATGAAACTCTGTGGCATGAAATCTGACAGCAAACTGATGCCTCTCGGTCACTGTCATGCTTATCAGCTTGAGCCGAAGGTAACCACCTGCTTTGCTTAGAGCTTTAGGGCATTACATCATGCCTTCAGACTCACAGTGACTGCAGGTGTACTAAGTTGTCAAACTGATCCTGGTAGATGTGAGACAGGGGGTTATGTGAGATGTTCCTGAAAAGAAAAAGCAACACAATGAATTTAGCATAATTCAGCACATTTGTTTAATAATAAATCTCAAGCAAAGTCAAATTTTTCGGACAACAATATATATATATATATAAAGATAATTATTTCATATACACACAGCGACCACTTTATTAGTTATATCTCACACAGCTAGTACTACAGAGGAGGCTTCATAAATGTTTCAAGGGTGAGTTTTGTATTCATAGACGCCTTTCTGCAAACTACTGTTACTGTACTCAGCTCTTTTTGTACTTGTGGTCTTCCTGTTAACGTTAATGAGTGTGCATAATCACCTCTCTTGCTAAGCTGTCATTAGCGTATTTTCGCCCACACAAATGCCACTGGATTATATTATTTTTTTTTTTTGCATATTGCACCATTGTCTGAGGAACCGCCACGTCTGACATCAACAAGGACGTCATATCAGGGGTCTTGGCCATTCATATACTCAGCCACACAGTAGCTGGACCTCTTGACCCTGCTGTACATCTACAGGCACATGTTCGCATTAACATGCTAATGTAGCACATAAACTGGCTAAGGAGTGGATATGAACTGCTGCAGGAAAGATCTGTCAATATTTATTTATTAGTATTTATCATTATACTTAATAGCTTGGGGCTCAGCAAGCTACTTTTTCTAACGAAATATTCTACTTTTTTAAGTTACCAAATAAGTAAAATCTCAACATTGGTTTTAAAAGTGTTTTATTTTTTTGCTAAATGGAGTTATTTGGTACGTTTTAGGATAATTTATTGATACATTATAATATATATTTTTTAATTAATTCACATTTTCTTGCATAATCTCTAAGCCTCCCATTTAAAATAGTACTGCAATTAGATACCTAATATAGCAGTCTTACTCTAGGATGTCATACTCTCACTCTTTGCACTGTGGTCTCATTATATTCGAAAATATCCAGAAAACACCAGTATTAACTTTACTTTTAGTAGTATATAATAGTAATGACTGATTCTACACCAATAATTGTGCCTCCACAGTCAATTATAAACAACGTAGTGTAATTTCAATGCCTGAGTACTGTCCAAGCTATTTAAAAAGAAAACATAGTTTTTACTCACAATTGCTTTAGGTTCCACAGATTGTGAAACAAAGATGGGGGTAGTTCCTGAATTCTATTCATCGATAAATCCCTGAATAAAAATATATATTCTTGAAGCAAAATACATTATGTATTCAGTTAACAGTTAACAAATGCGACAATAAATAATGTATTAAGTGTTACAGCTCAGAAAAAGTATGAGAGAGGCTCTGTTTTGTCCATTATCGTCGTAAAGTACACTAGAATTGTATCAAAACTGTTTTCAGTTACTTTTCCCACATTTAAACATGCATATGGTAGAAAATAAAGTGGCAGCACTGTTCTTAAGCTCTTATTTTCAGTTTATTCAAGGCTTAACAATCTAGCTGGCCACACCACAGATTTTGAACGGGCACATTCTATTTCCATTGACATTTATTAGTCAAAGCAATGATTCAGTGACCCAAAAGTACATCAGAGGAGACTTGTTTCTTCCCATCAACGAAAATGAAAAGCAGACATTGTTTACTTCAAAATTTCAAATGCAAATCTTCTATGGTTCCGTCCCAAAATGTCAAGTAAAGATCAAAATAACTGTATACTCACAAGTCGATGAGCTTTTGCATTGTGGAAAATGTTCCCTCTTCAATCATCTCTATGTGATTTCTACGAAGAGCTCTGAAATAGAAATAGAACAGTTTAGATTTTATTTTCCCTTGCGGTCTGTCTGCGGTAATAACCATTGTTACCTGACAGTTATTCACCTATATATACAAACACTTTCATGCGCGCTGGTTGAAAATGCAGTACGTGTTTCTGTTTGTCATTTTTTTTGTACCAAAAGAAAAATTCAAAGCAAGAAGACAAAGATTCTCAATTTACAGCTACAGGGCTGCTGGTGGCTTTTCTGTCACACTTGGTAGCTACACATTTTAGCGACTTAGCAGACACAGATGCTAATGTTATTCAATAATTATAAGCATTGCTTTATCAATGTCTCATAAATACCTGGAATACCTACATAAAACCTGTAGAATGAGAAAATTTAGCTATGCAACAAAGCAATTTAATGTTTAGGCTTATACCGACAGACAAAGAGGTCATATATATATATATATATATATATATATATATGCGCGCAGTGGGAGTCTTTGTCCAAGATCGGCGCTGCAGGTCAGTAGGAAAGGTTCATTATAGCTCATTATCTGCTTCCTTGGACATTTAGTCTTCTGAAGTGGGTCATATCCAGCTATTGAGGTAAGGGCTTTATACACTGGTTGGCAGAGATAAACGTGAACGTGAAGTGAGAAAGCCGTGGGTGAAGGTGAGATGCCGACACACAACAGAGCTACCTTGTGGGGTATTTTTGTACGCTCAGTTAAGTTTGTCTACTTGTGTATAGAAGATCTAAAAAAAAGCTTCCCAGAACAGCAGTTGAAAACGCACTGTGTCTGTGGTAATTTCCTCTGCTTATTACATTATCTTTAAGGTCTTCTGGAATGTTGGTGCTCTCATTTTGACCAGCTTCTGCTAAAATAAGGTGAATTAAGTGAAACGGAGTGGAATACTGGAAAGTGGAAATGACACGGCTGACAGCCTTTTTCCCTGAACAAAATGAATACTGGAATACTCCTGCCAAAAGATGTACAAAATATTATGTCAAAGCCATCCGTGTGATTTCATCCATGTCGACAGTCAGTCTGCTATACCTACTTTTGTAGCATGAATGCAAAACAAACCGATTATTTTTTTATGGGCTATTAATAATATGATATTTCTTAAAATACCGGAAATTATAATATAGTAAGTTTTGTTATAACTTGATAGGTTTTGTTCTATGACACAGCAGGGTTAATTGGCTCGATAAAATCAGAGATTAAACATAAAAGGAAGTTTACTCCCAATATAGTAATCCGTGTGTTTCTTTTCGGCATGCTGCCTGACTGGCCACAGATCCCCCTTTCCTCTGCTTCCTTAAGTCCAGGTGTGCATCCCTCTCATATTTTCTCTTGCCGTGCATCAAGCACTCAAGCAGGAACCCAACAGGTCGGCAGGAGCCACTTACTCTGCAGCCAGGCAAGATAATGTATCTCAATTTAAGCTGCACCCCCAGTGACAAAACAGACACCCATTATGTTAATCTGCCATGGAAATTCCTGCAATCACAGCCAAACCACGGCGCCACTGGGACGAATGCCTTTCACGGCTGACCTTGGAAATCTGATTTTCCTTTTGAGGATTGCTTTTCCCGTGATAGATACAAAGGGTCTACAAATGTGCTTTTGGAGTTCTGATGGCCTGGTTGTTTTGGAACCAAGTCTGAGAATTTCCTGAAGGCATTTCGGAGGTGATTCTACAACAGAATCAATGTTATCACTACGTCTAAACTTACAAGACAGTGAGAGCTCTGCACTCTCGAAAGCTGGAACTGTGTAACGTTGATATGAGATTCCCTTCCATCTCCCTGTAAAGAAAAGATTTGAAAGCACTCACACATCATTTGGACAAAGAATACTTCACACAATCAACATGAATAATTAAATACTTTCACTTGTGAAGAGTGAAAAAAATGTCTTGTCATGATCATTGTTTCAATTTCAATATTACTCATGTATCCAGAAACACTGTAACAGATATAACGATGTCTGTTACTCACAGCCAATTCAACCTTGGCATTTCCTGGCAGAAAGAATTGTTCGGTAAGTGCTCAATTGAATTATTCAGCAATGACCTGAATCAAGAAGAAATTCGATTAATAAACCCAATCAGGAGAAATTCTGAATTAATCTCAACTGACAAAATATCTTTCTTTTTTTTTTGATTTACGTAAACAAACTGACTTAAGGCTCAGTTAATGTTGTTAAATATTTGTTGTAAAACTCCATGACTCTAAAAACGAGTTATAACATTTTGACCGTTTTTGTCTGTTTTAACCGCAAAACAACATCTGAAAAAATGGAAGTATGTTAACAGATAAAGGATGATGTATTCTTAAGGATATTTAAACCTGCTAATGACTCCATAGAATTAAAGACTGATGTAAACTATGGTTGACAGCCATTTCTAAAATGTATACAGTAAATGACACCTGAGTCTATTTAGCAAAGAAAAAAACATTCTTATTATCTACTGGAGAGTTTTGCTTTGTGACAAATATATAGCATTACCAAGATAATGTCATAAAAATGGCTCTGAAGGTGAAATATTTATACATGTATCCTGATCACATATTCAAAACGTAATAACAGTGAGTAATAATCCAGGATGTATGGTTATAGAATGCAATGCAAATGCAAAATGATGTGTTTCCAAAAATGATGAAATTAAAGACTTGTGCACATGTGAGGTAAAACATCTAACAGAATACAACTCTGTCCCTAATATTTCATCGATTCATCCTATAAAAAGAAACAAACCCATTTGGATTTAATACTTATCATAGGGCTCCTGGAGCGACATTAAAAGAGCACCGCAAGTTGGCCTGTATTAATGTGCTAATATTAGCTTGTTCTTTTTATAGTTTTCTGCTTGAGGCAAATAATATTGCAGCATGAAGGATCCAGCGCTGCTCAGAGGCGAATTATCACTTAATAAGAAAGCTCCTACCGAAGCGGCAGCATTTTTACTAATAGCTCTACTAGAGACAAAGGGGTTATCTTAGTTTTTTTCCACTACAAATATAATTGTTGGTTATGACTGTTCTCATTTCATAAATATTCTTGATAGTTATGATATTGCAGTAAGTTAATGAGGTTACATAAAGGTCAAGGGTTTCTATTTCTGGTAAGTAATATGAATGTTGGGAAGAAAACACACACACACACACACAGAAAGACACAACGCTGATAATACAGGGGTGAATTTAAGCTTGAGGCTTCTATCAACCTTTGCACTAGATGTTAAACACTGCTGCAGACACCTACTTACAAGAAAAACAACGATTTCAGCCCTGTGAATGACTCCTGTCTTACAGATGATATTTGATTGTCGTCCAGAATTCTAAAGTGAGACAGAATCACAAACATGAACTGAAGGCTACAGAGAGGCAACAAGAAATACTTCTGCACAGTAGTGGGACCAGTGAAAGCATTATAATGGAAATAAGCAAGAAAAGTACCACATGCATATGGCAATACATTGAAAGTCTGAAGGAAAACGTTTATTTTGTAGTTATTCCAGTGGCAGAAGGCATTGTGTTGTGCTTAAATGAACCAAACTACATAATTTAATTCAGCAATAATTCCTTTGTAAAGGGTATAAAGGAAATCCTTTTCAGTTTAACAAATAGTACAAGAAGCATCATTTCCTCAATGGACTAACATTAACATTGAAGACAAAGAAAGAATTTTTTGACTTACAACCATTCTAGATTGTGAAGGTTCCGGAAGATGGCAGCCTTTAGCATAGTGATCCTGTTTTGGCTGAGGAATCTGAGCACAGTTCAGGGGAAAAAGAGGAATCTATTAAAGCTGACAATATTAACTATTAACTGTAATAGCTAAGATCATTTTCACTGAAATTAAATAATGCTACAGGATACATTTTTTTATTAGTCCTTGGGCAGATTTTTTTCAGACGTTATCAAGTTCCCCTGTAAAGTAATTGCTGATTTTTCAACTTACAGTTTCCTTAGATTATACAGTTCTGAGAAGGCCCAGTTCGATATTGTGTGGATGCTATTATTTTGCAAGTGCCTGAAAAGAAAACAGCGTATACTCATTAAAAAAGAAAAATGAATGAATGATAGTTGAAATGCATATAAACACTATTAATATCATGGGGTTAATGTCCAAAAGAGCACCGCAAACAACATGAAATGCCAGTTAGCCCTTTTTACGCATTAATAGATGAGGTAGTATAACAAAGAATGACAAACAGACAGGATATATTTAAACAATATAGCAGTCATATGCCGTATACAAGTCACTTCTTTATTTCAACATGAGTAACTGCTCTTTTTCCACACCATTTTAGCCAGCCCAGTCATTTGGTTGTCCGTTTAGCATCTGTATAGTACACCACGAAGTACCCCAATGATGGGGAGCTTAAGCTGTAATACTGCATGTGCTTCCCAGCGCTTCTGAAAAAAATATTACTTTGAACCGTAAACCAAAATAATTCTGATTGTAAATCATTTTAATTACGGTATTTCTTTTTAGAGCACTTAGATATAATCAATATGTAGTCTGGGTTTACTCTGTTGATGTTTTTACTTCTAACTAAAATCATTCATTGTAGACTTTGATGTTATAGTCAAATTCTCTTTGGCCGATTTAAGCAGTATCCACCACAGACACAATAACAACCCAGGCTGATCTTTGCTTTGGGACACGTGGGTGGCACACTGGCAGTGTTTTTAGACTGAGAGATGATGAGCAGTTTGGTGGGCTAACACTCTGTGCCTGTGAATGGAAGGTCACCAGTTTGAGCCCTGGGCTCGACAGAACAGTCACATGTCTGTGGACCCTTGAGCAAGGCCCTTAACCCCCAGCTCCAGGGGCACTGCATGATGGTTGACCCTGTGCTGTGACCCCCAAGCTATGGAGAGCAACATCAGGTAGGCGATGAGACAAACTCTACCTGTACTTGTGCAATAACCAATAAAGGATTATACTTACTTACAATTTATTACTCTATAATACTATTTAACGGCGCACCTCCAGTTTAACCAACCCAAGTGACAAGTCAGAAAGCTAGTGTTAAGATCTTAATGCACCATGCTCTTACGCTAGTATTCAAGTATGTACTAATTTTAACATGAATATCTAAGAATCTAGCAGAGATAGTTTGTTCAGAGAAGTATAAATTAATCAAAATGATTCATTAGCTGACCCCTTTATAGTGGTATATAATGATGTTTTAAACACTGAGACCATTTGAATGATATCAAAAACAAGTTCAGTCACACAGAACAATGTTTCTCACATCTAAGCATTCTGTGTGGACTTGGTGTGACCTTGGTCTAGGGCAAACATAAGAGGACAGGGAGAGAGGAAGGGACGATATCTGTGAGGAAGGGCTGTTAGGATGAACTTGTGAGGCACTTCTCACTTAGTGGGGCACTGCAATGGGTGAGAAAAATACGCCAGAGTCAATTTGTGAGTCCAGTCTCACCGGAGCCAACTTGACAGTTGAGATATGACACGTTCCCAAAGTGCTCCACAGTCACACATCACTGTTGGTGCCAGCAGCCTTACAAAAGTAAGCAGCTTTATTTCCATACCCATATAAGGATTTTATTTCATTTAAATTATTCCTAACTGTTTTATTTAACTGATGAAAAACTGTAGTATTAAATGTTGGCATTTGTTAGTTCCATAAGCACATGTGACACGCCCACATTCAAAACTCTCAGTTCAGTACCATTGATGAATTGTACTGTCAACAGCAATATTAAGGCAGGAAAAATTAATCAGGGCAATACAGTGCTTAGCACTGTTGCCTCACACCTCTGGGACTGGGCTTTGAGTCTTCACCTTGGCTCTACATCTATATGAAGTTTTCATGGTCTTTCTGTGTTGTTGTGGGATTTCTCCCCCCACAGCCTAAAATACATGCTGAGGTTAAACGGAGATCCCAAACTGCCCATAGGTGGAGGTATGAATGTGCCCTATGATGGGTTAGAGTCCCATCCTGGGTTGTTCCCTGCCTTGTGCCCATAGCCTCCAGGATAAACCTCGCCCTGGGCCCTGAAAAGGATAAGTGGTTTCAGAAAATGAATGAGCAAATGAAAGTAGTGATCAGTTATAATTATAAATTAAAGTTTTACTAGTTCTCAGAAGCCTTTTTTCATGTTGATACATCTTACTGGGAATTTTCAGCCTACTTGGTTATTTATGAAGGTATCTACTAAAACGCAATACAGATGTTTTTTTTTTCAATTGTCTTCCCTCATTATATAACCTGTCAACAACAACTAGTAATGCTACATATGTAAATTACTATTTCTGACAAGATGGAATGCCACAGATTGAGTATGAATAATAACCAAGTAACAGATTTATTATATTTAACAGAAGACTACCATCACTTGTTAACCTACTGCATGGCCAACCATCCAAAGATCTCCGCAATGCTTTTGAGAAGGTTGACCACTGAGGGGAAAAAAAGTGCCGGAAAACAGCCACTTCTTCCACCAAAGAAATATGTCAATCATGAAACTAGAAAAAAAGAGTATTAGTCAGTGTCTAATTTGAAATTCAAAATGTATCAATCATATGTGTATTTTATATATATGATACTGTATAACTGCAACCTGTCTTCATTGGCATGTTTTTGGATGGTAGGGAAACCAGAGTACCTGGATGAAACCCCACAATGACACAGGGAGAACATGCAAACTCCACGCATGTAGAACCAGGGCAGAGACTCAAACACTGTTCAGTCCCAAAGGTTTTAGGTGACCGTTCTAACCACTGCACCACCACACGACCCTTCATGTTTATATATCCATCCATTCATCCATCCATCCATTTTCCAAACCGCTTATCCTTACTGGGTCGCGGCAGGGAACAACCCTGGATAGGGGGCCAGCCCATTGCAGATGTTTATATATACTATTTTAATTTACAAATTATAATTATGTACTATAATGCAAATGTCAAATTGTTCATTTCAATGTATCATAAGAACATAAGAACTATACAAACGAGAGAGGGCCATTCGGCCCATCAAGCTCACTTGGGGAGAACTTCACTAATAGCTCAGAGTTGTTAAAATCTTATCTAACTCTG
>JAODJX010000002.1:1021033-1033062 GCA_026776945.1 Isichthys henryi
GCAATTTAGCAACTCCAATTAGCCTCAGCATGTTTTTGGACTGTGGGGGGAAACCGGAGTACTCGGAGGAAACCCCATGACGACATGGGGAGAACATGTAAACTCCACACACATGTAACCCTGGCGGAGACTTGAACCCGGGTCCCAGAGGTGTGAGGCAACAGTGCTAACTACTGCACCACCATGCCGCCCCCGGTATCAATATCATTAATGTAAATTAGGAACAATAGTGGTCCTAAAATTGAACCCTGCGGTACCCCAATATGAACACAGGCCCACTGTGACATTGTGCCTATAATAACTACTCGCTGCTTCCTGTCTGTTAACCAGTTTTCGATCCAAGCTGCTACAGTTCCTAAAATCCCTGCAGCCTTGAGCTTAAACAAGAGCCGTTTGTGGGGGACAACATCAAAGGCCTTCTGGAAATCTAAGTAGATCACATCGTAGGACTTTTAATGATCAATTTCTCTTGTAGCTTCCTCAAAGAACTTAAGTAAATTAGTTAAACAGGATCTACCTCTCTTAAATCCATGTTGGCTATCCCATCTATCCATCCATCCATTTTCCAAACCGCTTATCCTTACTGGGTCGCGGGGGGTCCAGAGCCTATCCCAGAAACAATGGGCATGAGACAGGGAACAACCCGGGATGGGGGGCCAGCCCATTGCACGGCACACTCACACACCATTCACTCATGCATGCACACCCACAGTACAGGCAATTGAGCAACTCCAATTAGCCTCAGGACTGTGGGGGGAAACCAGAGTACCCGGAGGAAACCCCAAGACGACATGAGGAGAACATGCAAACGCCGCACACATGTGACCCAGGCGGGACTCGAACCCAGGTCCCAGAGGTGTGAGGCAACAGTGCTGACCACTGCACCACCATGCCGCCCCATGTTGGCTATCCCTCAGAATGTTATTTGAATCCAGGTAATTCACTTAGATTATAGCTTCCATAATTTTTCCAGTAATGTTATAGTTGGCCTATAGTTTGCTGGATTACTTCAATCCACTTTTTTGAATATGGGTGTTATATTAGCACGCTTCCAATCAGAAGGTACCACACCAGCATATAACGATTTCTGGAATAGTAAAGTTAAAGGTTTGCTAATATTAGCAGGATCATTGTGCTTGTTTCTCTTTTGATGTTAGTTCATATGTTCTATAGCTCTTGCTCTAACAAGTTGCACTTGTTACTGGGCACTCAAATTAAGCTCAGCTTGGCATGATTTATACCTAATTTGGCTCAGTGACAGCCATACGCTTCTGATGTACTGTGTCTGCCTTGTATGTCACTTTATTAGTTATTGATTTTTTCCTTAGTTTCTCTTGATAAAATGCCCACTTTTATTTCTTGTCATGTGTACAGTGCTCAAAGAAAGGCTTGGGAGACTTGCTTGATTCGATAAAAATGTTGCAAATTTATTGGTTTCATAAAAGTCCATTAACAAGCAATGTTTAACATATCTGTACATATCTTCTGCAGTGATATTTTCTTTTTATTAAGTGTCATAATTTTTTGACTAACTTTTTCAGTTCTTGCTATTTTGCAATTAATTGCAATTGTAGTCATTGGCTCCCAAAGAGATATCAAATAAAAATATTGGTGTTTTATGTTATTGCAAAGGTGTTACTAATTAAAAATCACCAAAAGAGATTGCTTATCAACAAACTTTTTAAATCAGGACAGTTCTTTTAGAACTATAATTTGTGTTTCAGTTTATTACTAATTGAAATAAATGTCTTACTTGAAACTACTGGTTGTTTCTAACGTGATACATATTTTTGTAAATAAATATTATTTGATATAAAACCAATAAATCTGGCAATATTTTTACTGAAGTGCCCCAAGACTTTGTGTGAACACTGCAAGCTTCTGTCAGCATTACTTGGGTATCTGCTTGATGTTCCCACCTGCCCATGAACCATTCAAAGGCAGATTCTCATCCCTGCAACAGAAGTCCAGTGAATCACCATTATAAAGAGTGACACAACTGCGTAAGTATCGAAAGAAATTTGCAGCACGAAGAATGTGTAACTACATCCTGCTGATTTCTAGAGAATATGCTATTACTTGACCACACTGTCCAGCAAGTTCTGGGTGCCAAGCATGACGATCTGTCATGTAAACTACTGCAGATTCTTCATTAATGGACTGTTTGTGCTCCAGCATGCTGCTATTTTGCCATGTGTGTATGACAAAGTGCTTCCCTGAATATACAAGACACAAATTACCCTGCACCTGTGGTCGATTGCTGTGATTATGTAATTATTCCACAATAATGGCAGGTAGTCCAATAAGTTCACTGTACAAGGCGGTAATTCAACAACGAGTAATAAAAAAATAATACAGTAATAACTTTTGAAAGCGGTTTCAAATTAAAGTCATACGTAACTAAAATGCCCTTTGGAACACTGTAAATATCACCAATATATTAAATATAAATGCAAATATAATCAGAAATATCATATTCTCATAAATCTAATAAATAAGAATATTATTATTATGATTATTATTATTATATGTGCATATATAATAAAATCCATTTCCGGTGACAGCTATATTTTTCTCCAGGTTGCGTTTGATCATGATGCTGTCAGGTCACATGACTGATGGAAGCAGTTCTCAATGATGGCGCCGTTTCTGCCACCACTCGTGTGACCTCATAGCCTCAAGACAATGATTTCAGGACTTTGGGTGCATTATAAATGACATACACTGTTCCTTGTAAAGACAATCTCTTCATATGCCGTAAGAGAAATCTTTGATATTACACAGTTCTTGGTTTCCATTAAGAATGTGTATTGTTTCTAGTACTAAATAAAGTAAATGTACTTTACGCATGAATCATATTAATTAGTAGTTTATTTTTACTATGATTTGAAGATATATTTCATGATTATTTACAGAACTGTTTCTACGGTATATTTCTATATTTCTCTCTGTTTTATTTCTTTTTGCATCGGATTAACTCTTTTTAAAGAAGAATTCTAGAATTACAGACTACTTATAGAAGAATTATAAGTTAGTTGACAGAACTTTCCAAGCTTTTGGGTATCTGGGAATATTACGAGAAATTTTGAATAAAGAAGCAGCCAGTTATTTCAGTAGAACATTATGCAGAGGAAGGTTATAACTTGTCGCTTAAAGTAACCTGAGTCTATTAAATACTTAAATAATATGTATGTAGAACATAGCTTAGGGTAAGAGTACCGACATAATTAGGAAAGCAAGTGCTGCACTTTGCTCCATGCAACAATTTGCCTTTATATTCGGCAACAAATGACTGTGGCTCATTAAAAAAAATGAATGACTTCGCACCAAAAAATGTTTAGCACATTATCGCTGTAACTTGCCTTTTTTACTTTTAAAACATTCACCGTAAAAGAATGATTTCTCTTTAAACATAGTTCTGTTGATATATATTTGTCATTCTTTGGCACGATACTCAGCATGTTTTCCTTCTTTTTTTGCAGATACTTTTCCAGAAAGAATTTAGCTGCAGTCTCAGTCCTGATTATTTCTTTTCCGGAACTTGCTTTCTCAGTCAGACCATGAAGAAGACCATTGCGACTGACTAGCTTACAGAATACCAATGGGCTTACAGTCTAATTTAAAAACCTTAATGTCTTGCATTGTCTGAAAGTCAGACTCCTACGAAATTCACAAATATAATAAATGAAAGCATATACATCAATAGTCCTATAGACTCTCATTAGAAAATGTGTTTATCTTATAATCTTTTTAATTGCTTGCCCAACAGCATAGCTTGCACATACTATTTACTGTGCACACTGTAATATAATGTTTCAACTGCAAATTTATGAAATTCTAAAGAGCATATTTACTGTAAGCATTAAAACAAATTTATTTCCAGTCACTCTCCAAAGGGATACAGAAACACAGCCTGGAATTCATCTATGGGATTATTATCATTAAAGAGCATTCAAAAGTTCTGAATGGTCCATTCACTAAACAATTCTGTAAGTTGCTCATATACATTATTTTTGGCGTTATCACGAACTGCATAGTTCTTACTTTCACTGAAACACCATCTCCATAGGCCGTATAATAACACCTCAATATGAAACGTAAGATTCAATGTCTGACAGAAAATGAAGAGGAGAAATTGTCTGCAGAAATAGGTATGTAGAAATTGTACAACTGAAAACCTGATATACATTATGTTAGCCTTAGACTCTGCCGGAAAGAGGCTCTCATTTGGACTGAATTGCAGTCGTTAAGGTGAGGTTGAGGTAAACTGCTAAAATTGGCTGACACAATGCTAAATTACTTGGATTTTTTTAAAACTTCAACCAGGTTTGCTCAGCATAAAAACATCCCTTCCAAATATTTATTGGAAACTTGACAAATGACACATTCCAATGAGATAGCATATTCTGTGACTTCTTAAACACTCATAAATTATGCTGGTCATCTTTTCATCCTGTGAAAACCAGCACCCTCATTACACTTGCCTGTTGTCTGTTAATCTCCCAGCTAAAATCTATCTTTGCAGTTACTTGAAAGTCGAAGACAAAAACAAACAGGGTGGCAATACTGAATATCTGCAAGACAACACGCAGGCTGATTTTTAAGAGAACTAAGTTTACAAGCAGTTCTGCAGTAGGCAAAATGGTTTTTATATTTTTTTCAGTTTTAACACTGGACACTTGTGCAACAATTATGCAACTTATATAATAATGAAGACAAAATCAGTCATTTATGTTGTTTATTTGAGAGTCCTTCTGCAAAAAAAAGGGAAAATGTTTTGGTATATACAAGTCTGTAATAAAGATTATTGTGCATGCAGTAAACATATTTATAGCTGCTGAAATGACACTGGACCTTTTCAGTTTTATGTGATAATGGTGGCAATTTGTTTTAGAGCAAGAAACTGCTGTTTACTACTAACAGTTCTGGGATACTGTGGTGCATCTAGTCCATTGTCATCATTCGAGGAACCAGGAATTCTACTCTATACTAAAGATTCCTACAAAAAAATGTCATAGATCTGCAGTTAGACAATGATCTGAAACAGACACAAAAGGTCAACATCAGAACGGTTGACTAACAAGATGATGTAAGATATACACAAGCCGGCAGCCGATGGGAAGCTAAACCTTATTGGGATATTTTATAAGACAAGAAATGAACAGTTTATATTCCAAAACCACACAGCACAGTGCTGTGAGACTGATAAAAAAATAACACAGAAACCTTTGGTTACAGTCCGTACTGAAGGTACTATAACTACTTACTGGGAGCGAGAGATGATATCTTTCCACACTAAATCCTGTAATGTATTTTGTGATTATGCTGAACACTACTCAAGACACCATGTTTTTCAGGGACTTGAGATATTTTCTTGCTTTATAACTAGACCTATTACATGGGAGAATATCATTTTGTTTATTTATTTTATGACAGAGATTCCTGCAGAAACTTTCTTTTGCATCACAAGCAGGGGGATATGATCCCTTATTACTATCTGGGTGAAGAATTTAGATGTACAAGAGGTTTCTTGTAGTAAAGACTGCAAGTCGGCTGTGAATTCTGTTGCGTATGGGCCTTTAGGCTAAAAAGAAGTTCAGTTTACATTAATATGACTGACTCCAGTCACAGTAATTTCAGATGAATATTATAACAAAGCAAAATGGTGACTAAGAGAGTTTTCAGTAGCAGAAATGCAGTAAAGTTAATTCAGCAGATTTCACACAAAAATGTTCACACACTTCTGAGTAATGGAATTTCCACAACATCAAAAGTCCTTAGAAGCCATCGTGCACAAGCATTGTTGGAAAGTGCATTCTGGATGATCGTGAACTTCAGGGAACTGGGAGGTACACAAAAATGATGTTTACCTTTCACTCATATAGAAGATATTTTTGCTTCACTTTAAACAGCTACGAAGGACAATTTTATCTTGAACTTTGCTGAACCTTGTAATACCTGGCCAGGTCATTCAAATGAATGTCAATAAGACTATCCTTAACCACTAGAGTGCCAGTTAAGTTATTATTCACAATACACTATTGATAACTCTTACGTCCTGCCCCGTCATGTCCGCCTAACCCTCCTGTCTCCTCCTTCATGAGTCTTGCTTGTTGCTTGTTACCCCTCATTAGTCTTTGTATTTACGTGCCTGTTTGTCTCTTCATGCCCAGTCTGGTCATTAATGTCGCTCCTCATGTCTGCCTGTATCCTTCCCTGTACTCACATTCACTTTTGACCCCTCGCAGTCTTGTTTGTTTCACCGCTCCTATCCAGTTCGATAAACACTGGCCTCCATGCCCTTCTCCAGCCATCCATGTCCTGTCTCTCTTACTCTCTGGTCCCCATTGATGTCTGGTGTTTGTCCCTCTGGCCCCTGGTCCATTGTTCCTGATGCCTGGTCTATTTTGTCTTTATGTCCCAGTTAGGTACTGGTCTTTCCTGTTGTCCTTTTGGTCCCTGCTTTGGCTCCGGCTTGTTGCATGTTATTGCTGTGCCGTATGTCCTGTCCTGTCCTGTCCAGTCTGGTGGCTCGGCCCCTGTGGTCTTGTGTGGTGTCTGTCTCATGTACCGTATCAGTCCTGCCTTGCCCTGTCCCTTCTGCTGTCCCATATGTGACGGCACTGTGTGTCTGCCTTTGTGTTTGGTCTCATTGGTCACCTTCCCTGTTCATCCTTCGTGCCAAGAGGACATGTTTTGGTTGGGGGTGGGGGGGATACTGTCATGTCCTGCCTGTCATGTCCACTTGACCCCCTTGTCTCCTCCCTGATGTGGCCCTGATGAGCCACACCTGTTGTTTGTTACCCTTCATTAGTCTTTGTATTTAAGTACCTGTTTGTCTCATCAGGCCCAGTCTTGGTCATTGACGTCTCTCTTCCTGTCTCTTCATGTCCTTCCCCATAGTAGTCTTCTTGTTTTGACCCCTTATGATCTGTTTCCCTGCTCCCGTTCAGTTCAATAAACCCCTTTTATTCACCAAACGCCAGCCCATGAGCCCTTTGTCTCTCACTCCGTGACAGAGAACATTCTGTAAAGATTTATGCAATATAAATCCCTCTCAACTTGATTTTCCAACTCACCGAAGGAGCTTAAATGTCTAGAAACAAATGTACTGGGAAAAGAGAGCTCCAGATTTTTGGCTTGATTCAAATATCAGCGGATTGGTCTGTTGTAAACCATATGATTTTGCACCACAGCGAAAAAACCTAGAGCTTGAGAATGGCTAATTCTTGACAGTGAAGAGCAATTACAGTATAGCCATGCTGTGATATGCTGGAGCACCAAGTTTTTAAAAGACAAGGAATGGACTGACAGTAACCTGGGAAACCTATGATTAGTCTAAAGTTATGACTCACAAATAATAATAATAATAATAATAATAAACTATTTATATTGAATATGAAGCACTTGTTTGTGTTATCACAATATTAAGAGGGTATATGTGCATCATGGCTTATTCAAGGTAACATTTGAATTGGTAAATTCCAATTTAGTGGGCTCTTAAATTTTAATATTCATCTGCATGGATCTAAATTAAATACCCTAAAAGATAATAATAATTTTACACATATGTTGTAAAATGACAAATGACAGGGCTTCATTGGAGAGCAGCTTCTGAATTTCTAATGCAGAAAACAAAGGGAGATGCTGCTATTCTACCCAAACAGGGGACAGGAGGTCAGATTGTATGACAAGGACAGACAGAAGATCCAGTTCCCCATGAGGAATATGACATTTTGGTGGCTCTGGACCGAAGACTCCAGGTAAGATAAGTAGCCGGGTGAGATGCTGGCAAAATTCAGAACGACAGATGTCTCTCTATGACAGCTGTAACTGCAGCTGTAGAATTCATATTGCGGGAATGAGAACTACAGCCGATAATGAATTTTATGTGGGTGGCTGAACAGCGTGTGATAATTAGCTGATTGCTCGAGATGGAGGAGAAACCAGAAAGAGAAGAAAATGGTTGATAGGTGCATCTCATTCCATCATCAGGAAGCCGTGTGATCTGCTATGAACAACCCAGCTTCGCTCTGCTAGCATTTTAAAGGTTCTGATAAAAAATAATTGTTACAAGGATGAATTTTAAATGCAAACTTTAGAGGAGGTTGGTTTCAGTAGCCAAAAATATCTTACCGTGTGTGTGTGGAGTCTAAATCCTGTTAAGAGGGAGACTCATTCTGAAAAGGCTTTAGGTCATGAACTCCTTAACTTCACCACAAGTATTAACCATTGCAACTGTTCTCCTTAGCAATTTTCCCATCAGTATCTATTAAAGCAATAGCCAATGTACGGCAAGAAAATGCTCCCAAGACTTAAAAAATATGATTTTAAAATACAATTCATGTTTGTGTTCAAAACAATACATGTTAATTAAAACGATTAAAAGCTGCAGAATTCCATTACAAATTCATAAGATTTTTAACATCGACTCAGAGGAATCATCACAGGCGAGTGCTGTTTCATCTTAACGTGTGGCAGCTACCTGCGGGCTGCATTTCTTTGTTTGGTAATAATCTCAGATGGTCAGATGCGGAGGACTGATGGCTGGGACCTTACCTGTGTAGTGTGTTTTACTGTAAAAACAAAAGGACAAATCACACTATAGATGTTCTAAATAATCAGTTTAATGTTTATGTAGCTGTACGAAAAACTAAGCAGTTGTTAGCAAAGCCCAAAATGGAATGAAACACCACAGAATTGATACCGCTGTCTGGGACTGAAGGCAGAAAATGGATAGTGGTGCAGAGCTGACAAACACATGAAGAAGCACTGTTCAATGTTCAATTTGGACAATGTATGTAATTACTCAAAGTGAGCCATACTGTTCAGTGTTCTCTATGGACAATGCATGTAATTACTCACATGGAATGACACATTACTACAACAATCAAGACAGAATAGCTCGGAGCAACATTTTCTAATTAGGAGTTATCCGGCAGGTCAAAGATTAGTTTTAGGTTTGCCTAGAAAATGGGTCAGTTATGAGGCTACGTGAAATTCCAGTGTTACATGTAGTATGATTATGTAAGTCATCTACTGACTAAAATTCAACAGCAGTACTGTCAGTATGTGAGGTAGTCGTTCACACTAACCCTGCACGATGTCTCCAAATAAATGATGTGACAAATGCGACATCGCAAATGGCTACTGTTTTGATTACCTTTAAACATATGGTTATACTTCCAGTCCTTTGGTTGTATAGGATTCAATTAATATGAGCCAAACCGTCATAACAAAGAGAACATGGGTACGTGGGGGAAAAATGCGGCCTTCTGCTCCCCCTATAATTTTGCCTGTTTCCATTATTTTCATTCCGTAAACGCAGTTAAAGCAGAAGTATTAATTCATACACTTCAACAGTACAAACAATAAATGAAAGGTAACAAAAAAAAACAAACAACAGTTACAAGGAGGACAGTGTGTTTACTGCTACTCATTTGCAATTTATGGTTATCCAAGGCAGCTGAGGGCAGAACAGCAAATGTGCTGTCAAGGATGTACTAGAGGGACCCGGTTGCATTGACAATAAGTTGAAAAATCTTCACTACCTTTGATATTCTCATTATTAATTTCTCCAGTGGAACTACATAATTCCCAGGACACTAGTTATGTTGGCAGGAAATGTGATATTTATCTGTGCTGCTCTATCAGTGTCACTTTTATAGGCACTGATTATATTGGTAGCAAAATGTTCATTAATCTGCATACATTCTGTGAATAAAATAAACGTTTAATTACACTGAAAATGCACTATTTCAGGGAAAGTCAAACTTTGATTTTTTACTAAGCAGCTATAACACTATCAGGATTTTAGTTGGAAATGAGATTACTGGAATAAAATTAAGATTATTTTTAGATTCAAAACAAAGAATTATGAGCACCAGTTTAGAATTTTAATTAAACTATATTTCAGTAAGGACATTACTTTTAGTTCATGTTATAAATATAAACTTCAAATCCACAGCGAAACAGAATAACGTGAAATTGAATAAATACCTTGTTTACATAGGTACTACTCATCATATGTGTCTCTCATTACATATTAAACTGAGTGCTGCTAATTACATCTGATTGCAGAGATTGTGGATAAGCATATTTAAATGATGTGCATACAGGTCTACGTTTTTAAATGCCATATTATTCAGGTTGCTTTTTTAGGAATTATTACCGAAAAACAATATAACAAAATGCATCAACAACAAAAATATTTTCTCAAGCAACTGAATGCTGGTACATTCATCTTTTGCCCAATGGAGTCCTACTTGATACATTTCTAATATATAACCAATGACTGCAGAAGACTGTACATTTAAAGCTTCAAGACTTGATGGCTTTGGCTTCATTAGAACCAATAAATAAGTTTTAAAATCCAGGTTATTGGCTTTTACGTCGGTTTTCACAATTCAAATTGTGCACTATTATTATTTTAACAATCAGTAACAAATGATTACATCCTTTGAACATAAAAATAATGGGCTTACATTTTCACCGGTTCTATCGCTCCCTATGACATGGCAATAGGACATTTAATAAGACAGTTTTACTTTTACTTTGACATTTTCATTGCCCTTTAAAACATACTACTAAATGATGTGCCCTGGTCCTTTAATATATACGTTGTAAACAATTTACATTTCCTGCATTAAATTTACGAGTAAAAACATACGGAGTGACTTTTACGAATTTGTGGCTGTAAAGTTATGCTGCCTAACAAGTAGGTTGGCTTATCCTACATTTTAACAGTCATTTTAACAGTATTACCAATGAATAATAAAGCACATGACGCTGGGAAAATAAACTTAACCCGAGCTTTGTTGAATTTCGGCAAGAAACCTTTTTTTCCTCCATAAAAAAACAGTAAGTCACAGTATGTATAAGTACATATTTATGTATATATTGTTCATATATTTGTCTAAAGAAGGAAAATTACAGTTCCTGTGAAATGGGTTGTTTCAATTATTAATATTTTTAACAAGAAGCATTACTAAAAATAGCCTATTCATGAAGGAGATGGAATATTGGAAAATAAGTGACTTACCCGAGAATACAATTATGCCAGCTAAAAAAAGCAAAGCACAGAGAGGATGCATTGCGGGGGCTTTCTGACAATCCCAGATGGAAACAATCACAGGCGAGGCAGAGGTACCGCTGGAAGTGGCTCCTGAAGCTTCAGTTCGCCAGGACTAAGGGACACACACGCGATCCCCGGTGACGGCATCGTAGTTATGCCTCTGAAACGCACGCATGCACGCGCGCACCTACACGCACAGGTACGCACGTGCGTGCTCAAACTTACATCAATTATTTGTGATCCGGGAAGCCCCACGAGCCAATTATAGCAGAGAGAATTAATCGATGAACTTCCTCTAGCTTGGTGAACAGAAATGATCTGCGTGTGTACAGACAGCATGTACTCAGCTGTTTAACTGCCTAAGTATTTCACTATGTATGAGTCTATAGGCTACGATAAATACGAAACTTAGTCAGTTTTGTGTTCAGAACCCCCCCCCCCCCCATGCAGCTCTACCGCCGTGTTTTAAACAGTGAAAAGATTCCAAGTGCACTGTGTATTGTAATTGCTCTCCTGCGTGATATATTATTTTTTTCCAATTTCTCGTGGAAATAACAGTGTTCTGTTTTATTCCTTTGTTTTTGTCACAGGTGTTAAAGATATTTCTTGGCAGTGTTAACAACATATGTTCAGTGTTAACAATTTAGACTTTTCACACACTGTTTACACGAAAAAGGCAGTAGGCTATATAGCCGCGCTTCCAGTGGCTATTTGCTCTTAGCCTTAGCCTCACCGTGCCTCCTGCACTTGGGGCGACGGGTTTTTTAAGGGTAGCCACCTGAATAAACCACTTAGTTTGGATCATTTAAGTCAAGCGTCCATCCTTCCATCTGCGTTTATGGCTCAAAGGAAATGACTGACTGCGCGTGTTTGAGTGTCGGGGGGGGGGGGGGGGGGGGGGGGGGGGGGGGGGGGGGTGGGGGGGGGGGGGGGGGGGGGGGGGGGGGGGGGGGGG
>JAODJX010000002.1:1040490-1052578 GCA_026776945.1 Isichthys henryi
CCCATTGCTTCCGGGATAGGCTCCGGACCCCCCGCGACCCAGTAAGGATAAGCGGTTTGGATAATGGATGGATGGATGGATAAATGAATCAATGAATCAAAGAATGAGTCAATGAATGAATTAATTAATCAATCAATCAATCAATCAATCAATCAAATAATAAATAAAAGGATAAATGAATCAATGAATCAAAGAATGAGTCAATGAATGAATTAATTAATCAATCAATCAAATAATAAATAAAAGGATAAAAAGAATCAATGAATCAAAGAATGATTCAGTCACTATTACCACTACTATATTCCACGATGGTTTAACTGTTGACCCTTGTGATGAGATGGTAAAGCTTGTAGACTGGGCGGAGTTACATTTTTATTAGACAAGGTTAATTGAGGCACCTTTCAGCAGAGGCCACAGGGCTTCAGCCCAAACATTAAAGCCTCCTTTTGCCATTACCTGTGCTTGCTATATTCACTTTGCAATTACTGGATACAATTGTGTCATACTGCTGCCATCTACTGGTTATTTTGGAAATAAAAACAATATTTCAAAATGATTTAACTATCCATCTATCCATTTTCCAAACCGCTTATCCTACTGGGTCGCGGGGGGTCCGGAGCCTATCCCAGAAGCAATGTGCACGAGGCAATGATTTAACTATTTCCAGCTAAATAACCCATCTTCCAAGCATCTACATGGGTTCCCATTACATGGCTCAGAGCCAACCTCACAGGATTTCACAGCACTATCTAGAGATGGTAATTGATTTAGCTTTTACCAATTAAATATTTTTTAATGTACACAACAGTCACATCAAGGTGCTTTACATTCCTGCATCATTTATTCAGAATCATTTTAAAATAGGGAAAAGGGGAGACAAAATAATAAAATCAGATGACAATGAAGGAGAGGAACCAGTAGGGAGGAGAAAAAGTCTCTGGGGGTGCAAGGTCAACTGACTGCACGACCACCACCCCACCGGCAAGCTATCATTATGGATAGAGACGGAGTGCGCTTGCTTACTAAAACCAAAGTGTATTCTGTGATCAAGGGCAAAGTCCATCAATGAGTCAGTTCTGAGAGAGCATGAGCGGTCAGAACATGCATAGACACATGAATGTACAAGCACAGTTGATCAAAATGATGAATACATTTCCTCTCCTTGCATCATGTGACAGAAACTCTACACACACACACACACACAGGTTTGTAGTAATATATTTGTGGGGACTCTCCATTCATTTCTATGGGGAAAACTCTAATCCCAACATGACGACCCCTACCCAGCCCAACCTTAACCATAAGTAACCAAACAAAATACAAGGCATTTTTAGTTTTTTGATTGCATTCATAGATCTTTGTGGGAACCTGAAACATGGTCCCCACAACGTCAGAATAACAGGTTTTTATTACAATGTGGGAAACATAATTAATTCACTCACACACACATACACACACACACACGCACACACAGCAGAAGCAGGATTAGGGCCCCCTACCCAGTTAGTGTGAAGATAAACTGAGGCCTACTGATCCACCGTGGCAGTATATTTGCTCATTTTCCATGCACAATTTTATTTTTGAGATAAACAGGCAAAAGACAGATAGATGAAGTCGATAATTCTGGGGGTGGGGGGCTGGCTAGTACATTTACAGTCTATTTCTTCATGTCAGCATAAATGTTACCGACGGCCAGATATCACACTGAGATCACAATCACTTAGTGCTGCATTTTCATGCTCTGTTAGCTCTGTCAAACACTGATATAGATGAGTCACCGGCACTAAAAACAGAAACATAAAATCCGGATGTTGAACAGTGGAAAATGTACACAATATTAGGGGGAATATACTTGAGGTGTGACTGTCCGGAAAGGCGAGTCTGATGGAGGAAGGAAGTTAAATCATGGGCAGTCATTAGGTGATGAAATATAAGCAATTATATTGGCAGGATAGTCACACTGATAACATTTGCTTTCTGTGTTATCAAAATGTTTCTTTATTTTCCAAGGGCAATTCTGTAACTGCGACACTCTGTAGAGATATAGGTGTTTACTCTTTTTTTATTACACGATTTCACCGTCTCCCTTTTTAAGATGCATGTAATAATGGAAACTACACCCCAAAGAAAAATGACTCACTATTAGACAAAATAACTCTCACATCTAACTAGCAATATACAAGCAGCCTTTAATTGCTTAATATTACACTTTCAAGGTTAGAGACGACCAGTAACTGGATAATGACCAGTGAACACATTCTATCATACATTTGCCTGCAATAAGAAATATTTTACCCTTGAAATGTCATTCAACAATTATCTGAGAAATATCACCATATCTCTAATTAGGGGTGTAGGAGAAGCATACATACCCCGGCAGATTCAGGGGGTCCAGCATTTTACAGGGGCCCTTGAATACGTAAAACTATTAAACTATATGGGGCCCAAGGTGACATTTTTTCAGGGGGCCAGAATTTCCAGCTACACCTATCTAATAAAAAAGGTTCCATTAGACTGTATCTCCAGCCTGCTTAGAAAGGTACTATAGATCTACTGTAATCATGCTATAGTATTATATTAAGTATGCTATAAATCTCCCGTAGAGCTTTGAATTTTAAATGTATCCAATGTTAGAAATATTCCAAACCCCTTCTGGCTTTTATATATCTAACACATTTCATTGAATACTTTGTTTCTTTGTTTATCTGTTTAGCATTCACGGTAGCAAACAAAAATACTTCTGAGAACACAGAAATGGTAGTAAAAAGAAGTTCTTAACCTTTATTTATCCTCCAGGGGGATTATCTTAAACATTTTTAATTGTTGTAGCATAATACGAATAAATCAAATGCATTTCAGAAAAATAGTCATTCCTCCCAACAAACAAATAAACAAATAACAAGAAATTGTATGGTGCTATGCTACTGACACAGTATAGATCCATCACAGTTATTATTTGACGATGGAGTGGTGCTGTATCATTTTCAGAGTTCTCACCTTGACACCTGCACAGCAGAAATTCTGTAGCATTGTAAGTACTTATTACAAAGGGAATTAAATACTGTGGCCTCTGTAATATCTAGTACATCTATAAAATCTATTATAGCAATGTATAACGTATTATAGTATTTTATAGCACGTTATAAATCGACGTGATGTGTCATAGGTCCCCAGTTGTTGGATATGGTCCTGTGGATGTCGCTCTTAAACAACCTGCCTTCCACCTTTGCTCTTAGCTGTGATGCTTTTCTTTTTGGACACACCAGGTCTTCATTATCCTCCTTCAACTCTCCAGCTCTTGGCCCCCAAAATACATTTGACTGGTCCTCTGGAATGCGGTGAAGATTTTTCAACAGCTTCTGTCAAAATTGGCTTGTGTCAAAACTGGGTTTTGGTTTGGAACCAGCGATACTGTGCTTTTTGTGGGAATCCATAATAATATCCATTGCCTAGAGGAAGGAGCTCAAACGGCTTTGGCTGAAAAAGTGCATTTTTTGTGTCATTTCTTCAAATTCACTTCATTCATTATTAGGATGTGAAGTTAAAAAACGAGGCAGGGATAAGATTGTTCTAAAGGTTTCACAGACTTTCTGTCTCCATTGTTTTCGTCCAGAGGTTAGGAGTGATGCTTCTTTTGTGTGTTTCATGCATTTTGTTGGGTGGGGTATCCACTATTCTGTGTAGCCCCAAGTGTGGCATTGCAGGTAATTCTGTAATGTAGATGTTGGGTAATTTACCCTGTCTCTGCTAAGTTTGTGCGTTTGCATGTTTCCCCGCATGTTGGTCATGATTCCTACCTGCACCAGTGCACATACTGGCAGAGTTACCTGTAGTGTGTGATTGTACATGTGTCTCCTGCAATGAACTGAAATCTCTTCCAGGATGCCTCTCTGCCTTGTGCTCTATGCTGCCCCCAACAGGCTCCAGGATTCTCCACAGCCCTGCTAAAGTAAAGCATTAGAGGACGGCTGCATAGATAGATGTGCTTTATTGATCCCAAAGTGAAATTCAATCCATACAGTAGCAAAGGCAGGGTGCAGAACACAAACAACGATTTATCTGAGCAAAAAAAAAATAAATACATGCACTTTATAAAGGTGGTATTCATAGAGGGACATAGTTACTTATGAGATCATGGGTGATATTTTATAGCACTGAGGTGCCAGATGGCAGCAAATAGAAAAGAAACCCAGTAATGTTTTTTTAGCACACCATGGTGAAATGAACCAGCGGCTACCGGGACTCCAGGACAGTGCCACTCGGTGGTGATGTGCATAACTGTTCATGATGTTCTTCAATTCTGCTCCCATCCACCGTTTTGCTACTGCCTCCATTGGTTTCTGGGTGAGTCCTGTGATGGAACTGACCTTCCTGAAGAGTTTGTTCAGGCTTTTGGCATCTCCTAAACTGATGCCGCTTCCCCTGAAACCCACTACCTAGAGAACTAAGCTGGACACCATGAAGAAATATAACATCCTCAGCAACTGATGCATGTGTCAAAAGACCTTCTCAGAAAGCAGAGTCTGCTCTGCTGTTTCTCATACAGTGCTGCTGCGCCATCCATTCACTCCAGTCCGCTTTTCAGCTTAACCCCGAAGTACTTGTAATACCGCACCACCTCCATTTCCTCCCCCCAGGTAGCGACTGCTGTCAGAGGCTACTTGACATGCTGGAAAATCCACCAGTAAGTTCTTTGTCTTGCGAATATTGAGCCACGCGATTCTCGTTGCACCACAAGACAGTGTCCTACACTAGCCTCCTACACTCTGACTCATCTCCATTGTCAATACACCCTAATGTTTTAGTTTTAATATAATATGCAACATAGCAATGCATCTCTGTAAGACAGGCATTGCATATTGCACACAAAAAATGAATACTTTTGCCAAAGATGTGACTGACCATATCATCCTTGCATGTAAAAGTAAGAGCTTTATACTTATACAAGTCAGTTTGAATAACTCAGCACAAATGTTGTGGCATTGCTGTTTTGGAAAGTGATCTTCTGTCCATTGTTACTAGAACTATATGGAATATAAGAAAATTAACACAAAATAAGGTTCATTTGAAACGAGGTTTCAGGGTAATACTTTGCGGTAAGCATAAAGAGAGGGTTTTCATTTATAACGGGCAAACTTGTGGCTAATGGGAAAAAATGCCCCTGCTTTCTCCACATTTTTTGATTTAAGCCATTCTGCTTTCTTTCAAATGATGTGTGACTTCTATCAGACCACACAGCTTCTCCATTAGGCAATGCTAATTATAAAAGAACATGTGGTAACACTTTACATAATGCATTGTAATGGTCAGTATACGGTAAGCATTAAGGTTGCTTTTTAGTACATTATGAAGGTATCTATACTGCATTATAGATGAGAGCTTCATAAACAATTCATAATGCATAGGAAACATCATTATAACGTGTTATGTCTTTTTATAAATATTTATAGCCATGTTTATATTTTACGGATGCATTATTATGCGTTACGAATGTGTTCATATATTCTTAGACATGGCATTCAGAGAAAGTGTTAGATCCATACTTATTCAGAAAAGACTGACCTAAAAGAGGTTTGCAGTGAGTTTGGATCCCGGGAAGCACAAGGCAGGGAAACTCCTGTGGAAGACAGACATCCCACCTGCTTTTTTCTCATTTCCATTCGTCATTAGTGGAGCCGTGTACCCTGACAGGCTGCCAAACGCGTATCTGAGTTATCCTACCTCCTGTTTCACCAGGTGATGTTCCTGTTTCAGCTCTTAGTTCGACTCCCCACGGTGCTTTCATCACCGGCATTTGTCTTTATGGGAAAAGTGTCCATTCGGTGAAATGCTGAGTATTTGACTGTCACCATACTGGCCGCAGGCTTTGGCCTGCCATCTGATTTGAGCCCTGGCTCGCAGCTACCAAAATGATCCATGCCGGCTGGGAGAACCTCAGCCTCCAGGAGTGACTCCAGCACCAGGCAACACGTCGTGTCTGCAGACTTTTCAGCTCCCACTGGAGGGAGAAGCTGCTAATGATCTGCTGGAGTTGGAGGCATCGTTATATACATTGTAAAGCCCAGAGCACACAGCTCTCCTTGTTCATCAGCGTTCACCTCTGCACTCAAGGCTAATTAGCGAAAAACTAATTTAATAAATTAACTTAAGATTTTAAGGCTAATTAAGAAGTGGAAGAAAGCCAGCCTTTGTAGCAAACTGCCAGGATCAAGATCACGTCACATCCATCCATTTTCGGAAACCGATCACGGAGGGGGTGGGGTCAAGAGCCTATGGGCATGAAACAGAATAGAAACCCAGAATGAGGCACCAACCCATCGCAGGGCACACTCACACACCATACACTCACACACCATACACTCACACACCATTCACTCACACATCATTCACTCACACACCATACACTCACACACCATTCACTCACACACCATACACTCACACACCATACAATCACACACCATTCACTCACACCTCATTCACTCACACACCATTCACTCACACACCATTCACTCAGACTTCATTCACTCACACCACATTCACTCACACACCATTCACTCACACACCATTCACTCATACACCATTCACTCACACACCATTCACTCACACACCATACACTCACACACCATTCACTCACACACCATATACTCACACACCATTCACTCACACACGCAAGGCAGGGAACAACCCAGGAAGGAGTGCCATCCCATCGTAGGGCACAATCACACACCATTCACTCACACACCATTCACTCACACACCATACACTGACACACCATTCACTCACATATGCACACCTATGGGCAACTTGGCAACTCTAACTGACCCCAACATGCTTTTGGACTGGGGGGAACACCAGAGCACCCAAAGGAAACCCCAGGATGAGGACATGCAAACTCCACACATGGAATCCCTGTAGACACGAGCACCCTGGTCCCAGAGGGTTGAGGCAACAGTGGTAACCACCGTACCGCCCCAAACAAATAACGGTAATCCAATCATATTTTGAATTATATTGATATTAATATTCATTAGGCTCAGTAGTCATAGTCAGTAGTCACCTTGTATGTAGGTGGTATAGCTTGTCAGACAGACTTTTGGGAAAAAGCAAAGAATGTTATAATACAGCCACTTCTTACACACCCTAGCAATCTGTGCATCAATGCAAGTAGATACAAATAAAAACATGTAACACACTATACTGTCATTTCTCAGTTTCACCAATATTCCAATACACACATGAACTGGAAATTACATATGATTTCTAGATCTATGGAAAATGTATTCATGCTTTTCGTGTCTCTAGAAAAAGAACTTTATGGATTCATTTTTTTCTGACTACAAGCATGGAGGCTTCTGATACAAATACTAATGCATTTACATAGCAAATTCCAGGCTAATTTTAATCCATGGCGTAAAGTATGCTTCATTCCGGGCGTCATTGTACACGAAATTCAAGTGCTCTTGGAAGAAACAGAAAGAAAGGGTTTACCTGCTTTCTAAGAAGATTCAGTTCTGGTTCAGCAGCAATGGAAGGAGAAGCTGATCAGGGTGTAAGTCCTGCCTAGCGGTTGACTCAGGGGGTGCTGGACCTGCTACCTTCAATATATCTTCCTTTGGCTTAAATGCAAAGGCTCAGTACTCTTCAGTTACACTTTATATAATATGTTTTTACTTCTTGTGCATACAGCCAAATAAAATGCATTTTCTATATTATCAAAATCTCATTTAAAAAGTAGTTCTTCAGTCTTTAAACTGTCTTTTAATTTATCCTGCAAAATATCCAGCTCATTGCTCCATCATCATTTTCAAGTTCATTAAGTTCAGTTGAAAAATATTTGCCACATGCAAGAAAGAGCAAGAGCAAACATTTCAGAATATATATATATCTGAATCTTCAAAGACTAATCAGTCGTCTTGCTAGACTCCCACTGTTCTGACGTGCTCATGGACAAAAGATACCTTCTGACACTTGGCTGACATGAACAACATTATCAAAACTGACCCTAATCACCATTAATTATATCAGCTTTTCTTGGGGGATGGAAATAAATTACTTATATGGCTTATTAAACGACATGGGGGTGTTCTTTTAAGCTTGCGCTGGACCCTAAACAGCACTGATGAGAAGACTGATTCAAGAATTAATCGTGATCCTTTATTAGAACTGGAGACATTTAAGGGTATTGAATAATTTAGGCTAGTGAAACAGTAGCGCAACAATAATCAAACAGTTCTGAAATGTCCTGGTGGGACCCAAGAACGTGTGACATTTTAGAATGCTGTGACCTTCTAATAACCTTTTTTTCCAGGAAATGACAACTGCAAAAGGGAAGGCCACAATAATATTTAACTGCTTCTGAGAGCAAGAGGAATACTAAAATGAGAACGATTGCCTTTATTTGTTTGCATGATGCAATACCGACAGCTGTGTTCTGATGTCATGCTCTCTCCTATTTTGGTAACACTTTATTTGAATAGTCTGCCTACAAAGTATTTTGTAACATTTCAACAACTTATTAGATGAGATTCAACAATTATTATAACATTGGTTGAATGAGTAGTCAAATTCAATTATTCTAAGAATATGTAAATATGTTCATGAATCATTATATACTCTGCATACTATGTATTCTGTTAAACATGTACAGACACAGGGAAACAGCTGAATTGTTGAATCTCAGCTAAGTTGTTGAAATGCTACAAATACTCTGCAGGCGGACTATCCAAATAAAGTGTTACCCTAAATTTTCCCTTTGTAGTTGATACTCGAAAGTTGTGTTAACAGCATCATGTGTGCTGTCTCCTTGTCCATTATGATGCGTAACAGGTGATATAGCCAGGCACAAGCTATGAAAACAGTAACAAGAATAATGAACAGGTTTCATCATGTCATCATTGCCATGGTGATGGTGAAATGCTAGGAAAAATATTATTAAATTCAATATACCACATTTCAGTCTATGACCACAAATACGTAATATGATACAACTGCATAACAAGTAGCTTATTTTTCTTGAAGCTTGAAGCATGTTTGGAACATGTTTTGAAATCCATTCATCTGTACTCTGCAAGCCTGCAATGGATAAGCTTTGCAAAGTGGATGGATTGAGTTGGCTGTTTCGTAACCGATTGATAGAATACAGAACAAAACAGAATTGTGGCTTTATACCATACTTTTATAATGAAATTATAATAAAATTATTCATATTCTTCTGCCGTATAACACTTCTTCCATATTGAGCTTGTCAGCAGGATTCCCAGCAGTTGTTGTGGCAGAATGCTTAACTGTCAAAAAGTATTATAACATAATGAATCCAAGCTGACTTTTTTGTGCATGTGTTTCAATACTCAAACGCACACAGGTTTGTAATTATATCTTTGTGGGGACTCTCCATTCATTTCTATGGGGAGAACTCTAATCCCAACATGACGACCTTAACCCCTACCCAGCCATAAGCAAACATTTTTAGTTTTTTGATTGCATTCACAGTTCTTTGTGGGGACCTGAGAATTGGTCCTTACAACGTCAAAATAACAGGTTTTTAATCACACATACACACAAACACACACACACGCATATGTAGAGTACTGTATACCTATCCTTATGGGGCCCGCTCATTCACTTCTATGGGAAAAATGCTAATGCTAACTATGACAACATTAACCCCCACCCTACCCTAACCATAAGTAATCAAGCAAAATACAAGAGTTTTTACATTTTTAGTTTTTTCATAGCAATCACTGATTTTTATAAAATAGAGTTTTCCCTTTTGGGGACCAGGAAACCAGTCCCCATAAGGGAAAAAAAAAAACGGATATTTATCACGTTATGGGGACATTGTGTCCCCATAAAGATAGGTATACCCGCTCGCGCACACACACACACACACAGACACACACGCATACACACATATTTATATGTATAAAACACATGATGGGATTGTTGTAATAGTAGGGCCCTTGGGTTACATTTTACTAAGGGAAATGAACTGAGTGTACTGAATACCAAAATGAACCAGAAATCACTTCCAGATTTTATTGTATATGAAGGCATTCTCCATTCTAACCATTAATACCAGTTTTAAGGATTTTCATGCGTCTGCATATTTAACCCATTCAAGGTCACAGGTTACAGATGTATTAAAATGATGTTAAAGATCCACTTGGTTCTCTGCATACAAAATTAAGTAGAATATCTTTTTGAAAGTGGGACAGGAAAAGAGAATATTTTAATTCATATCAGTGGTTTAAATATCAAACAAATGCAAGACGCTACATATAATCTGTGCAATTGTCATGGTAAATTTTATTCACATAATAGCCATCTGGTTAATAAGCAAACAATTTTGTAACAAAATTAGCTTATGCTTCTTATTCAAAATGGCTTGTAGTAGCTATGATTACTTTTGCCTCAACAAATGGGAAATATGCAATCACTCTCTGAATTAATGGATATCAAGCCACATGTCAGTTGTGTATTTGTATCATGTGACAATTTTTTAACAGTCCAGATTACAAAGTAGACCTTGTGACTTGTTTCTGTTAAGGAAATGTAATTCTTTTTATTATGAACATAATGCTTCATAAAGCTAGTAACATCTATTACAAAAACAGTTGTAATCTGATACTTTTGTATTTCCACATCACCATATCGTCATCTTCCATACTGCTTGTTCAAAATAAACATTTTATTTTTGTTCTTTTTGTACTCAAATGGTGCATTAAGTTTTGATTTGACGAGTTGGATAATTCTATTCTGCTGGCCCCGCTGTGCTAATGATATCCAACAAAAAACTCAATAAAGTACATTGTCAATAAATAAAAAGCTTCATCAGGTTTCTGGGATCAAAATGTGGGAGTTTGTTATATTATTTAGTTTATTTTTTTGGAAATGAAATACATACAAAGAAATGCTTGATAAATGGTCCCAGCGAGGCCTGAACAAAAGACATTGAATTACAGTTCTTATCTTTTATTTTAAAACTACAGCTCATCCTGTACAGAGTGTATCTCTCAGAGAGTATCTCTCAGAGAGTATCTCTCACAGTATATCTCTCACAGTATATCTCTGCCAGCGATGGGTTCTTGGTCACGTCTGCAGCCTTGTGCTGGATGAGCAGTTCTGGGATTAATAAATTATTTCTTACTTTTCCTCTTAACCGAGGCATACAATACAAAAAAAAAAAAATGACAAGTTTTTCATATTTGTGAATGATAAATTTAAGTTATTGATAATGACGTCAACAGCAACAACGCAAGAGATTTTTGTAATGTGTGGTTTTTACCACTAGAGGTAGTTGTGGGCTGTGCATAAATATATGGAAATACAGTGAGTTGCATGCCTGAATTTCAACATTGCTCAAATCAGCCCTTCCAGCATTTTTATTTTGCTTGTGTTGTAGAAAGAAAAATCACATTTTGTTTGTAAATAGCCAAAACACATCCATCCCCACATGAAGCCAATAATGTTCATTATTTTGCTAAAATGGTGCATGTCAAGGTCTGGTATATATTAGACATGCGGCACTCTTAGTCAGAATCTTGGATGCAGGAGAAATGGGCAGATATAAAGAGCTGATAAATAGCGATAAAAGCTAAACTGTTATGGCCAGATAATTGGGTCATGGCATCACCTACATGGCAAGGCTTGGGTGCTCACACTCATCCATGCTGAGTACCTGCTGAGAAGGGTTTGAGGATGGGTGATGGGCAGCAAAGACTTGTCAGCGTGGAATGTGAACTTCATTGTGGAATGTTAATGAAGGCTATCCCATCTGGTCCAAACCTACAGAAGGGCTACTGTGGCAGCAATTGCAGTTAATTTTAATGATGATCATGGAAGTCAGGTCAGGACTCGAACCCTGCTCCATGAAAGGCGGCATATCTGCAGGCCGGTCAGAGTGCTTATAGCTTTTGCTATAAGTTTTGCTATAAGTTTTGCTTATACAGTACGACTTCATTTAATGAGCTCCATCTGCACATTACAAACAAGCACCCATAAAATACATTCAAATATATCCATCCATTTTCCAAACCGCTTATCCTACTGGGTCGCGGGGGGTCCGGAGCCTATCCCGGAAGCAATGGGC
>JAODJX010000002.1:1052633-1073865 GCA_026776945.1 Isichthys henryi
CCACGACGACATGGGGAGAACATGCAAACTCCACACACATGTGACCCAGGCGGAGACTCAAACCCGGGTCCCAGAGGCGTGAGGCAACAGTGCTAACCACTGCACCACCATGCCGCCCCCATTCAAATATATTAATATTTAAATTTTAAAATATCTTTGTGACATTTTCATAATCCATATATGTATCACAACCCATGTTCCCTCTAAAAATATATCTAAACATCCATCCATCCATGGTATTGCAGCTTTTTCTGGACAGTCATAGGGGACCTGGAGACTGTCCCAGGCAGCAAAGGACACAAGGCCGAGGTTCATCCTGGATCGGATGCTAGTCCATTACAGAGGATATCCAAACAGTTACTAAATTATGTATAACTGCATCCACTTTTCCCCCCACAGTACACCAGTATGTAATTAACTGCATTTGTGGATTCTGGAACAGTAGGCTTATAGCATTAAATCTCTCCATTTAGACATTAAAATAATGGAGTATAATAATTGTTGATCTGTATTGAAAAACAATAAACTTCTATGATAAATTCACTATTTACCCCATGAAATGAAGCTTCTTATTAGACAATTTTGCAGGGGTATATTAAAATAGGCAGTACATGATCCTATGAATTTCAGTCAGCTTTCAACTTTAGGCAAAGCTTCATGAGCAAGGAAAAATGGAAACTGACCAGCATTACTAATGGTGTTTCACATCAGGAAAAATAGCTGCGGCTATTATGGGTGCATAGCATTGTGGCTAAGTGGGTAGCACTACTACATTATACCTCCAGGGTGGAGTTTGGAAGTCTCCCCCCATTCTGGTTGTGGATTTTGAATGTTCACTCCATGCTTCTTGAGTTTTCTTCCACAGTCCAAACACATACTGTACAGTTAAGCTAACTGGCACCTCTAAATTGTCCGTAGAGTATGACTATTTAAATGATGGACTGGCATCCCATCCACGGTGTACAGGGAGAACACTTTGAGTTAGGACAGGATTTGCAAACTGCTATTTTAATTAAAAGGAACCGGATTTCACTTTAGCGCTGAGTTCTTGCTGATTGCTGATTGGTCAGTCTCCTATAATCATGCATGTGCCATCGATGTTTATGTGAAATAACTGGATGAGTCTTTCAATTAAGGAAAGAATCCAGTCAAGGCAAAAGACTAACTGAATTATTTAGCCAAATATGGGAGCCTTTCAGTTTTTAAGCAGTTTGTAAAACCTGAAGTAGCTCAAACTGTCCTCCCTTACATGGATTATCTGGTCACCCTACTCCCCTGACCAGAATAAGTGGCTAGCAGACCAGGTACCTTTCTGATTTTTAGTATACTTCTGCTGATGCTTGCTGCCTTTTATAATTCGTCCCGCATCATAAAAGTGTCCTACATTTTGCTTTAGCGATGTCCATCTTGGAAAAGCAAAGCTCTAAAATTTTATGGGTGCTGCTTTTGTGTGTCCTTTCTACTACACCCCTGCGTAGTTGATTGTATAATATAGCACACCGAGACCAGCGTCTGACACTAGCGTGTGCTTTCTCTCAGCCCAGAGGAGCAATAATTTCAAGGCCGCAGCTAAAACCCCCAGTGTTCACTTAGGGAATGGAAACAGTGTGTGGAGGCCACAGTGCCCTGTCGATTGCCATTATTACTACAACTGTAGACAGTGGCTGACCTGTGCAGCAAAATTCAAGAAGTACTAAGTCCTTATTTTATTGTCTACCATCTGTGTCACAGCTGATATTTTGGCGATTTGGGTCTAACCACTGCACCGTCCCAACTGCTTGTTAGTATTAACTGTCATTCTGGACAACATGGTGAGAAGTTTCCCTTTACATTTCCACTGATTTTGTTAGACCTTCATTTATGTTGCTTTATATCTTCTAAGAGACCCAAGGGCACACAGGCTCAGCTGAAAGTAACTAGCACATTTTTCAAAACCTTCTTCAGTCAACACACATCTTCTGAACTCTCGAAAGGAGTTTCTTGGTGTGGATTTTCCTGACATTTCTGTAGGAGCAGTCAGGCTAGTCAGGAATGCTGCAAGGGTGAACCACAGTGATTCTAGTGCAGGAGTAGATCCAGGGATGATTATAAAGTTTCCCCCAGCTATGTGGAAGTCATAGGGGTGTTTAATTGGTAATTGGCATTCAAATTACAGTAACACATGTTGTTGCTGATTAGAGTTTCCATGTATAGTACATATCATTAGTGAAATGGTTGACAGACCTATGCTGGGTTTTATGAATCAAGCTGTGTTTTGGCATGCCAGAGAGAAATGGTCTATTTCTCCTACACAAGAAAATTTCATTATAGAAAGAAGTTTGGTAAAGCAGACAGATCTATATATCTCTATTATCCCTTTATTGACATCTCAAATATTTTTTGTGAGAAATAATATATAACAGAAACTAAAGGGCTCAGCTGAATCTGTAGCAAAGGAATCTGAAGGATGCTGTATTCACATTTCTGTAGGGCAAATAAAAGGCTGAGAGATTAGCTTTTAGTAAAAATCTGAAAACCCAATATCTTTTTGCCATACCTATTTTGTGTGTTTCTGTGTGTGGGGGGGGGGGTACCAGCTATACAGTACATTACATTGTGGGGACCAAATGTCCCCAGAATGTGATGATACCCTGTTTTTTTGATGTTTTGGGTACCATTTCTTCGGTCCCCATGTGGAGAAACTCAATTTTATAAAAATCTGTGACTGCAAACAAAAACCTAAAAATGCCAAAATGCCTTGTATTCTGGTTAAGGTTAGGGCTGGGTGGGGGTTAAGGTCGTCATTGTTGGTATTAGGGTTTTGCCCATAGAAATGAATGGACAGTTCCCACAAAGATATGAGTTGTGTGTGTATGTGTGTGTGTGTGTGTGTGTGTACAGGGACATACACAGATGGTATGTTGCCTCAGTGGATCTGACTCTAACCTCACACCTCAGTGTACTGTGGGTTCAGTTCCTTCCCAGTCCTGTCTATGTGCGACGTTGCAGTATCCTCTGCATTTTCTCAGGATCTTGCAGATTATGCAGGGAGGGTTAGCTGTGATACGATGTGTGCCCCAGACTTTGTTCCGGGGGTTTCTTTAGACTGAAGAATTGCTACAACGCGGTAGTGGATAAGCCGTCTAAAATATGGATAAATATAAATAAAAATGACAGCACTGAAATGATGAGGCAGGAAGTGAATAATGTGTGTTTTAAAATATCATGCATACATACATATTGTACTGAAACTAAGACATTAACGAGATGGACCAATAACAAAGGAGATGTTCTTATATAATGTGTATGTGCAGTATGCACATATCTTAAAGTTTTTTTTTTTCCCCAGCGCTTCCATAAAACTCAAGGACTTTTCAGTGCATGTCAAATATTCTTGACTAATGAAGAGATGACTGTCATAATTATCATTTCATATCTATAATTTAATGCAGTGCTCCATTCCGTTTATAAATTTTTGCTTATGCAGACACTCCTCTACTTACGAATGAGATACGTTCCGAACGGCCGTTTGTAATTTGAAATGTTCGTAAGTCATTATTCAACGTCATTTTAAGGGTATACGCAGGTACAAAGAACTAGGATGCTGGGAGAACGCACGATACGCTGCTGCACGGCGGGAGTAGCGGCCAGAAGTCGTACTGGGCGGAATTGGCGCACAGAAAAAAAATTAATGTTGCGGACAGGAAACGGGAGCCCAACGAACATAATTTGGACTTTGTTCGTATGTCTGAAAGTTCGTAAGTTGAAAGTTCGTAAGTAGAGGAGCGTCAGTATAGTCTCTCACTAAGTAGAATAAAGCAGGAGGTTTGAAAGATGAAATAAATTAAACTCAAAGAACTAGGAAGAAACATTAGCTACTATTATTAATATTTCTAATATATAAATATTCATCCTGCATGGCATCTACAATTTACATATACAGCAAACACATGGTGCTGGGTTTCATTCAGTCTTCTTTCCAGAAGAATTAGCATAGGCCTACATCTGAGCCAGTGGTCAAGTTCCTTTCAGGTCTAGTGAATGACAATCCTAGCACTGAGTATCTGCTGGTAAGTTAGAAGAAGGTAATTAGCGCAGTGCTGACAGCTGATACTTGTTAAGGGACTGTTTCCACCCCTTGAAATGCAGTAATAACCTCAGGAAATCAATAGAGGGGGCTAATGTTCCATTATTGCCAGTGAGATCACAGCCATCTCACCCCAAAGGTGACCACAAGATGACTTCTCTATATGCGAAGATGTTCACTGTACCGTTTTGTCTTTTTGTTGTGGTATTTTGGGAAAAAAGAAAAAAGAACCTTATTTGTGAAATGCTTATTAAGCAGTTTAGAATAAAACTGAAATGGGAGTTTATTACAAATCAGCCATAGATATGACACTTTAATGGGGGAAACAAAAATGAAGGAACCAGTGCTGATGCAGTGAAAACCAACCCGGCACTGTGCATGTTAAACGGCAAAACAAATCACAGCATATATTACTGCTGCTGTGCCTTTGATGCAAATGTGCTTCCCTGGCCAGTCAAGATCAGTCATTCCTCATATGAAATGCATGACAAAAAAGACGAACCTAGAAAGGAGATTCAGAAATAAGCACAGGGGCCCCTGTTCTAAGACAGAACAATAGTGAAGGTCTCTGTCTGCCACATTCATTCATGGCTCATCTACATCTGCAAATCTACAGCTGGTTCAATTGACTGTAAACTTTGTAGCAAGCAGTAGCTTTAATTACGGAACAGTGCAGTTCACCGGTTTGAGCATACAGGATTAAAGCATTATGCTTTTAGAATCCATTATTGCCATGTTAGTCTGGCATGAATACCACGGTACAGAGGCTATCCGCAGAGTTCAAAGGAAACCTATTACCTAAACAATGTGTGTACCTTTATTCAGTTCAGCATCTTATTTTTTTATTATTTTTCAAACACCCTGTAGATTTAATTAACTGACGATTAACGAGGACATATTGTTGGTTAAAAATAAACACATTTATGCAAAAAACACAGCAACCTATGATAGAGTTACAGTAAACTGAAACATCTTTTTTTCCTGACCAGTAAATATAAAAATGCTTAGAAAAATAAAAAGAAAATACATGCATCACATTTTTTCATTTCCTTAAAAGCTTTAAGTTTGTGGCTATTTGGATCCTCATTTTGGTTTGAGTTTTTTTTTTGCTGCATAAATTATGCATATAACATTAGTCTAAGAGCCTCAACAAAGGATAGCCAATTATCCTAGTAATAAACATTACTGCACACAGGTAATTTGTAGTACTAGACTCATACTAGACTATTTCATTTTGTTTTGATTATAGGTTGCATTTTGTTTGAGCAGAAATTGCTGCAGGCATGTAAGGAAATGTTCCCACACTAACGAAGATGGGAAAAACATGGGATGTAGACTTTAATATAATCAATTGTTTTGTTACAGGAGGTCAAGCAAAGAATATACATTGTTGCTTGCATGAGAAGTTAAGCAATCATAATTATGCATCCCTGAAATTACACGCAGGCCCCATGATCTAATCTCCAAATATGTGCTACGTTTAGGTAAAATTTGTTGACATTTATTTAAATAGTAACATTGCAAGGGGATTCTTACAGATACTCTGGTTTCATCACAGGTCCAAAGGCATGCAGATAGGCTAATTGGTGTCCCTAAATTGCCCATAATGTATATTTGTATGTGTATATGTGTCTTGTGATGGGCTGGCATCTTATCCAAGGTTTGCCCCTGTCTCATACCTTGTGCTGCCTGTGATTGGCTCCAGCCTCCGTTACCCTGTCCAAGATAAACGGTTGGATGGATGAATGGATGGTATTACAATTAGAGTTGGGAAAGGATGATGACACAATGACAAAATGTCAAGCAGTAATTATCTAACAGCTTGAATTGGAAATTCAGAGTTTTCTACAAAAAGTGCTTCAGAATAGCTGTAATAATCCTATATATTGCTAGAAATTGTGCAGCAACACTAGGGAATGGGTTATGAAGAAAGTTTGAGATTCAGTGAGAAACTGTCAGTTCCATGGCTGTGGGTTGAGTTCTAGCTTTGAATCAGTCAGTGTGCAGCTTGACTATTGTCCTAGTTTAGATAAACTGATGTGTCTACAGTATATTGCTGTGTGTTTGTTGGTTTTTATGGCCTAATATGCTGTCTTACCTGGGACGTGATCCAGGTTTGCAGTGGACCTTTGATGGGTCTGGGATACGGGAGGCTGAATGATATTTTCCGGTGCGATCCAAGGAACAGAAAAATAGAAAAACAGATCTAGTAATCTATAATTTAAAACTTAACATCATACGTTTCCTTGGGATGCTGGCATAGCATCTGATATATTTCAGTCATCAATTTTAGATTTGAGATAATAATTCTCTCCAGAAGCTAAATAAATGATTGTATAAAAGGGTACTATTAGAATTTTTAGATTTTTAGAATTTATAGATATATAATCACTGTATATTGCCAGATGATTTTTACTCTGTCAAAACTGAATGTTACCATAAACCCTCCCCATAGGCTCTTTCTTTCATTGCTCTAACTACAATTTCCATGATAAATTAACAAAAAAATGTTTTTGTTTTTACACTGAGTGAGGCCCAAATTGACATTGAAAGTTATCTGCAAGCGAAATGATAGCTTGTATTTTTGCCTGACCACTGTGGGAGTTTGTCCAAACTGTCAAACAAACTGGAGATAAGCTCAAACAACAATGAAATTATATACTTTTTTTTACTGATAAACTTTGGAAGATATATGGCGACGTGAGGGTGAACATAATCCTCATACCAGGAATTCTGGTCTGTTTTCAGTCCAAATAAGAAGGAGGAAAGATTTAATTATCTGGGATTTTGTATCTATGACTTATATACAGAATCACGCCTATTTCAGTGTGGGGGAAACAAATTTGTTAAGAATTTTGTTATATTCATTACTGTTTCCATTTTTATGGTTTTCTATTTTTTTCATTTTAAAACCATTTTAAGGACTAAACACTACTCTCAGCCTTGATTCATGCATATATAATCTATGATCGAGAAGAAATGTAGCTTAATTTAACATGTCCCATAAGGAAGGCAAAATTGTGCGTGTGAGCATGTACATATTACATTGTGGGGTCCAAATGTCCCCACAATGTGATAAGAACCTGCTATTGTGCCGTTTTGGCGATCAATTTTTCAGTCCCCAGAAGGGGAAACTCAATTTTATGAAAATCTATGATTGCAATCAAAGAACTAAAAATTCAAAAGTCTTGTATTTTGTTTGGTTACTCATGGTTAAGGGTAGGACTGGGTAGGGGTTAAGGTCGTCATTGTTGGGATTAGGGTTTTTCCCATATGGTAGAAATGAATGGATGGTCCCCTCAAAGATATGAATACAAACGTGTCTGTGTGTGTCCATGTGTGCATGTACAATAGTATTTTCATACTATTTTCTAATGTTCTCAAATGTTATACAACGCATTTGAACAGTATAGCATATGTTTTTTTCCTATATGAAAACACAAATGTTCTAAGTTATTTGTCTTCTTTCCTGAACAGTATAAGAACACAGAAGTTTTATCATTTATATAAATATAATTGCGTGGACTTGGTTCCTACTATTAAAACCCCAAGACTTGCAAATCTCCAAGATCTTATTCAATATCATTCCTGCTGTCTTGTAGTTTCTATAAAATGCATTTAAAGTAATTTAGACCGATATGATTCAAGCAATAAGCCCCCAGAATGCAGGCCAAAGTTTCTATGGCTTAAAACTCAGCATAAAATGCATTTATTCCAGCAGATTGTGTGAAACATAATACGATCTCTTCTGAAGATCACTATCAAACTCCATTGTATGAGGTTAAAATCAGAATGAAATAAAGTAGAAAGTATGTATGAAAGGATTCATATATGTTATATCAAGGGAAGTTCACCAGATCAAAGCGAAAGAAGAAAACAGAAAACAGCAGAAGATGCAAGGCAGGACCTGGTGAAACGATTCCAGGTACAGTAGCTAAAAAAAGTTTGCCAGAAAGGGGACAAAGAAATAGTCTGGATCAGCTTTTCTGTCAAAAATGTGTTGGCTCAGGACATGGTAACTAGTAACGATTCTTCTAAAAGCATTGTGATACTAAAACAGGTGAACTTTACTGTATATGTTGCAACAAAAGGACCACGTTGCATTAATCTTCTACAGTCTGTCCTTGTTTCATGGCTTTCTGGACGTCCCCAAACCCAGGCAGGTCCTCTTTTAGTTGTTCTGGGACATTGGTGAGTCCATGGCTTTGATGCAGTGTAAATACTAGTATTAAAATGCTTTTAACTATATTTATTTTTCCCTGAAAAAACGTGAGGTGAGCTAAAGTTTCTTTTTTTCCCCAAATATGAAGATTTTACTCATTTCTATAAGTATAAATAACTGAGAATGATACCCAGAAGGTGAAGGAGTAAATTTCACTTTTTTAGCCTTTGTGTTAACTTTTAACACAATCTCTCTGTAGGGGGTTTATGTTTCTTCAGTCTATTAATTACTCAAGTTTTTGCATGTAGAAAGCTTTCTCAGCTTACAGTAGGATGCACTTACACTGGTCATGAAAGGTTATTTACATCAACATCAGCTCCAAGCGCATTTATTTGCCACATATGTCCTCGTGTTATGGTCTGTGTTTGTCGCTGCATCTTTTCTCGGTTCTATGCTCCAGGGATCCAGTGCCAGTTTTTACCTCCACCTTCTGCCTGTCTGAGAACGCGCCTGCCTTCTGCCTGCCTCCGTGATGAACAAGATGAACACCACCTGTGCTTCGTTTTGGTCTTGGTTTCCTGCTCATCACGTAAATTAAAGGACCATTTGCCTGCAGTTTGAGGAGAGTTTGTTATGGTACTATACTTGTGATATATTTGTGATAAACTTTGATCTTGGGCTCTGCTTGGACTGACTCTCTGGATTTGGCTTCGTTGTACGATCTTATGGTTTGTGTATTTTGTGTTTTGTTCCTTGTTAATTCTGCATACACCGAGAGTAAGGAGTGGCTGGCTATTTGGTTTCTGGATAGTTCGGGAGTTAGGGTAGTGTTGGTCTTTTCTTTGGAGTTTCTTTTGGTTTTGGGTATGTCAGTTTTACGCACTTGGTTAGTCACCTGTTTTGTTTATTGTTTTGGCCAATCCTGATTTCGACACTGGTGTTTCTATATTAAGTGTTAAATGCACTCTGGTCAAATTTTTTTGCTTTTGAGTTCTGATTATTTGTATCCTTTTCTTCCTTTTGCCCCCTTTTCCTTTCTGCCCACACCTGGTACATCCCAACCCTAGACTGGGGGTGTAATGCCTCTGCTTGAGTAAAATTATATATGTGAATATATAAGCTGGTGAGTCATTATTGACCTCACACAGCAAAATTAAATGATAATGAACCAGATAAAACATTCAGTCTTGTTTGGCTTATACTGATTTGATGGCTCCAGGTATGTTGACATTGCTTCTTTTGTAGGTCACCATTGTACTACACTGGGCAGTGATTAACGGTGCACATCTTCCATCACTTTGCCACGATTTCGGCAGCTATATCATAACATCAAATAGCTTGAGCTCTGAATGCAGCTTTTACGTAAAACGTGTAAAAAAAATAAGAAATCGTTCTTTATCTTTCATTCACATCTATAAGCATGAAAAAAATAAAGAGATTTTCTACAATTTTGATGCTGATTCTTTCATTTCAGATGAATGTAAACCTCCCCCACCCCCCCAAAAAAAAAAAAATATATTCTATCATTCACTCATGGTCCAGTTTTAGTTTTGCTTAATGTCTCTTTTATTATCGTCAAAATAAACAGTTCTGGCTAATTGTAGTTACCTTTGTATCTTGAATAAAGCTTTTTTCTTTCTTTTTTCTTAATTGTTACAGTATACACACTAAGTTTTCTTTTGGTGAGTGTTGCAATTCAGAAGAGAGAAATTCTGTCAAATTTATTTACATTTATATTTATTTAGCAGCCACTTTTGTCCAAAGCAACATAAAAGTGAAGCAAATAGCACGTTATAAACCTTTATGCTGTCATCAAGTCAAGTAGAGCTTCCAGTGTGTGTCCAGGTACCAGTGTAAGCAGTACTGGAGAAAGAGCTGCACAGCACCTTCAAAACAGAGCAAGTACCTAATAAGACAACGATTCAATGACCAGAAAATACAACATTGTGGGAAGACAGAGTGGTGTCAGGCTAGTGCAGGAATTCCTGGAACAGATGGGTCTTGAGGCGTCTGCTGAAGCTGGAGAGGGAGTCTGATGGCCGGATGTGGTTCAGCAGCTCATTCCACTGTCAGGGAACCACACATGAGAAACGTCTGGATTAAAACTTTTTGCATAGTGGGGGATCTCCAAGAGCTTTGCTTGCATTTATCGGTTTTTATTAAATTTATCAGAAAAGTAGATCTGTTTTTAAAAAGCAATATTATTTTCCCTAATCAGACAACAATGTGTTACGGTAAGAGAAAAAAAACTGAGTGAAATCTCACTGTAAATCTTTCCAATTGCTTAAAAATGAACCTTTAATTTTAACATACCTGGTAGACTGCCAGCACTGGATCAGACTGAAAGTGTCTAGAGTGTATTTTCCTAAAAAATCTTTATTATGACCTCCCTGAAAGATGCACACTTGAGCTTGCTGGAGATCTGCAGGTGGTCATGGACTTCCTGCCATCCCACTCTTCATAACCCCCCAGCAAAAGCACGGGATGCCGGCCAAGGATCGTGGCTCCAGTTTCTGTCCCTTCTCTGCACAACCTACATGTCAGTTTTCATTGTGTATTTCCATGTAGGCGAATTTCCGTGTTTGCATTGTGTGTGTTCTGTAACCGCCAAGCTTCTTGTCCAAGGTTCACTCCGCATCATTCATAGACTGTGATTCCTAGAACGTATTCCAGGCTCACTGCATGTATCACCCAAGTAGTTACTGAACATACATACATACATACATACATAATACAATATTAATGTCAGTATTATAATTTGAAATGTGCTGTGTCTGTATGTATTTTATTTTTTGGGAAATCTATGGGAGAGTGCCAAAAATCTGTTTCAGATCATAAACTGTGGCGAATAAACACTCTATCAATGCACAAACGCAGGATAAATTAGTTTGGGGAACGGAGTTCTGCTAATTCGGTACTTAGCTGAACTGATGGCACTTGAGAAACCGTATTGTAGGGTTCCAGAAAAACAAATGCTTATTAGCGAACGGTTTTTGGTCAAAGTGTGAAAATCACCATTTATAATATTTGTTTGACAAAAGATCATGTTGCTAGTTTCACTTATTCTTGGCCTGATTTTATCATTCTTTGCAAAGAACTGGTGATGCACCAATAGTCTTCTAGGAAAACTTTTGTGTTTGAATCTGGATGTGCTAAACCTCAGGCTGCTGGTGGCCGCCCATTACTGCCAACCTTCTCTCATGTACATACAGCTATGGAAAAAAATAAGAGACCACTCCATATTTTAAAAAATCTGCGTCTGGTTTTACTGCTGCTGGCAGACGGTTACAGTGAGCAGCAGGATGCTTCCAGGCTGAAAATTTCTAAGACAGTGGTACAGAAGACCAAGGTGAAACAGGAGATACTGGGAACAGCCAAATACTAGCCAGGTAGAGGGCCGAAGCGACTGTCTAATGGCAGAGATTATGTCAACTTATCCGACAATGCCTAAAGAATCAGGGGATGACAGGAGGAGACCTTCAAAAAGAATGGGAAACATTAAGTGTTGTAGAGTGCACTGCTAGGACAGTTCGTAACCAGCTCCTAGAAGCAGGACTGAAGAAGCCCTTCATTCCTGAGAAACAGAAATGAGACAGGCTGCCTTTTGCCAAAAAGAAATCTACATTTTACACAGATGCATAAACTGAGGAATGAGTGAAACTGAATATTTTGCTGTGGTCTCTTAATTTTTTCCAGAGCTGTATGTTGTCTATGTGTCACGGAGAGCAGGATGGAGCAGACAAAAAGAGAATTTCCCCACAGGAATCGATATTATCATTATTTTATAGGTTAAAAAAGCAAATGTATATACTCAACTCAACTGAAAGATATAGGTAAAGGAAAAAGGAAGTTCTCTTTCAATAAGTCATCAACTTTTAAGTTATTTTATGCGATATTTTCTCATATTATGAGTCATTTTGAATCTGCATAACACCATAAAATTTTCTTGCGGAATGAGTTCTGGATGAATTTTGTATAGCAAGTCCTTTAAACAGCCCTTCTGCTGGAGATTATGAGTTGAGCATTGCAAACATTCCTTTCACAGAGTCTGTTTACAACTCTCCATTGGCGGTGGAGTCCATGATGTTTATAGTTGAGCTACGGATGCCACAATTTTTCTGAGGCAAAGAGTCCAATATTTTCTTTATTTGTGGTACATTTTGCATCTCATATGATCACTTGGCAGTATCAACATCAGGTAAATCGGAGTTAAAACTACTGCTTAGATCCATGCGGCCGCATATTTTCTGGATGATGCCCTAGACGATGTGAGGAGGAACAGGGGTGGGGAGTCAAATAAAATCATGTTTGCAAGGCTTTACATGCAGCATTAAGGCCTTAAAATAGGTTTAGACATTTCTTCGCTCTTAAAATGCTGAGCAGGCTTTTCAATCACCAGGCTTCTTGGGTTCTGAGATCAGTTCTGTCACCCTCAATTTCAGCCGGTGGTTGTACGGCCATTTGAGGCCTCTCTTATTCTCTTAAAAGAATGATCCTTGTCTTCTTTACTATTTTTGCAAGTTGTTACTAAGTTATTGCACACATTGTCTCAATTATTATTTGTAGTCATTCATTCTCTGTAGCTGCTTATGCTATTCAGAGTTGCAGGGGGTCCAGAGCCAATGGGCCCGAGGCAGGGAACAACCCAGGAGGGGCAGGTAAACATACATACTCACCTATGGGCAATTTAGTACTGTAACTCAAATTAGCATGTTTTTGGACCATAGGAAGACAACCGGGGAACCTGAACCCCACAACAACATAGGGAGAACATGCAAACTCCACACATGGACCAATGACAGATACTCACACCCTGATCCCACTGCTATGAGGTAACAGTGCTAACCACTGCACCCCCATGGCACTCCTACTTGTAGTCATGCCATTCCTTATCATAAAGTGTGATTTATATGAAGGAATTATAACTCAAAGTGGAGCCCCATGACCCTGCATACGTAGGACAAGCGGATATATGGAAGATGCATCGAATGGAATATCGGTGGATATATGTATGCTGTACAGTGAATTTAAAGGTGGAGATCCATGAATACAGTGCCAAAAAACATAAAACATGCACAAAAGGGAAGAACATAGCTATATAATTGACAAATGACTTCTTCATATCGGGGTGGAGCACATTATTCTTGCTTGTTTGTAGTCAGCACACTGTGAAAACACTGAAAAAAACCCAGTCATTTTTTTGTTAAAATAATATGGGCTGGAGGTTTGAATGCAGTCTCAGCTGTTCGTATGGAGTTTGCAGGATTTCCTCCAGTTGTGTGCTCCTTCGCTGCTTTACTCTCGTGGTTAGTATCTCTGTAATCGGTATCTATGAATTTTCCGTAGTGTGTGCATGTGCTCTCCGGCGTGTGCCCCAGCCTTGCTCCTTGTGCCGCTGGGGTACATTCCAGGCCCTTCGATGACCTTGACCAGGATAAGCACCTGGATGTTACGTCTGATTTTCATTTACATTTTTATTGAGGGACTCCTAATTCCTAATATCCAACATGCTTGTCACTTTCCTGGTAGATCACTCCTGCAGCTACTGAGCATGCCAGAATTCCTCAGCCTCTATTTCACTATTTATCACTCACTCCGTACTTCTGCAGTAACGTATTTCTAACACGGATGAATCTCATAAAGCTTCGATCTGCTTTGCAGTGATGTATTTTTGTCACATTTCCACTCCCAGTTATATTCAAGTCGCCTTGTTTTTTACATGGAAATCGCAGAGTATAAATTTACCAAAAAATTGCTACATTGTTTCCATGAGTAGTACTTTGCTCCAGGATCAATGAATAAACGCAGAAATACGAGGCTAACCGTCGTGTATATAAGATTGCACGTTTAAAGATCTAATCTGATTGCTCAGATAGGCAATGTAAAAAAGGAAGATAGAAATGCAGCAGAAGGTATTTCCATGTTTATTTTTTATTGTTAATGGAACCTTTCCAGTGGATGATGCTGGATCAAGTCTAGGTAAATATTTAATTCCATCCTGACTGAGGTGCGCAATGGTTTTATTGAAAGAAGGTTGCTGCCCTGTCTCAAGATCTGAAACATGGAAATATTTCCCATTAAATAATTAAATTCCTGAAACACATGTAGAATAAAATCTTTTCTTACATGGGATGCTCCGAAAAATTATTTTTAGCCATAAATACATAAAGTCCTCATGTGGATGTTGAAATGACGAGTTTTTTTAGCTGATTTGTTCTTTTCTCAGTTTTTAAACAACCACAGTGCCCTGTAGCAGGAACTGAACTGACAGCTTACGAAATGCTTATTTTGTGAATACATTATCACAACTAAACTGGATGACATGGAAACTTGCACCAAATACAATCTACGGGAGCTTGTTTGTGTTTGCTACAGAATAAGCAATCAATTCAGGGGTAAAATGCTGAGGGCTTTGTTCTGGAACATCTAAAATTTGTATCCATTCCTTAAGCATGATTCTATAGCTGCCCTTTCTTGTCAACACATCAGCTAGAAAAATGGAATTGAAGAACATTTTCCCAGACAAATTTCCCAGACTAATATTCACCGATATTTACATCATTCATACAATTAATGTATGAAATACAGTGACAAAGGATATCAAGCATACTTAATAAGAAGAATTATAATTATATTTACAATTTGCATGACTGTATTATCATTGTGAAAACAGTGTATTTACATTTAAGTACAAATTAGACGGGATGAAAAACTTCAGAGAATATTGACCCCAACATGAGAAATATGTATAATTGTTTGTGCAAAAGATTCACGAAATAAATAAGAGATTGATTTTAGTGGTTTCAGAACACTCATACGTTGAAGCAGTGTTTTTGAATGACCTACATGTTCTTTATGTTTTCCATCCAATAAAAACGTCATTAATGCAAACGGTGAGCAACAGTTTGTTCATATACAGCAGGAGCCGCAGGCAGTGAAGACACTTACACTCATATGTTGGATTCGCTCCTCTAGCTTATTGAAAAAGGTTTATTTTCAGTTCATTTACTATTAAAGGGGGGCACAAGTTGAAAATCAGCAATGCAAATGAGTGTGCGATGGTGGTGCAGCACTTATTTATTTATTAGACTTATTTGAGAGTGCAAAGATCAAAAAACTTTAATTACTTTTCAATACAGTGTTTCAATTTCAAAGACATCAAAGGTAATGCTACATTAGATAGATATTTAACATATGTCTCATATTTTTTGCACAAAGAAAAAACAAAGGAAGTAAAGGACAGTGTATTGACCTCAGGGTCTTTGAAGGTGATCTGTGTCTGATAACTGCTGTCCAATGGTCATCTTCAGTTGTGTCGGGGCCAAGATCAACAACCAGAGTTCAATTTAGCAAAGAAACGGAAGGATGTCAGGCAGATAACAAGGTGCCCCATATTGCGGCATCATGGCACTACAGCTCTTACATCTAATGGATTGTTTCTGCTGTAAAATATAAAACAAAAGCTTTCACTGCAAGGTCATGGTTACCGTCAATACAAATTTCTACAGCGGGATTACCTAAGTGTATGGATAGTAAGGCAGTTTTCCAACTATAATTAATTGTCTATTACGAAGAAAGGTTTTTCACTTTGAATCTAATAAAGCTAAATTTTTATATTTTAAAATGTGATTTGAAATCTTTCGATGCGTTCAACTTCATTGCTAGGTTTTAGTCACCCAAACTTGATTAGCGGTGTTTGCTAAATTAAAACGTAAATATATTTGAAACTCTAAGCCAATAATTAAATAATGGCGCTAATTCACTAAATTGCCTGCCATACAGTGGTAATCATGCATGCGTTTGTTTAAAAGGTAGTTCAAAACATTCCTGAATGTTTAACCTGATTGTGTCTTACCCAGGCAGCCAGAGGTGGACATTTCAAGTCCAGAAAGCAAAAATCTAGTCCAAGATTTTGTTTCAACAAACCAGCTGAGTATAATGTGACTCTGACTCATTATGCTCAACTGGTTGCTTGAAACAATATCTTGGTCTGAGTTTGTAGTTTCTGGACCTAAAATGTCCACCTCTGCAGGCAGCGCAGGGCCCAGTGTTGGCGTTCACACTGAATAGGATGCCAGTCCATTGCAGGGTGCAGACACAATGGTCAATTTCAGGCAGGGCTATAAGCCTAACCTCATGTCTTAGTACTGGGAGAGGAAACCTATGCAAGATGAGAAGAAACTCCACACACACAGAACTGGGATTCAAACTCCCAACCATAGTGATGTAAGGCAACAGTACTACCCATAATGTAGGTGTGGTTTAATATATTTAATAACTGCCCCAATCTGTTGTGACAAAGACCTGCTGTATTTATTTAGGATGAAACCATCTGCATGGTTAATTTAAGTTCTTCAAAAACATTCCCTTTCATGGCCATGCATGTTTTTGCAGTAGATGAAAATAATTTTATATCAGTCATTTGAAGGTCTATGTAATGCATTTCTTAAATGATCGCTTTGGGCTTAATTGACCATTTTATGAAATATGATCATTTAAATTTCTGCAATAATTTGCTTTGTATGGAGTGAAGGGTATCACACCATATTTATGTTATTTGCAATAAAAAGTTTTATTTTGCATTTATACTGTTTTCCTGTTTTCTGGGATTTTCTCCCATGGAATTCAGCATTTTGGAAAAGTAAACAGTACCTGAAGCCGCGCACCATCCTTGGAACGACGTGTCAGTCAAAGGCTGGAGTTTTCCATTAAATTGCAAATGCTAACCTACTTGCATGCTTTGGTGTGGTTTAGGGAGATAACGCTCTCAATTCTGCCTTAAATATCTTTCTAAAAGAACGATTACTGAAGGAATGTGTCACATTCCTTGAAATGGCATAATTTAACTGACAGTGTACGCACCTGACCAGCAAACATCCGGCCTCAGATTTGTACCCGGCAGGCACCCCCGCGAATGTATGATCTTTTATGATGCAATGAAGTACTGCGTTTTCTGCACTTCAGACTTGGGGGAGGATAGACAGGGAGTGTGTCAAGAGTTTCTGCACGGCTGACAGGGAAGCTCTAGGTGGCATTGAGGGGGAAAAAAATAACATTCTTGATATGCGTTATATTATAATAAATAATCATTCAGTCAGATTTACAACTCACTTCTGCAGTAATCTGCTCACTTGGATGTAAAATTAAATAAACAAATGTTAAATAAACTCGGCATCTCGGGTCGTCGCGCACAATAAACGATCTGCTCGTATCAGCGCCTTCCTTTACAATCCGCATTGGTGACTGGCTTCATTCCGCATTCAGTACAAACTGCTTCTCGCTACCTTCAAAGCTCTTCACGGTCGAGCCCCTCCATATCTGCCTGAGATGCTTCACACTTACATCCCAGCCTGCACACTTAGGTCATTGGGGTCTATCCTACTCATGGCTGCCAAGTTGAGACTGTTCACTGTGGATGGCAGGTCATTCAATCTGATGGCTCCCAAATTCTGGAACTCTTGTCTGTTTCAGCCCCCCATTCTCTAGTAAAAACTGCATTTATTTATTTTTAGAAAAGAGTTGTGCAGTTCTCATAATCAAACCTACTCCCATTAGTAAATAAAATATTTATTTGTTATTTGTAGCTCATTCAAAAAAAGTGGATAAATAAGGCAAAACCTAAAATTACATGTGAGAACCACACATAAAACTATTGTGCACATAAATGACTCATGCTGGGGATTTTCCAGTTTTTCAACTTGTATTTGAATAAACAGACATCCAGTTCATACTTTTTTTTTTTTTACAAATATCCATCCATCTTCTAACCACTTATCCTGGTCAAGGTAACTCACATCTCATGTTAAAAAATGGATGTTTATTCTTCCACAAAAATCCAAATGCATTTATAATATATGGGGATTACTTCCACATGGCAGAGTTTAGCTATAAAGCAGATATATAGCTGAGGAGTTCTTGAAATGTCATCCAAAATTAATATTCTCTATGTTGGAGTTCACAGTATGTCAAAACCGCTAGAAAAGAATTAATTATATAAGAAACTACAGACCCAACCTAGAATTAATTTACTACATCACTAAGCAGGTCATGTTTTATTTTATTATTATTATTATTATTATTTTATTATTATTATTATTATTTTGTTTAATAACCTTTTTTTTAATCTGGGGATTTACTGCAAAAGAACTGAGCTTAATCTCATGAACATATTAATCGACTGAGGTAATAATCCTTAAGAGGCTTATCAATACTTGTCAATTACAAGCACAATGAATTGTTGGAATTAACTGTGATCTCTATGCAATTTTCTGTGTTTACATATATGCGTGTCTTATGGTATATACTCTCAGAAAAAAGGGTAAAAATTTGTACCCTTACTTGTCACTAGGGCTGTACCCTTGTAATTGTACTTTTTTAGGTACAGAAATGGACTCAGGAACATCCCAAAGGTACAAAACAGCATTAATGTACCATCAATGATACAGAAATGTTCTTCAGAGTGCATTTCTGTACCTTAAAAGGTACAATAATCTACAGCTAAGGGTACAACTGGCAGACCCTTGAGGGTACAGCCCCTCTGTACCCTCTGAGAGTGTATGCAGTTTGACCAGGGAAAGAGGTTAGAAGGCTGTAGTCATGTTCAGTTACAAAACACATTGGAGAATATTTTTTGTACAATTTTCTAGCAAAGTAATTTTTATATCCATAGAAAAATGTATTAGACTTGCATTGTGGCTCGGAGGACAGTACAGTTTCCACAGATCTCCATGGTCGGGGGTTTAAATCCCACTGCTTCTCTGTGTGTGTGCAGCCTGCATGTTGTCCCCTTGTTCTGTGGGGTTTCCTCCTGCAGTCCAAAGACATGCAGTTAGGCTAATTGGCATCCCTAAAGTACCTGTAGTGTGCGAGCATGTGCCCTGCGATAGACTGGCACCCTGTTCGTGGCGTACCACAGCCTCGTGCCCTGTGTTACCTTGGATGGTTTCCAGGCTGAGATCCAAACCTGAGTGGTTAGGAAACGGATGAATACAAAAACCGAAACAGGGTTCTCTGAGTTGGTTTGGGCACATTCATTTTTGAGGTATTATTTTACTTACGTATTATTCCTATACTTGTTGGCGATGTTTCTTTAAAAGATTGTTTATGCATGCGGTGCCGTTATGTTGTGATTCATTAAAATATTATATATTTTCAAACGCATTTTTACATTGTATTTTGAAATGCATTACCTACATTGTACATTGTACTTTAGTAGTAAAACTTATTGCTTGCATTTCCACAATTTGTGTACAGTACATTCCATTAATATAAAACATAGATTAATATCCATCCACCCAATTTCCATAACCACTGATCCAGTGCAGGGTCATGGGTAGACTGAAGCTTGTCACAGGAAGCTCAAGGAATGGGGAGCAGTCACCCTGCAGAGGATCTGACAATCTCAGAGGGTGTACACACACACACACAGACACACAGACACACACACACACACACACTCACTCTACAGACAAAGTAGCAGTTCCATTCCAACTAAGCCGCATGTCTTTGGAAGCCTAGAGGAAGCTCACATGAACACAGGGAGAGGCCAGAGGCAGAAGCAGACCCCACAGCAAACGAAGTGTGAAGCCACAGTGTCACTCACTGAGCCTATAATTATCACACTAGCAAAAGTAATATTTATTGGTACCATTATTGTAATCATTGAAGTGTGTGTATATATATATATATATATATATATGTATATATGATGGTCAATTTATATTTTATACATCCATTTGTTTCCCATGGCTGCTTATCCAGTACAGGATTGCAGGGTATATACTTGCTGCATTGCATACATTGAAGATTTTTATGGGGTTTAGCAGTTTTCGCAGATTTCCTTCTGTAAATGAGGATCAGTTTTGGCTGTTTAAATAAAGCACCAGTTGCAATCCAGCTTTTTCCCATTATCCCATGCACTACCCAGACATATACTGAAAGTGTGCAAACTTGACTATACAACTCGCTACAAACTACTTACGGCATTTGTGAAAATTGACGTTGTGTTACACTGCATAGTCAGTAGCTACAGTACCTGATTATTTTATCTCTCACTGTACAAAAAGTTGGGGACCACTGCATTAGATGACAAATCTAGATCTTCATAATAGCATCAGATTACTTTAAATAATTCTGTTTTTGGTTCCTTTCTGGCAGACTGAGAGACTGAATGCTCTATATATTGCACAAAGCACTTCATAGATGATATCTATAATGCTTTTAGTTTAGATGTATACTGGACACTGGATGATACACTGTTTCTGCGGTGTAATCTAACACGCAAAGATCTGCATTTCTGCCGATATCTTTTTCTTGAAAGAAGTTACTCTAAATGGGGTTTTTTCTTTCTTTTCATTGTTGGAAATGTGTGACTTTTTTGTACTTTTTGTTTGTGTGTGTTATATGTTTGTATAGGTTATGTGAATGTAGTGATGAGTGAAGTATAGATTTATAGAAACAAAATGGAGAAAAATGTGTCTGATCTCAATTCCAGACTATTTGAACTGAAGAAATGGAAATGTGTGCTGGGAGCTGTTCTGTCATTGCATTTCTGCATTCCTGTTTATGGACATATTTCTGCTCTGCTCAGTTTCGGATACGTTGTCTCATCCCACAGTAAATTCACAGGATCTGCAGGGAACTCGTCTTTAACACCTGAGCCTAGTGTTTTGAGAGCCGTCGAATTGTTGAAGGCTGCCGAACATTTGGAGTGTCCCTTCATGTGTTACGTGTGAATGTCTGTGCAAATCTGTTACAGTCATTTAAGATTTCCTGTATATTCCTGTGTATATATATATCTGTCAAACCAATACTTAAACTTTTACTTCATGGCTTTATATTTATTGTGATCTACACAGTATATATAGCAAAGATGAAGCTTAAAAAATACCAGTTATTCTTTTGCTCTCTCTATCCAGATAATACAGGACAATGTATGTAGTTTACATATTCAAACACAGGCAGAAATATAAAATAATAATAGATAAACACACACACACGCACAT
>JAODJX010000002.1:1073893-1084702 GCA_026776945.1 Isichthys henryi
TATATAATTTTTTTTTTTTTTATTGCCCAAACACATGTTTTATGGCCATTAATGTTCCTTTGTTTTCCAAGTTTTGAAAACTGCTGTTGTGGATTTTTCCCTCATTCTTTCAAGGTCAGGTCACTTCCGCTGTGTGGAATAATTACATGACTGCTCCCCTAACTCTAATTCTTGCCTTAATAATAATTAACATTTTAGTAGTTGTTTCAATACACGTATTGTGATAAACAGAGAAATAGTTGACTTAGCTTCATTGAATGCTGAATTATCGCAGCTGGGTGTCCTTAGCATGTATCAGGGAAAGTACATCCATCCATTTTCCACTGCTTATCCAGGGCACATGAACTATCCTAAGAAGCACTAGGGACAGGCCAGGGGAAGCGGAAGGTGGCGTACTGCTCAGCAGTTTGTCACATATACAAACACAATGGGTGATTTTAGATTCACCTGAACTGCCAGTTTTTTGGATTGTGATAGGAAACTCCTGCAAACATGGGGAGAACATGCAAACTCCATGGCCCACATCCCTAGTGGCATGTGGCTGAAGTACTAACCACCATTACAGCCTCTATATCAGGAAAAATGTTTCATTTTTTAAAAGTCATTCTTAAGTAGTAAGGTCACTGTTCCCCATCACGGAGCATTAGTCGACAGATGATGGTCTTCAATGCAAATACCTAATTTTCTGTTTGTGCTTTGTGTTTCTTTCTGCCCTTTATCTCTGTGTACTTTACTGGCTTACGTTTTCCATGATCGTGCGGCTAATGTTTCGCCGCGCAGTACGTTAAGCTTAAATAGCCCAAATCCACTGTGAAACTGTGAACCCGTGCGCACATGTGTTTCTCGTTAAGCCGCGGTTCACATAAGCGAACGCTGGCCGGAGCTCATAGCTTCTCGGGCTGCAGCTTAAAACAATTATAACACTGCAATTCTGTTACAGGCGACGAGGGCCAAGGGCAAAAATGTGTAAAAAGTATGTAAAGACGTTTAAGGTTAAGGTGGAGGAGTGGAGTGGGACGGAGAAAAAGCAGGGAGCCTTAATTAACGGCCTAGGCTGGCCAATCCATATTTACTGATTAAAACACCATTATTTAAGTTACGACAACGTGTATGCTTCCGAAATTAATTGCGTATATTTAAAAGATACTTATATATACATGCACAAATTTGTTGCGTAGAATTATGAAACACGTGCAGGGACTTATGCGTAGACACACACACACACAGACTTGGCTGCATTTATTATGTGTATCTTGGCAATCGTGCAGGTTTCAGGCCGAGCAAACGAACCAAAATTGGATAAAGACCGAGAAAAGAAGAGTTTCCCACATCTCTGCCTGAGCAACTTACAGCTGAAGCCTGATCAAAACAAGGAGAAATTATTTCTGGTTGATTTGAAAATAGATAAATATATAATATGTATAACTCAGTCCAGTTTGATTTAAGGGGATCTTCCACGGGTCAGTGTGTTTCTCCCTGCGCTGTCAGCGAGGAACAAAGGAACAGATCGCAGCAGTAACATGCATCTTTAATATATTACATATTGTTGCTGATCATTTTAACTTAATTTTTATCAGTACTGTGCTGAAGGCATAAAACATTGGGAGAAGGCGTTCCACATTTGGAAGCCTGACACAAAGGATGTCTTTAATACACGACGGGCCTACAATTTTGACAGATGTTTGAAAACAAAAGTGGAAAAACCAGCCTCCATCTCCTGTGGGTGAAACTGCGAAGGGGCTCAAGCCAAAAAGAACGATGCCGTTCACTGTCTTCCATTCCGAGATTAACTCTGATTGAGAAGGAATTCAGTTCCTGTCATATTTACTCAAGTCGCTTTTGTTCCAGCTGTATAACCCTTGTGAGAGGAAGTGAAGTTAACGTAGGGTGGGGACATCTGTAAAAACAAAGCTGTTAGGCGCATTCAGGGATTTTTTTTTTTTTTTAAGTGTTGAAATCTAATAAGTGCTAGAATCAGATGTGCTTTGTCAAGTATCTGCTCCAAAAAATATGTGCATTATCCGTAGCTGTTAAATATCTGGAGATGACGTCCCTGGAAATGCTCTCGTTTACATAATCCGTCTACTTTCTTCAGTCTTACTGTATCATTTTCAGCAATGGTATCATTATGAAAATCTTACCATATGTTACAAACAAACACAAGGACAAAAATCACGTTCTGCCATCTTTGCATGACGTCAGTGAACCTCAGACCGCGTAAGATGTTATGCAAAATGCGGAGGGATGATTTTTCAATGATTTTTTAGCACAATGTCAAATTTTCTAATAGAATGTGGTTTATATTTTCCATTTAATAGGAATGAATTAGGCTAACTTTGAAATCTTTTAAGCCACCTCAGGGAGTTTAAAATCTTTTCCCAAATATGCTTGGCATGGTCTAACTGCTACAAATGTTACCGGTACACAAGTTTTGCAATGAAATGCCCATCTGCAACTACAGATCAGAGAGATGCCCATACATTTATAATCACCTTGATGATTCTAGCTTGTAAGTAGCTATACATCCTGTTTTTTTTTATTCCTGGTGACCTTGGTAATTATGTCATTATCTCTTTGAACCACATGATAGTTTGCAACCCGAGATGAAGCCGCTTGTTGTCATCATAACATGCTGCAACATCGTTGTCACAATGTGAAACGCATTGATTGCTCGTTATGTCATCAGGGTCAGGAGTTTTTACGTTATACCCCGATGGCAGTGGCTCTCATGAGGGGTCTGGATGTCATTGTCATATGGTGACCTTGCTGTCTAAAGGACCTGGATTCTGGATTCATGTTATATCCAAGAAACATGAACAATTAAAGATTTACTGATGATCGTATTTTGACTGCATGCTTCTAGATGAACATTTTATACTTAATGTCTGTCTTTATAGATGGATACCTTTATCCAAAAAATCTGCCTGCTTTAAATAGTAACTAAGAATCAACAAACAGGTCTGCTGTTTTTCACAATTAATTAACAAAATCTTATTCCCCTGTATGCTTCTGGGAAAAAGCCGGAAATGGAATTTACCATCACCGTGCAGTCTCCATAATCAACTGCAATTTGGTTGCTAATGTCTATCAACTGCACAATGTGATTTTCTTAGTCCTCCCCCCTATTTGGTTCCCATAGAAACTGAGATTTTTAGGAAACCAAAATGTACCGTAGAACACGAAGCCTGCCATTGTGCTGTCAAAGGAATATATACAGACTGCCTGGTATCCAAAATTTTATTTATTTAGTTACAGTGTAAACTACCACACATTTATAACATATTGTTACAAAATTACCACATTTTTCACTAAACTGATTTATAATTTGAATAAGGATATACTATAAGGTTATCTGCACCACAAAGCAGTATTGTATATGTACTGTAGCACTATCTATCTAGAAGCACCAGTTCTTCTGCTTGATCCTTTACTTACATCAGGATGTTGCCCCAATTTTACTTATCACACAATAATGCAGGTAATTTGAAACCGTGAAAAGTAAATCCCTTGGTTTTTAAGCTGTCATTAGAAACCAACAGGTTACATCTGGTTTGCCATGCTGTTACTTAAAGGATTTTTAAATATATGATGTGCATAGCTACCAAGTCAAACGAAAAGCTGCAAAAATACACACGCACAGGTTTCGTTCGTAAACATCAGTGTGATCACGAGAACAGAACATGATAATGAATGTTAATGCAACTGAATAGAGGATGATAATGAATGTTAATGCAACTGAGGACAATTAACACACAACAGGACCCTATCACAGGATTATTCGCAAGGTGAGAAGACATGAGCTTCTTTTGCAAAACGTCCTGGTTACTGCTGAGGGGATTTCTGCTGTGTGCTGATCTGCCAGCCTTTTAATGTGACCTGGAGAGTTCGGGATTTTCAGCAAATGTGATCTTTAAATAATGCATCCCTCCTTTCTCCAGCGATAAATAACGACCTTTATTCTTCTCCACAATGTCTCTCTAGACAGGATCGTCATTAAACACTCCCGTTCTGTTTTGTTTACACAGAGCGATAAAATTGTTATTATGCAGATACGATAACGTTATGGAGATGTCTGGCCCTCTGGATTCACAGGGGGTGAGGAATGATTATATGTGAATCATTTATTCATTTTAGTTTTAAACTGCAACGAGAATAATCACATTAATATATCAAATATAAGCTGCTCCTTTTCCGTTACAAGATACAGAAAGTGATATTTTATAATTATTCATACATATATACATTTTTCCTGGAATGAGTATTGCTACGATGTGTGTCAGTTTTCTCTGGATATTTCGATATTAAGTAAGTAATTGGCTAGTTCTTTCAAATCCTTTTTGGGAGTTAAAATTGCAACCATCTGGTCAAAAATCAAATTACAAATACTTGGTCCTCCTCATGTCTGCCATAAATCAGTTTCTATTCCAACTCTCAAATGTGCTTTGTATACATAATTCAGTACATAAACTTAGATAAATTCAACAATTAATGTCACATTGTGTAACAGAGACCTCATCAGCATAAAGTGACTAATCTCTGCCTTAACCTGTGTTGAAAATATGAATCTATTAATGCAAAAATACATCCCTTTATAATTGTGTTGGTTTCCTGTAGCAGTACTGTTTGCCCTGGCTATAGAGTCAAATAGTCTGAGAAAAGAATGCACATTAAAGAATGAATTGTCATCTAAATTCAGCAGCTGTGTCAATGCACGGCTCTTTAAAGTTCCTGTCCTTCGTCTCTACCTTCGATGCAGCCGGTTTTAGTTATCTATAATTTTTTTTTTAAGCTTCCAGTTCGAAAGTCTGGAAGAGTCCGTAATACTTTGGCAGTGAACTCTACTGTCCTCAGATCAAAGCTGATAGCCAGCGAGCAAGTCTAATGAGGTTATTTGTGGCTTGGCGGCTGAGGGTTTTACGTATCACAGATCAATTGAAAGTGGGGTAAGAATTCATTTAGATTATAATGTTTGGGTGATGACAGCCATCACAATCGATACCGCAGACTAAATAGACTAGTTGTCAAAAGCGATGCCTCTTCATCTTTGCTTAACATGCTGATTTGTACCGCAGACTTATCCCAGGTCACCTTTGAGGACATCCCTTTATCTCTCTCTTTCATGAATCCCTGTGTCGTTGAAAATATACAAATAGTCATAGCCTCTTTAAGATGACACTCATGATTTAAATATCAGTTTTTCTATCTGTATGTTCGGCTGTGTAATCATAGGCTTTTGCCGTCAGGCAGGGCCACAGACATTCACGTTTTATGTATACGAGTGAATTGAATGAATTTATAAATGTTTATCGCTTTTGACAATCGAGCGGAAGCGGTGATCCTCCAAAGATGGTTTGCATACAGCTTTGGCACCTCTTAAACTTAAACAGTGTACGATCCATTCAGTATATCGGACATATGTTTGACCGTCAGGTGGTTTGCAGTAATTGCAGGATATTTGGGTAAAGTCAGGTCCTGACCTAAACATCTGCTATATCGAGTTAGCGCTTATGTACAGTAAATTAAACATTGTGACTAAGCCGGAAATTAAAGATCCTCACACGTGTAGGAGGCTATATCAACCTTCCAACTTCAAGAACTACTTATGGCTACGTTAACCTGGAATCTATCCCAGGAAGGACAGGACTGGAAGTGCTATAGACAACTTAGAAACACATCTTCACCTAAATGTATATTGGACTGTAAGAGGAAACTCCGACAAACACAATTTTATTTGTCCATAATCAACATGCAAACTTACTTCATGTTCTTTATTTAACTGGTCCTTTACTGTATGGAAACAAATAATCAAACATAAGCAAAGGTTATGCCGTGTACCATTCGATGTGAATGTAACGAACTGTGCAAAAATTATACACATCCTGTGCTTCAGGATAACTCCAGTAAATAAATAAAACCTTTAAACGTGTTTCCCTCGGCTTTGAGACAGCTGCAATTTGTGTGTCAACTGCGTATTCTGTATCATATAAATGATATAGCAGTCTGATGAACATGTGCCTTTGGGACTATTAAAGGAGGTCTGTTTGTAAGTTGGATTTCACGGTTCTTTCAAAAGTTCTGCAAATCAATATCCTGCCTTCTTCAAATCCCACAGAGGAGACATTAAATACTTAGGGGCGGAGGGCGTCGTTGGTCAGGAAGGTGTAGAACTATGTAATCTCCCAAATATCTTCTGTCTCTATTGGGGGAAGGAGAAGATTGGCCCATTGCTATTTGGTAGAATTGCCTTTTGTTGGACATCAGGTATATTTGGTTAATGGCATCCTGTCTAGGATGAAGTCAAGCCTTCCACTCTGTCTTGCTTGGGAACTAATAGAAAAGCAAGTAGTTACTGTAGGTGAATTATTGTCTTTAAATTCCATAGGATGTGATCACATGTGTCCATGGGGGACAGAGTGCTCTGAGATGGACTGTCATCCTATACAGTACAAATGATAATAATAGTAATAATAATAATAATAATAATAATAATAAGAAGAAGAAGAAGAAGAAGAAGAAGAAGAAGAAAAATAATAATAATATATAGACTTTATTTGCTATTGTCATTCATTGTTCCATTGACACGTGATTCTATGTAGACTGTTTATACTGTTTTATGCTGTGATTTACAGACTTCTTGCATTACTCTATAGACTTAAAGAAAATGCTATTATGGGCAGCTATGCCATTTTATTTTATCTGTCACGAATAGCCAAATAGTTATCCCAGGAAGTACACGATATTCTTTATTCATTTAGTTCCTGGTGTCAGGAAATTGCTTTGCAACTTTAATCAGGAGGGAGATGGAGTGAATATGAAAATGTGCTGCTTAACCATGACATTATATGCAATGAAAGACTTGCATGAGCGAAAACAAAAAGAAGAATAGGTTTTTCAAATTTGTATGAAAACACTGTTTACTTTGAGGATTGGCATGACAGTTGTCACTGGGTTTTGGCAAGACGTAACTTTTTGAAACAGAGAGGAAGAATGTGTTAAAAAAAGAATGTGCCTTAAAAAATGAAAAAATACCTCTTCAACAGAAGGTAATAGCAAACCTGGAGCCTATCCCATTAAAAGCAGGACACAAGGACAGGGACATCCAATTTTATTCAGTGGACACATTGACATGCTGCTGGACCTGGTACCTTGGTAGCACCTGCACAAAGATGGGAGGATCTGCAAACTCCACGTACACACAGGCCAAGATTCAAACACCTAACCCCCAGAAAGCTGAGGTTGCGGTATTACCCACTTAGCTACCACAAGGTCAGGTTACATCGATTTATTCAAAAACAGATTGTAATTTATTTTGGTTTTACTAAATTAAATTACAGATCATAAGTGTCTTAGTATTTTTTTCATTATGGTCCTTAAAGTGGCATTAATATTTCATTTCAGATGAAAGCTGGCATGAAGTAATCCCACGAGAAGAGGATAGCAACTGTGCAAACCAATTGAAATAAAGCACACTTCCAGGAGAGTACTTTAAATCACACAGACAGCAATGAAAAGTGACTGAGCAGAGTATAAAGTTAAATTCAGCATTACAGAGATTTTCATGTGCCAGGCTTGTCGTTGCTATACTTTGTGTTTAATGCTCAAAACGAATGTATATATGCATGCACACATGTGCGCGCGAGAGCGCTTGCGCGCGCACACACACACACACACGCACACACACACACACACAAAGACATACACATGCAACTAGTATGTACATTGTAAAGTGTAGAGTTGACAGTCTGACCACTAAATTGATTGCTTTCATTTGAGACTGTACAGTAGAGTAAAATACCTGCTAATGAAAGTGCATTAATCATCATTAAAAACTGAACAAAGTCCTTTAAGGTTCAGCCTGGTGTGCATGTTAGGTCCTGACAGGGAGTTTTTTTTTCTTTTCTTTTTTCTTCTCAAGCTTTACAGCAAACTGGCCGCTTGCAGCAGGTCTGCATCTTGCCAGCATTATGTCAATCCATAAGCACAAAACTAGATGCAGGCTCACGCATTGCCCTGTTGATGATTTCACCAGGCAAGTCCTGACCTCCAACTCCAAGCGTACCTAATGAAAACAGAGCCTCAGAAGTTCTTACTTTAACCTCCAGATGGAATGACCCCGAACGCAAATGATGCTTGAGATTAACGATACATTGGATAGAGCCTCAACAACATCTTTGTATGATTAAAAGAACCATGGGTTATTTTTGCCATCGTGTCCCCATCTCCCCGATATTGTGTGCAAAGTTCCTATATTTCTAAGCAATTCAGTGAAAGGCGAAACTATATTTTTTCAGAAAAAGCATATGTGAAATCAGAAAAATCATAGATATATAGGAAAAGTCCCCAACTGGAAAATAAAAAAATATGGGAACAGTTAGAAGAAAAATCTGTCTCAAGAAAGACACGTGTGTAACACGTTGGACAAATTCCTTACGTGCATGTGGTACTAGGATAGAAGGCAGCTTACTCATAAATAAGGACGCAGATGGTTCTGTGTCATGGTAGGAAACTTCATAATGCAGGACGCAATCCCTATACTCCTGACAGTTACACTGAGACAGACCTGCTTCAGCAAGAATGGGAAATGTCTAGTTATTTTTAGCTGATTAGAAATTAAAAAAAACCTATGATACTTGCCTTTTGGGTGATATTGATTACTATTGATTGATTACTATAGACGGAGGGCAGCCTTCGAAACCATACTGAACATGCAGACAAATGTTAAAAAAAAAAAAAAAGTTTAAAGAAAACATTTGTATTCCAACTTGCAGTTTCCTGTTCTGCTTTACAGGAAAGTTTTTAAAAAGTAAAAGAAATTTGAAGTTTATTGGTTCTATAATACACCGAATTTGCAACTTAATTCCACAGGGGTTCTTTGAAATTGATTTGAGAACAAGTGTCCCCGGGTTCCCTTTCTGTGTTCTCTTTGCAGAACAGGATTCATTTGTAGTACTCTCTTATTTTGGTCCGGGTTGTCCTTACTGGGGAATTATGGGGGTGTTATTCTGCTACCTCATTGCTAATAATACAGTGGCTTCTACCAGTAGTACCTCTGGGTTTAGGACGGCTTGATGTAAGATATCCAGATAAGACCTCACTTACTCATTAATAAGCCACTAAATCAACCTGTCCTTCAAAACGCTCCAGACTGAATGTGACAATCCTTTCACATGCTTAATTTAGTGCCACCTGAGGAAAGGGATCCATCACGATGGACTTAGAACTCGCATCTAATTTGTCCCTCAGCTTCTCCTGAATGTCATTTTTGATATTATTGCTTTTCTATCCTCGACTTGTCATTTTTTTCTCGGGAAAACATAAATCAAGTAAGGACTTTCTTATTGGTTTTATTTCAACCTGTTGACTTATCAGATTGAGACATCAGACCCTTGAGGGTTTTATAAACCAAACTGGGGGGTCCTTCATTGCCAAACACAATTAGTACAGGACGATGACAGGAAAATATGCATAGCTACGGAAAAAAAGTGTCATTTTATGAATTCATTACTGTATGTCACATTAATGAAGAAAACTATACTGTGTGGGCAATATGGTTCCTGTAACTATAATATACCAGGTTTTAGGCCAAAGGAATATTGGTAAAGGTGCAAGTCTGATCGAGATAAAGTAGGAATCGACGATGTTACTCATTGATCCATTTCTTTCAAGTTTTCGATAATATTAGCTGCACGCATAGTTAACAGATACAAATGCATGATATGAATGCTGTTTCCAATGTCACACCATGACTCACTAATTCCTCACTTTGAAATCATACCTTGATGCCCATGAATTACACACCGAATAGGTACATTTTCTGAATATTCAAGTTTGCTCGACACTTACATTATATAGGATACCTGGCATTTCTCATTGATTATTTCCGGTGCCAAATTATGCTGTAATCTCTCTGCTAATCTAATCACCTTCCACTGATTTTCACACTAAGATGTCTATAAAGTTTACAAAGAATGGTGCAGTAAACAGATAAATATTTAACCACTGGCACTTCTGTTGTATGAAAACACCTTTTGTCAGTCTCATGAGGGTATACAGGTATCCCCCTCTTTAAGAACGTTCAAATTACGCCGCTTCACTTTCACGAGAGACCTACATTAGCACTCGTTTTTGCTAACCGAATGAAATCCGAAGAGTATTTTCTCTTTTACGAAAAAAAGGAGAATGGAAAATAGTGTTTAGCATTTGTTGATCAGCGAGCCAATTATAGATATACAGGCATGTACTGCATAACAAAGTCTTGGTCAGTGATGGACCACAAATAAAATTATGACATTATAATGGATGTAACAGGAGGCAGGACATGTGACTATAAGGAAGTTTCATTTTTTTATTTGCCCTTGTTTACCTTTTTCATAACTGCACTTTGTTCGATCAAACAAACCTTTTTTCTCCTATGGTACTTTAAATTCCTGCTGTGATCTAATTCAGCCTTTAATGCATTTGTTCAACTTCAGGGGCCACATTTATATCAGATAAACCATCATGATCACACAAATGGCTGCTATGGCACAAGCTAGCAGAGACTGGTAACGGCGGCTGTGTGATTCTTTCAGTTTACCACTCAAATGCCTAAGAGGTTCAGGTAATCATTTTTTACTGAATGGAAAACTTTCATTCCAAACTTTCAAAATAGTGCCACCTGTTTGCTATACATAGTATACATATATATTAGAAGATGGATGGAAAAATTTCTGTATATTATATATATATATAACTTTCATTCCAAACTTTCAAAATAGTGCCACCTGTTTGCTATACATAGTGTATATATATACTATGTATAGCAAACAG
>JAODJX010000002.1:1106403-1126773 GCA_026776945.1 Isichthys henryi
CTGAGACCGGCTTGTCCTGTTCCCGCTCCCCTGTGTGCTCGTGTCCCGTGCCTGCTCGTCGGACGGATTTCCCAGCTCCTGACCCTCGCTTCCGAACCACGACCATTCTCCCTGCCTCTGGCCCCTTTTGCTGCTGCTCCAGTGCGATTATTAAAACTCCCTGGTGCGCGCATTTCTGGATCCTTGTCCTTCTTTCCGGGCCAGTGTAACACCCTACAACTTGTGGCCCTGGGTTACGCTTCAGCTGAGCCTGTGTATGAGTCTGGCCTTCCGGATGTGACATTAGGGTGTGAGGCACTTCTGCTTGTCTAAAGGACTTGGTGCTGAGGAAGCTCTAGTCTTTTGTCCTTAGTAAAATGCTGGTGGTTGAAGCCCGTCTCCAGACACACATCTCCTCGGTCTCTTGGCCGCGTTTCTCAATTACAGTGTCGCCCCATTGGAAAAAAATGATAAGTGATCTAAGGAGAAATATTTATTTCCCCCGGTGCTTGGAACTTTAACATTTTTCTCTTTTCTGTTCTTCCATCCTCCTTTGAAGTTTTGATTCTTTGCTCATTTATTCAGCTGACAAATCATTACTCCTTTGTGTGTGTTTCATTTTTAAAACGCTTTTAACACGAAACTTCACGTTTTAAATGAGCACGCTAAAGATTCATTCGGAAATTATCATTCAAATTGAGTGTGCTGTGGGTGTGAAGGAACATTTTTTACACGTAGAAGGTGAGTTAAATGTTCCAGTCTCCACATTTTTATGAAACATCTTATAAATGAAGACTATCCATATTAGATAATGAGTGCGATTTCTGGAAGAATTTAATTTTTATTTAATTCTTACTTTGTTTTATGCTAACACTTTAATTGTGGGCAGAAAAGCTTTAACAATTAACCCACTATCTATACAAAATCCTCCTCAGCGACAATAGGTTTTTGTCATTTTTAATGGGCTAGTTTCAGCATCATTAAATGGTCTGAGTCGTGGATATTCTGTGCAGACTGATAAACGGAAGGACTTTGGAAGTCCTAGATTGTCTCAGCATGGTTAAATACCTATGTGGTTCTGCCCATTAAATTTAACTAAACTCATAAATGACAAAAATCTAGCATCTATTCAGACTTAGTAATCCAAAATAATACCTAATATTAATTCACAAACAACCTTTTTTCCCCAACTGTCATTTGTCATAGCAACCTAAAATGAAATATTTTTAGCCATAGACCTCTTGTTAATCACTTGTATTCTGCTCCATGATTTTTTAATTATTAAAAATCATCTGAAGCTCACAGACCATGGGTACAATTTATGGTTAATAAGAAGAGATAGGGGAAGCTAATAAGCCTGGTTACCAGCCCCCAGAAGATTCAAGACTGAGGTCTTCCTCAGTTTTGGCAAAGAATACTCTTCCATATCCGCTGCACTTTTCAAGACTCTAGTCAGTTTTCTGTATTCGCTGGTCTATAGGTATTAAAAAAATGAAAAAGAATTATTCCTGTTAGACATGAGGCTTTAATGAGCTGGATGGACAGAGCTGATACAACTGTGCATCAGCAAATGGTGTGGAAAAAGTTCTACAATCAGTTAAGCAATCCATCCATCCATAGTATCAAACGTTTCTCACAATATCAATGGACTTTTCCTAACAGTAATAATTTTTTACATTTGTATAGTTCTTAGGGAAATCAGCAGTTTCATCTCGAGGATTATTTTTCTCCTATTGTATGTTCTTCAACATACATCCTCAGCACAATATTCAATACGACACAATGGAAGCTCCAGAATTTCATTCAAACAGATTAAAGGGCATCATGATGAAAAGATGCAGTGTCCTGATCAGGAAGCAGCCATACAATGATTCCCCTGCATCTTTTTACACTCCAATCTGATATCAGGACCTTTCTATAGGACCTAAGTTGATATGTCTGCTTACTATACAGTGTGCTGCTGGAGACTTTGCTTAATTCAACAATTGGGTGATTGAAATGCTGGATGACTGGATGGGAACCAAGTCGGAAAGATCTCCAAAAATTAAGATAGAGGGTGAAATGGGTCAATTTTCCTGTAATGCTCGGACCATTCATCTGTAACAGAGGTGATGTGGAGACAGAAGAGGGTCCATTTGCTAGCTGTAAATGACTTTTAGCGGAAGATAAATTTCAAATGGAAAGCTTAGTACTTCTTGGGAAATAACAGATTTTATTTCCCAAGTTATATCCGCTATATCATCTTCTGGCTTGAGAGAAGAAGCGGCCTGCTGTCTTCACAGGTTTGTTGCGTCCTGCTCCCCGCATAGCATGTTCTTAGAGATGAGGGTGTGTAGTGCATCAAACCCATTGAAACACACGCAGCTAAAGGCGCTACCATGAGGAAACAGCCCTTGATCTGTGGCATCTGAGAAAGATGGATACGGCGGGAAGGGTTTAGAAAAAAGACATGAAACTAGATTCTGTGATTTTCAAAGACATCCATTTTTACAAGTGCCGAAGAGATGGTACAGAGAACTTCTCTTCTTTAGTAATGGGAAAATAATTATTAAATCAATAAACTAAACGCATCCATCTTCCAAGTGCTTATCCACTTCAGGGAGGTCCAGGACACTCAGGGCACAAATCAGGGGGATACCATGGATGAGACAGCAATGCATTGCTGGGGGGGTGAACACACACACACACACACACACATACACATATACAAAAAAATGGATATTCATCACGTTGTGGGGACATTTGGTCCCCACAAGGTAAGGTGTACTTCAACCACACATACACACACACACACACACACACACACAATATGGATGATTTACATAACTCTCTCTTCATAGATCTGGAAGCTGGAAGTGTAAGGTGAAAATCCTACCAACTGAGCCTTTGTTAATTATTAGTCATATCACTATTGGTCAATTTGTTCATTCATGTTTTTTCCAGAACAGGCAAATTCTCAAAGGTTCTAATACTATATTTTAATATAATTAAGATATAGACTGCATATGGACACCATTATTTTTGTCTGTGTACTGTGATTTATAGTCGTTAACAAAGCTGCATGTATAATTCTTCATTAAAGAGATGTTGCATAAATGAAATGCTAATATCGATTATTATTACGTGACACTTTTGATAAATAGTGTAATCTTCTGAGGACACGTACTGCCTGGTATGGAAGGGTGGGGGGGGGGTGTCTGTGTAAAACAACACATATTTAAATATTTAAAGATGAAAGGGACATATTAATTTAGCTCATCCTTCATAGCCAGCGTCAGATTTTAAAATTATTCATTAGTATTTCTCTCATCTGTCCATTCCATCATTAATTTGGAATGGCGCTATCAAATGAACTCTAATGTTTATTATAGCCTACACTTGCCAACAACATAGATAATAATCTTGAATTGCTCACCTGAGACATACATTGAACACGAGTCTGCTTCTATTATGCCAGTAACATCTAACAGTATAATCACACATCAGGGTTAGCCAAAAAAAGGAAATGGTGATTGTAGCAAGGGTCACAATAAAAATATTACTCATGTGTATGTCACATTTTATAACAGAACACAAATCTGAATTATGCCAATAATATCCAGCCAAAGAAAATGGTGACTGTAGCAACAAATACTATACAATGGAAAAAAATCTGCGCATGTACGTTACTCATGTGCATTTTGAGGCATACATTTCACAACAGAACACAAGTCTGTATTATGCCAATATATCTAACAGTTTAATCTCACTTCAGTGCTAGCCAAACAAAGGATATGGTGATTGTAGCCAGCTTTTCTATACAATGAAACTATTGTTTACGCGAGCATTGCGTATGTGCATTTGCAGACCCAGAAACACTTCTCTGTAGAACTGGAGCAGTTTTAAAAAAGAAAAAGTGGCATCACAAAAAAGGCACGACAGCAATATCAACAATATAATACCAGAGAGCAAAGATGAGAAGCTGAGCCGAATGCACAGGGTTCCTTGCCAGCCTTATGCAAGCAGAAACGTTACTTGGTTTCATCTGACGTAAACTCTGCTTGTCACAATACGGACTGGCCATGTGTTACTCAGATGATGCAGAGGTGACTAAGCAATAGAGCTACCTCAATTTTACAGACATACTGTAGTATGGTTTAAAGGCCTGGAAATCTCAATATATTATGTCCACAGGGAAGGGAGAATAAGCAAATAACATATAAATGCATATTTATAATGTGTCCGCACACACCCACACACACAAACACATAATAATAATCATTATATTTCTGAATTATACATTAGAATAATTTTGATTCAATTACTAAAATGTAGGTTACAAAGAAAATGTATACAGTTTTGAAAACATCCTTTCTTTCAAATGTGAAATGAAAAAGTAGAAAAGCTTCCTATCTGCCCACCATCTGCATTTTTTCGCTGACTTTCACTGGAATTCTGGTACAGTCGCATGGAATATTTTTTTTTTTTGCTTGCACCAAAGCTCTGAGAGTTGAACGATTTATTTATTTGCTTATTCTGAAGTCTTGGATTTAATACAAGAAGTGTTCATTTTTAACGTCTCCAGCAGGCTGACTTATAAGAGATAACATGTTGGGAAGAGGTTTGGAGAAACCAAAGGCAAACTGTTCCGGGCAAGTTTGAGTATTTTACTCTTAGCCTGTGGAAGCACAGAAAGGTTATCAGCTGCCGTCTGCCAGAGTTTGCCTTCACTGGAAGAAGAAACAGCTGCTTATGCAGAACTTCCTGCGTTATCTGCGTGCAGCATTATCGGTTGCCTTGAAGCTCTTTGCAGTAGGGTTTGATGTGGGAAACCAAAATAATAGTAATGCTAAAATATACACACAGTGGGAAATGATGCTGTAACTTCAGCTGAGATAAACTGCCAAATGAGTTAAGGATTTTATACGGCGTCTCGTAATCACACGCACTCCAAGTGAAGTAAAGGTGCAGACCTCAGCATTACTGCAGGCCTTTGCAACGGGAAGCAAACCAGTGATGTGATTATATAAAAAAATCAATCTGGAAATAAACATTTGATCTCTTCCTTTCTACTCCCTTTGCAGCTTCAAGGTATGCATTCCAGATGCGTGATGTCACATCGATGGCTAACACCCGTTTAGCTCTGGGAGTTAAAAGATCAGGAAGATCCCTTTTTCACAATCACTTATCCAGTTCAGGGCCATGGCGGGGTTGGGGATGGGGGGGGGGGGGGTTGGAGACTGTCCCAGGAAGTACAGGGGAGAGCTTAGAAAGGGATGTCGGTTCATTGCAGTCACACAGTCACAGCCTAAGGAACGATATATAGGCACAGTTCCATTCAAGCCGTTGGACTGTGGGAGGATATTGGGCTTAACCAAAGGAAGCTCACATCAACATGGGGAGAGCATTCTAACTCCAAACGTGCACACAGAACCAGGGGTGATATATAATGAAAATACATAATAAATACCACATCTGATGAGGCCCTTCGTGATGCACAGCTAGCCGTACATATTTTTTGTTCAGATGTCTGAGCGTAACAGGAGACAACAGTTTAAGGGGAACAGAGAGAACCAACCATAACACAGTTTGACAGAAAAAGCAGCACGTCTTGCATACATATTCATTTGACATGATCAGGTCCCCATCTATCACTCATTTACAGAGCATTGCTTTCTGGGAATAGTAATTCTCTGCTATGATTAGATGAAGCTCTTACCACCATGGTCCCTCAGGAACTGTCATTCAGCCTGAAGACCCAGACAGACTATGAGGACATTTAATAAAAAAAAAAAAAAACATTTTTTTGTCGTTTTTTTAGAGCCAGCTGATGCTTAATGCAGTTTATTAATCCTTAACAAACCCATAACCAATGATATATAGCACTGACATTGAATCAACACCCATCTCTACTATTGCTCCTTCGCTTGTCCTGAAAAATAAATAAATCACCTTAAATGCATGACACTCCAGATCAGCAGTTACATGCCACACCGAATCGATTAGGAGGAAATAAATATCTGACAGACATGCATCATATTAAAAAAAAACACCCATCTGACAATTGGCTGTCAGAGCTTAATAAAATTTAACAAGGCGTAGTCAGATCTCGTTTTTTTATAAAGATGTATAAAAACTGCACTTTAAGCCACAGAAAACAAGGATTAATTTAGTGAAGATGGACGGCAGGGCTGAGATCTACACAGTGCTCATTTGCCCCACTCTCTGTTACGATAACATCGCGATAGCACTTTTCCCTACATGGCACATATAAGCATAACATTTATAAAACAAAAAAAGCTGATTCTGTCTCTGCTTTGAATTATTAATAAAAAAAAAAAAAAAACTATCCATACACCAATCATACAGCATTCAGGCCCTACATCCAATAGGAGAGACGAGGTTATAGCTAACCCTAATAATAATAATAATAATAATAAAGTGACCAGGCTTTGCTGGAGGATTAATTCGAAGATTATACTCATTCAATGATTATGGATTATAGTGGAGTTGCGGAGATGGCAAAGAGAGACATGAAGAGCCTCAGTGTCAAACTCACAAAATGTTTCACTATAAAATTCGGCATGCCGCAAAAACATAAGGTTTCCATTCAGCAGAAGGTTGCTTTTTCAAACAACCATGATGGCAAATAGCCAACGAAATTACATCTGGTCTTTGTCAACTCACTGCCCAGAAGCAAATTCTGATCAACTGCAAAGAGATGAGGGTGGAATAGAAATTTCCAAGAAACCACACTCATTTATCTTTACTTTGCAGAGGATCGCAAATTTAATTGTTTACTTTTTATGTCTGCATTTAATCCTTTGTTGAGGCCTTTAAACTGTCACCAGATGCTTCAGCATGTTTGAGCAAAACATGAAACACTTGTATAATGTTAAGGAATGATGCCTTTCCAAAGCTTCATGCAAATGAAAATAGCAAAATTTGATATTAAACTGCTGCTCTATAGTCTAGAGTGGTGACACAGTTATGAGAATGTTTACCTGGTTACCATGAATTATTGTACTTTGCAATTCACATATTTGTTTGAAACTGTTCTGGACTCAAGTAGTATTCAAATGCATTATCTGAATACACAAGTACATTACTGTCACCCAACTGACAGATGCCAAATCTATTAATTGTTATCCCTGAAAATTATTTTTAATTATAATATCATTTAATCATCGTAATGTACACATGTCTGTACACATAAGACTGCAATTATCTACAAAAAAACAATATGCAGAGCAATTACAAAAACATCCATTCATGCAATTATATTAAATTAACAATAATTACCCAATTTGTCTGATTTCCAGCTCAGACAATGAAGATGATGTCCCATGTTTTCATAATGGGCACTTCATTGAAAGTATGGCATCTACATAGATCCTAAACTAAAACATTTATTTAGTCAAGTTTCACTTAGATATCACTGCATGTACATTTTATATGCAGTTGCTGTAGATGCTGTAACATCAGTTAATTTTTCCCTTTGACTTAATAGATTTATCCATCCATTCATTCATCCATCCATCCACCAATCCAGTTGCAGGGAGCCTGGAGTCTATCCTACACAGAAGGACAAGTACTGCAGGAGACACTCTGAATGGGATGCCAGCCCACAGAGAGCCCACACTGACACTCATTCACATAAAATAAGCCATCCACAGATACCATTTCACCTGACTACATGTTTTTGGACTGCAGGTGGAAAATGAAGGATATTTATTTATTTATTATTGCACATATTGTCTTTAGCTGGGACATTTGTACTGTCACATTCCCTCGTTCACATAAAGCAGCCCAGTGTCTCATTTTTACATATTTTGAGCAGATCTCTGTAAATAAGCTAAGTAAGCAAATGAAAATGCAATGGAAATGTTAATCAAATTACCATAGCTGTCTGTGACAAAATTCCAGTTTTTCAGAGGTTTCTGATTTAGGAATCCTGAAACTTTCCCAAAAATGATTACCTACAGTACTGTAATTAGTCTTACTGACTATAATTCAGTAATCATTTCCAGAAGCTTTGCATAATAATTCTCTATAATATATATGTATGATGTTTGATTTATATCTGTTGTTGTTTCTTTGTTTCTATATATAGATTCTGCACACTTTAACATTAGCAGGCTTCTTTGTCTTTATTTTTTGTTTTTCTCCCTTTTCAGGAAGTTTGCACTTCTTTTGTGGACATGTCAACAACAAGCTTGTCGTAATGAATAAAGCTGTTCTCCCTGAGGAAGGAATATCTTGGGTTTCCATTAAACTATGCCACACTTGTTCTACATAATTTAGCTGTGCACATTTTCATTCTCTAATTATTTCATTGGGATCTTTGGCAATTAAGCTGACAACCTGACTGACTATTTCTGCGAGTTATGTTGGTAAATACCTTATGCCCAGGTATTTAATACCATAATGAAGTTTACGATGGGGAAATTGCAGTATTTATGTGGCGGAGAAGCAAATAATATTTACACCTTCAAGTTGGTGAAGTAGAGCACCATGATATTAATCATATGATTCAACGGCAAAGCAACAAAGATACATAAAGTGGAGGGCAGCATAGCGTAAAACGTTTGTTCTCAATACTCAAAAACAGAATGCAGTGTACTGTACCTCTAGCAGAAACCGCCACTGTCTTTCTCTCACTGCATTCTACATGTTGGGGAGTTTGGATAAAGAGCTTTGGGAAGCTTTGAAAAAAACCACTGAAGCCACCCCAGTGATGTCAATGCAAGCTGTCCTGCACTGGCAGAGATCCCTGCTGCTCCACATCAGTGATTTGTAGTGAAGAGGTCCCAGAAATGCAAATTCATCTTCTTTTCACCCGCAACCTTGGATGAGCAGCTAGAAGATGGATGGATGGATCTCTCCTTCATCACTACAGAGCGATGGCTGCTGTCGAGTGGGCACCTGCAGGAATAGCACTGCCTCCATGTCTGTTATGTCACTGCAGATCGCGAAACGGCTGACGGTATGCAGCTAGGCCTCTGCCCTCCCAGTGGAGGCTTGGGTGACATTATGGGATTCATATGAGGGAACAAACTGGGAAATCCTCGTTAGGAAAAAAAAAAAAGGGAAAGTCACAAAACCAGAAAACCAAAGTTAAAAAATTCTGGCTTAGCCCTATATTTGTGAAGGTCAAAAAATATAGTAATATTACTTTGTGTGATTTCAAATAAAATTTTTATTTATTTATTTATTTCAGTATGAACAAGTAAATTACGTCCTGTTTGTCAAAACAATCTTATATTGTTCTCAGAAAGTTTTGGGATGCTTGTCTTAATTACAGTTGTAGTTATTGTGTTTGCAGATACTGAACACAAATGTTTGGCGGTTTATATCATTGCAAAGGTGTTACTAATTAAAAAGCAGCCGGTGATGCTTGTCAAAGTACTTTTTAACTCAGAACAGAGCTCTTTTGGAACTGTAATTGGGTTTTCAGTTTATTAGTACTTGAAATTAATGTTTGATTTTGAAATGGTTGTTTCTAATGTGATGTGAAAGCAAATAAATTAATGATTTTTGTTATAAAACCAACAAATTTGCAATATTTTTACTGAATTAAGCATCTCAAGACTTTCTGTGAGTACTTCATATCTAATTTGGTTAAAATATGTGTGATTTTTCCACATCGCTAGTGCTACTTTTACACGAGTTAGCAATTTCTCAGCTGAATATTTACCTCTTTCTATCATTCCCTACCTGAAAATATCTCACAGTACTGGCCCTGTGCATTTGGCCCTGAAGTCACAGATCATCAACTGGACCCAGACAGCCAGCCAGCTATTTGAAAATTTAGCTGTCATTTTCACTTGTATAGACACTATTTTCTAGAAATGATTTTTGATAGAATTCTTTAAAAGAGTCAGAGAATAACTTCCAGTTTCCCCTGAGATTTCTCCACTCATTCTCAAAAAATGTATTATTTTAAAGCATTTTGCTACAATTTATTCCTGCAAAAAAGTGCCTTACAAATGAAAACATAATCAACTGATTGCACTTAATTTTACAATACTTGTTTATTTTAAAATGAATATGCTGTTATTTGTGCATCTGTTGTTATGATAGTTCTACATCTTGAGTTAGCATCAGAATTTTTTTGCCAATTTTACTTGTTCATGCAGCCTCTATTTTAGTTCATTATTCATTTATAATATTGCCATTTTTGATACTGGTGATTGTCTTTGTCACAGTGCACTGCATAAATGGTATTGATGCAGTACTAAGAATAACAATTGGGTTTTTGATTAAAAATAGAATAATATAGGCCATAAACAACTGCAAAATTTCATTGTGACAAAAATAAAATAAAATTTTGCTTATCACACTAATGAGACTGATTTCAAAATCCATTCATCCATCTTCCAACCACTTGATGCAGGGTCACGGAACTTGAACTACTCCTACGAAGCATAGAACACAAGTTAGGGGAACACCCTGGACAGGATGCAGTACACACACACACACACACACACACATTTTACTCATATTGGGGGAATAGTTCGTCAATTTCTATGGGCAAAACACTAATCCCAACTATGACAACCTTAACCCCTACACAGTCCTAACCTTAACCATTAAAACAGTTTTTTTATTTTTAGTTTTTTGTTTCCATTCACAAATTTTTATTAAATTTAGGTTTATATTGCGGGGACCTGGAAAAAAAGTAACAGGTTTTTATCACACTATGGGGACATTTGGTCCCCGCAATGTGGTAAATACAAGCCCACACACATTATGGGCAATTTAGAAACAACAGTACACTGAACTGCATGTATTTGGACTGGGCTGGGAAAACCTGCAAACTTCACACACAGAATGGGGAGTGATTCAAACCCCTAACCTTGGTGTGGTAAGACGACAGTGCGACCAACTGGGCCGCCACACCACCCCTCATTTTGAAAAGCGGCTCAAACTATGTGCAATACTTTTGCAGCTGTCACTGGAAATGACCACCAGGGTTATTAAAATACGGATGATATTCTGGCCTCATGACGGAATGCCATTGTGTCATAAAGCCTGGGTCAAATTGCCCTGAGAAGCAGCAATGACTCTTCATAGAACGTCCAGTTCACAGGAATCATCAGAAGCTTGTTCTGCTTTAGGCTTATGAGACAGAAATAACAGAAATGGACTATATGACAAACCTGTGTTATAGGGTGTAAAGAGTTATATTACTGTACCAAATCTTTTCTTCTCTTGACACACATTGGGTACCTCAATTCATAGTGTAATCCATTCCCCACTAATGCAGTGGAGTTTAGACTGATTAATAAATATATGCTTTTCCCCAATGTTTTTATTATTGTTAACTTGGATATGATAACTGATTAATATTTTGTTGGGATTGTGGATTCCATTTCGGTGGAATCTATATGGTGCTGTTAAAATAGCAATCACACAAACTATAATCTTTACTGAAAAACTTTTTAGAATGGCTACAACATATTTTTATGATACATCTGTATTCAATAAAGAGTAACACAACAATGCCCTCTTATGATTATTTCACTATAGTGGGGCCTCGGTCCAAAACAAAGGCATGATTTCATTCATTTTTGATTTGCGGCTGTAGCAGTTGCACCTGCGTCTTTCTCAGATGACTGAAAATGCATTGAATAGAGCAGAGCTTTTCCTTTACGATAATACGGAAAATCCAGGCTTTCTGTGCTGCTAAAAATAACATGTTGTTTTCTCTGGGGTTTGCCTTCTGCCGTGCTGTCCCTGTCTCCCTGTGTACTTTAACCCCTGTCCTTACACCTCTGCGGAATGTGCCACTCATTTTTAAGGTTGCTAAATACAATAAATCAGGTCAGCTGACAGCGTGTTTATTCAGAGGTTTAAGCATTGCATCCCAGAAATGGAGAAATCACCATTGTAATTTGGGCCAGACAATTGGAATCGCTCAAATGGGATGCTGGTTTCTGTTACATAAAGGGAAAAAAAAGAAAGAAAAACATTATGTGGTTACGGAATTTAAGTATTTAAACATGCTCCGTTCGTATTTCCATCAAGAATCCTTGCATGCATCTTCATCTACATTTGTAATAACTGTGTAAAATCAGCTTCTCTCCCTAAACATGACTAGAGGACATTAGGTTCATGGAGCACATCAATGAGTCATAATTTGTGCTCTAGCACAACTGTGGTTTTCCAAAATCATTTCTGTCATGCTGTCTGCCTGGCTTGCTCACTTACTGCCTGAGGCCTGTACCCTCCAATGCGAAAGCAAAGGGCACTGTCATGTTTGAGTCCCTCCATGCAGAATAAACATGGAGCAATAACATCATTTTACAAAGTCTACTCCTCGCCGCAACTATCCGTGACAAGTTTTAAGCTCCCCACTTCGAAGATGATAATACAATTATTGAAGATGTCATTGAAAAATATAGTTACATTATAGCACGAAAACCAGCTTTCGTGAATTACTGCTAATTAAAAGCACGCTATCTCGTGAAGGAAAAGACTGTTAAAAGATGGTTTTCTTTTTCAATGGTATGAAGATGAAGCCTAAAATTTATGTGTCGCGGTGTCTGAAATAGTAACAATGGTCCCACTGTTAAAACTTTATCAGTTTAGCAGGGCAGGTAATACAATCAAAAATAAGTCAAGTTGACTACTTTTAAATGTAATTTAAAAATGTATTGTGCTCTCAGAATTAATTAAATGCCGAGTGTTTTAGTAACCCGATTTTAACTGCCAATGTCACTTTAAAATTTAAATGCAAATGGTGAGTTCATAACAATGGAGTCTTCGTTCTGTTCAGTTGCACTGGGTATTTAAAATGTAATAGCATTTTAAGTAAAATAATAAAAAAAGACCTCAGTATGTAAAAAATCTGAAAGCCTGTTCTGAAAAGGCAAAGCACCTCCATCGTTTTCAGTATTTATGTTACTGTTGATCATACTGTAACTAAGAAGCATTTTTTTTCCTTAATTAAGTTCCTGAATGACTATTAACATTCCTGGTACAGATCCAGAAAGATACTTTAACCTTTCTCTGATATTTGATACAAAAAGCAATTACTACATTTGAGGGAAAAAATACAATAAAAAAATTAATAAAATGATGAAGTATCTTTTTTCATTGTGGAATGAGAAAAACAAAACTAATCAAAGTTATCGATGCAAAAGTGAGAGACAGAAGGGTGAGCTCCATGCAAGATTATTAACCAGCAGACTCTGCTGTCACAAACAGTCAAGTTCAGTATTGAATCATTTGTTACCTTATCAAAGGGAACCTTTTAGAAAAAAGAAAAAAAAGATGATGAAATTGTAGCTAGTTTGATTATTTATCATTCCGTGAATGATAACGCTGAGAACCTTTAACTTTTCATTTTTAAATTTCATGAAATGTAGTATTTTTATTGTATTATGGATAAAGATAATATATTTATAACTTTATAACATTTCATTTTAAGTACTCAGACTTATAATAAATTTATATAAAACCAGCAGACATGGTTTTAAAAATGATCAAGGCAGTCATGCTGGGTAGTTTTTGGTCAGGCATTAATGAAAAAAATATTCAGTTATAAAGACAGGGCTAACTCTGTATTTAACAGATTGTCCTGGGAAGCTTTATTTCATTGTTCTTAGTATGGCCAGACTTATATGAGAAGCTTTGCGTGTCATTGATTTTGATTATTTATCATTATACGGCACTTTCGTTAAATTACTAGCTGAAACATGACTGCAACGTCAGTCTGTAACTGGGTGACAGTTTGTATTTGCACTGCCGTGTAGCGAAATAGCAGGCCTGATTTTTTAGTTCCAGGTTTTTCCGTTCCATTTTGTCATTGGTGAAAAGTAAATGAACTGGAAACTAAGGGTTCTGGCAAAAGATTACTTGAGTATTGAAATCAGGTCTTTTTTTTCGCCTTCTGAACTTGAGCTGGGGTAGTGCGATCACTCAGTCTGTAGCTGTGTCACCTTACACCACACACTTACGGCAGGGTTGGGGTTTGCATCTTATCTCTACCAGGAGTGTGTGTCTGTGGGGGTCATGTGTCCCCACAATGTGACAAAAACCTGTTACAGTATATAATAATTTTATAAAAATCTGTTGCAGCCATAGAAAAGCTAAAAATGACAAAAGTCTTGTATTTGTTTGGTTACTCATGGTTAAGATTAGGGCTGAGTAGGGGTTAAGGTTGTCATTGTTGGGATTAGGGTTTTGCCCATAGAATTTAATGGATAGTCCCCCCAATGATAGAGATATCTATTCTCTATGTGTGCGCATGCGTTTGTCGAGGTTGCATGTTCTCCTGGAGTCATGCGGGTTCCCTCATGCAGCTAGCCCAATTAATATTTGCAAATTATCTGTAGTGTGAGAACATATGCACCCTACAATGGATTGGCATTGTGCTCTCAAGCCTTAAGCCCTCTGCTGCCTGCGTAAGGCTCCAGGCTCCCTTCTATGACCCTGACCAGCAAAAGCAGTCAGATGATGGATGATGATGAACAGTCTTCTTTCACATAATTGAGCAGTCATCCATCTACCTATTTCCTATCCCACTCATCAATTTGAGGACCACTGTGGGAGAAGGTGAAAAAATGGGGGGAGACGGGCCTCCCGTTTTCCATAAACCAGATCCAACGGTTCTGAAGGCTCTGTGTTTCCCCTTGAATGGAGGGAGCAATGTAGGTTTCCCGGCAGAGAACCATAGCCTCAAATTTACAGATGCAGGTTTTCCTCTCGAATGCTTGACGTCTGGCAGCAGAATATTCCAGTGCTTGCCGGGGATGTAGGAAGTACATAATTTACAAAAAAAAATTGCCAGTACGATTGCAAATTGGACATGCTCCATACTTTATACTTGGCCTCTTATTCTATACGTGACCATAACGAATGCTAGTTGGGACACACCCTTGACTGAAACTAATGGTCACTTTCAGTGATTACAGTGCTATGCTAAAGATGTGAACAGAGATCTAACTATGTGAACAGAGAACTACTATCCATAAATGTATAATCAGCTAGTTTATTGTACGCCATTTCTATTTCCCAGAGAGTTGTTTTTAAAGCAAGTAGAAATTATTGTACACGGGTTCATTTTCCTACTTACATGTTTTTAAAAGCAGAAATTTTATGTAACTGCATTTTTCAAGACGTTATCAAAATGTTGTTGTTTTCATCAGACAAATAAAAGTCTTGCCAGGCTGTAAATAATAAGAATGTACAGCTGCAAAAACATACTGTGCAGAATTGTAAACCAAGGAATGTGATGTTTACAAATATGTCATAATTTTTCTATAATCTTAATAGCTTTTGTGCAATTGTGACTAGATACCGAAGTATCGTATGCTGTCTCAATATTCGCATCCTTAAAAAGTCCCATTTAAAAAAATATTTTAAATAATGATATGAAAATCTGAACTTCTATAAATCGAGTTCAATATGATTGAAAATGAGTAGCATGACATTGCATATGCAACCAAAGAGATACAATGGAGATCTTCATTTACATGGAGATCTAGTCCCAAGAGGTCTGCAGCTTGAGTCATTCTTTGGAGGTTATGTACATGCTAGTTAGGGAAAGTAACCTGAGCTCTTATTAAAATATTTACATTCAGTGTCCTTTTGCAAAGTGGTCCCCAAAAGCCACATAGTTACAAATACATGACTTTGATGTTTTTATTATTCCAAAAGCAACTAGTCAGCAACTGGCTGAACGACCATGCTCTTTCCATCCATCCAACCATCCATCATCCATCCATCCATTATGCATCATCCATCCATCCATCCATCCATCCATCCACCTATCATCCATTCATCCATCCATCCATCTATCCACCTATCCATCCATCTATTCATCCACCCATCCATCCATCCGTCCATCCATCTTCCAAATGCATATTCTGGTCTGGCTCGTGGCGAGGGGTCCTGAACCTATTCCAGGCAGTATAGTTAACAAGGCATGGTTACCCCCTAGGTTGGGTTCCAGTCCATGTTGGGCATACTACACATTAACACACACCCACAGTCCTCAGTCAAACACTAGGGGTAATTTCAGGATTACATATAGCTGAACTGCATCTCATTGCACTATGGGAGGAAGCCAGAGAGGCTGGAGGTCAAAGGGCACTGGGCCACCCTCCATGAGAAAAATTGTGGGTGATATTAAAACCATATTATTTATATTAGGCACACAATAAAAAACGTATGTCAGATCTAATTATTGTATATAATATAGTGTGTATATGTGTGTGCACGTGGGGCGGGGGATTGTATGCATTACACCGTGGGGACCAAATGCACAGGAGAATAAAAACGTAACCATATTCTGAAGTATCACAACCACATCTAACAAAACAAAATAAAATGAATAACTGTCATTTCACTGATTTTTATGCAATTGAGTTTCCCCTTTAGGGGACTGAAAAAATGCTTCCCACAATGACAAAATAACAAGGTATTATCATATTGTGGGGACATTTGGTCCCTGCAATATAATATACACATCACACACACACACACACACACACACATCCACAGAGGGCAGGAAGTAAAGCTCCAAGCCTGAGGCTGTGAGGCCACATTAAAACTGCTGGAACCATTCCACCTGTGAAAACAATCACTTAACAAAATTTTGTTTTCAAAAAACAAAAATTAAATATTTTTCTATTTGAACGTTTCTTCTGTCCTGTTTCGGAATTGGAATAATGAAATTCTGAGGTCCTGGTGAAAAGTGCCATTGCGATCCCCCACCTCCCCCCCCCCAAAAAAAAATAAAACCTGCCATAATGTTGCAAACTAGTTTTTTAAGGTTCCAAATGCAACCATAGAACTATCAGAAAGTGATTTGTATAGGGGATGGCACAGGTTTCGTGACAGAAAAGAATAACTTTTAAGTTAAGTTATTTGGTGACCCTAACTTTACTGCAGTTTGTGATTATATTCTCGCCAAGGGACTGACATGCCATTCCAGGTCTTCCTCTCTTGTGCTCTGCTTCCTTGGGTGAGCTCTGGGTTTGTTCTGATCCTGTACTAGATAAGATGGGTGCATGGCTGACTCATGGATGGATACCTGGATAAAAGTACTAGGTGTGCACTATATTGATCAGTTCCGCTCATTCTCAGACTGTAACTATGTGTTCTGCTTCATTTCGCCTCAGTAACCTGTCCAGTGACCTGTAACCTCCTCCCCTCGAATCAATTCTTCTGTTCAGCCCTAATGCATCAGTGCTGCATTTGTTTACTTTGGATTAGTTTGAACTGAGCTCCACCATCTCTGATATTTAAGCATCCAACAATCCCTCTGAGCAAACCTGCTCCTCATTGCCAGGTCCCCGTGTCACATGACTCTTCCTGCAATCCCAACAGGCAATGATCTCACGTTATATTTATGGTCTGGCAAATTAAAAAAAAAAAAAGTGGTAAAGGAAATAAAAGGAAAGGGAACAAATTTTAACGAAATTACTGAACTGCGTCAGCTTCCAGATAATTTTACTACACATTTACACAATCATTAACTATATTATATACAGTTTCCATAAAAGCATCAATCCAATGGGAATTAAGAGTTAAGCACATTTTTAAGAGAATAAATCCAATTTGGAACCTCTAATTTTGAAAGTGTAATGGATCTTTTCTTGCTTCCCTCTTTTCTTCCGTTTCTATTATTCTTTGCTCTTTCTCAGTGCTTGGATCTTGCTGGTGAGAATCAGAGAAATTCTGCCTGTATTTAACCTGTAAAATACCATATTTGTGTCAATCAGGACACTCATAGCTTCAGTAATTACAGTACAGTAACAAAACCAATTCAAACATCAGACCGATCAAAGCTGATAATCATCAATAGCAAAAATCATACCCAGCATTATTATTATTATTATTATTGGCTTTGAAATAAGTTTATGTCTAAGTAGATGACATTAAGGCATCCACATGTAATTGTCAATTTTCATCCGGTTGATGAGTCAGTCGAACTTGAGTTTTGTCCAAATGTCACACAGATGTTTTTGTTTGTTTGTTTGCTTGCTTGCGTTTATCTCTGTCATAGAAATAAGACGAATAATAATGAAAATTATATTATAGTGTAATTAATTAATTGTTTATTCATTCATTCCTCTATTTATGTATTTGTTTGTATGTGTATGCATGTGTGTATGCATGTTTGTTTACTCACCAATAAATTAACCCATTTATTTATTTGCTGTTTGTTTGTTGGAAAAATGGTAAAAATAATTTCAGTTTATGACAACAAAAGTGGAAATGCAGCATGCATCATAGTTTAGGACACTAGTGGAGTTGATTAAAAATATTAAATTCCAAAAAAGAATAGGATTGTCAGTGTCTCTTTGTTGCATTTTGGTTCCTTTTGCGACCTGCTTTTGATCCCTCTGTGGCTACCCGCAAGTTAACAAACAAAATAATAAACACACTGCAATAAAATGTATTGCAAAATATATGAAGAATGATGTATTTTGAGGTCCGGTAGACTTGTGAAAATAAAGAACCAATAGACATGGCGGACCTTACATGATATTTTGAATCCCTTAGTGGTATAATATTTAGTTCAAAAAGTTCTTAAAATGTCAACATTCAACATACATTCTTCTCTCATCTTATTTTGATGTTTATTCTTTACAATTGAACGGTGTTTCGTTTCTTCATCATTTTCACTGAACATCCATCAATCCATCCATTTTCTGAAACCGCTCAATCCCAACTGGGGTCGCGGGGGGGGGGGGGGGGGGCAGAGCCGAACCCGGGAACAATGGGCCAAGGTGGGAAAAAACCCAGGGCAGTCCCCACCAAGGCGCACACCCACACACACACGCACACACACACACCACAGGGCTACAGGGCTAATTTACACACACCAATCAACCTATTCTGCGCGCTTTTCGATCGTGGGAGGGGACCAGAGCCCTTTGCATTGAGTAACGTAACATTAATATATGATCTATTCCACTTTCAACAGTTAACCTTACAATAAAAAAACTAATTGACTTTATAGTACAAAACTAAAAAAGAAAAATATACATTCCATCATATTAGCTTTGTAATGCATGACTTTAGTTTCTATCACTCTTAACATACTTTTCAACAAAGTTGCATTTTATTTCATCCTGCATAGCTGGTACCGGGTTCATATTTTTCAGCTTCTACAGTGAATAAAGTTTTTCTGTGTTGTTCCCTTTATTGCTGAATATCTACCCCACCAGATTCTGTGACAGTGACTGAGGGCAACAGAAGCTCAAAGCAGCTCCACTCTGCTGACACAGTCAGCATTCCGGAATGGAGCCATATGATGTCAATCAAAGAGAAAGCAAACTTATGAGCTCTGCAAACTTTGATGCCGCAAAGCCTCAGCACGCTCCATTTACCACTGCAGAGCCTCTGACGAGCCGAATGTCCTATAAGTTTGCATAATAAAGTGGAGCTCCTTTCTCTCCCTGAGCAATCCCAAAAGATGTTGCCAAACACCACTGCCCTAAAAACAGTATTATCAACGCAACAAGGTTCAAGTAACTGTGTCCACCTGGGATATGCTGTAAAAAAAAGAAAAAAATAGATTATGACCATGTTTCATGACTCATTCATCAAAATGCCCACGTGCTTGATGTGTTTGTGCCTTGCAGACGTCTGCTTTTAAATCAAAGACCCTGAGTATTTGTCTTGGGTTATCATGTTTTGTCCTTTGATATGTAAATATATCACAAAAAAGCCCTTGTGGACAAGTAACAAAAAAAAATCAACATTTTTAGATGTGCTGCAATTATGTATAAAACCGTCATTCGAGAGAATCCTGAGAGTATTTGGAGAGAACTAAAAAGTATTTCTTTTTTTGGTCATAATGATGTAATATCCATGTAACAGTGATGCTAAAATGGAACTAAACATAATCAAGTTGAGGGGGAAAAAAACGTAATCGGTTTAGGGTAGCTTGTAGCAATGCGATTTAAGTAATGAATCCAGAGTCGTGGCCTGAAGCTTGGGATGAAGCTGTTGTATCATAAAGAAAAGAGGCTAAACAACAGAAAAATTAAGAAATGAGAAGAGCGTCACACTAAAGATATCGGTAAATATTTCAAATACACATAAAATAAATGAAAAAGTATAAGAAGTCAACGCGGGTTTGTTTTGCCTGCAAATGTTTATGCTGTAGAACCAGACTATAACATGCAGATGATGTTTACTCTGGCACTCGCCACTCTTGCAGCAAACGCAGCTATAGCCTCTGGAATAGAAAAAAGTATAATGAATGATTTGTACACGCCTCAGTCAAAGGGAGAAATTACCGTCTCTCGGTACTAATTTGCTTACGCCCACCTAGATTCCCAAATCAGCAGTCATGTATTCAGGCATGTCGTTACCTGCCGTGGGGGGGGGGGGGGGGGGGGGGGGGGGGGGGGCGGGGGGGCGGGCGGGGGCGGGGGCGGGGGGGGG
>JAODJX010000002.1:1126783-1138672 GCA_026776945.1 Isichthys henryi
CTCGGTAATAATTTTGTTAAGCCCACCTTTATTCCCAAATCATCAGTCATTTTTTAAGGCCTGTCGTTAACTGCCGTTACCCCCCCCCCCCCCCCCCACCGAAGTTCCTGACAGTATGACCTCCTCGATAATGAAAAGCTTATAAATAGCTTTATCCTTCATCAAGCTGCCCACTACAGAGTCTGAGCTGCATTGTTACATCTAAAAGCAAATGTACTTCCTTATTTGCGAAGGAGTTACCTGTTTCTGTTTCCATTTTATTTTGCCATTGTTTAGCAATACACACAAAACTTTGGAGGGGTGGAGGAACATGAAATTTCAGTCTGTGGAAACCGTTTGAATTAATCATTAGCAGAAATCGCTTTGGAATGATTAATTTACCTTTGCTGGAAAGGCCTTTTGTGAAAAATATGACAAAGCCAGTGAGAATTCAGCACCTAACTACCCATGTAAAATTATATTTGTACCCAGCCTGAAATGACACAACAAGAGTGCAATTAAACATTTCGTTTGATTACAATAAATCTAAAGCTTTACCAAGGGGGAAAAAAGCTAATTAAAATGCATTGGGTGTCTTAGAAATGGTAAGAATCTTAGTTCATCCAAATCACATTTTGTTTTTCTTGCCTACAGAGGCATTATGATGTGGAAAGAGGATCTCTGGTGGAAATTATATGGTCATGATCGGAATAAGTTGAATTCCTCTGTTGATCAAATGACAAAAAAAAATGTAGATTATACTTAGCGGAAACTGGGGGGAAACATCGATGGGTCTTAGAAAGCAAGAAAATTAGACAAAGTATTAGAAAGTCTTAGATGTTAGAAAGCCTGTGGTCTGCTGAAGGGGATCAGAGCCACCATTCAGGACTCACACATGGGCTCTGGTCTAGTTGGCAAAACCAGAACCAGTATACAAGGGTTGCCTGGAATGAATCATTGTGAAGGTCTCCCTCCTGAGATGCCTTCCCACCCACCTCTGACATTTTTTTTTTGATAATGCCTTGACCGGTAAGACTACGCTCCAGGAGACATATTCATCAATTGTTTGGCACTGTGGCCACATGTGTCATTTGACAGATGAGTTTGACTTGAGTCCCCTTTCACAGAATCTGCAGGTCTGAAATGAATGGCTGTGGCATCTCACTTATTTTTTTGTGTTGCCTCTACGTTAGATCAAATCAGTCCCCGTTCTTGTCGGACATCCCTTGTAATATGATTTATTCAGGGTGACTTCACAATGTATATGACTGTATTGATCTTACACAGGCTTCCGTCTCATGCGGAGAGTGTAAAAGCATCCAGCCACTAGATGTTTTTAGTTTCTCATTAATCTAAAACCACCATTATCCTGGACAGGTTTTCAGCAAAAACCCGTATGACAGAACACGTCAAGGTCAAAGTCAAGCTACTTCTTGCATGTGTTTTCATGACAAGAAAAACAATGACTCCTAATAGTGCAACAGCCCTTTTCTGTCAACATAAATGACATTTTGCTAACGTGCTATGCTACAATGTAGGATATTCCATGTCACTAAAATTATTACAACTTACAAATTAAAAGGCATCACATTTGGTTACTTTGATGGTTGTGTAGTTACAGGGCACAGTGAAATGTCATCTCTACTGTATGTCTGTGATTTTTTTTTATGCACAAGTTCATTGTTAGATGGGCTGGCCCCCCATCCTGGGTTGTTCCCTGCCTCGTGCCCATAGCTTCCGGGATAGACTCCGGACCCCCCACGACCCAGTAGGATAAGCGGTTTGGAAAATGGATGGATGGAAGTTCATTGTTATAGTCATTCTACAAAAATAAAAACATTACATTCAAAAATAAACTTTCTGTCGGAAGACAGAAAGCAAAACAAATTACAATATATTCATGCTTGCATCCAAATATGTTCTTAACACCAAGAGGAAACCCCCAAGCTGGATAAGGACCACATCAGCAGTAGAGTTTACGCAATGAGCCAGGATTTAAGCCGTAGGACATTTGGGCTGCACTGGGGCCTTAGGCCTAGCTTATGCAGGCTGGGAAAGAAAGCCAGATTGCTTGATTCTTCTTCATCCCACTATAATCTTGCCCCTGGGATTGCTTATGATTTGCAGACCAAGCACTCAGACCCCAAGGCCTTCTGGTCATGTGATGTGAAAGGCAGCTGTGTGTTAGGTGGACTCTAGACCTTCAACATAGTTCCACATATGTTTTTTTTTCTTTTTGTTGTTTGACATACATTTGTTTGATAACTGATGTTAGCCCACCATCACCGCACTGTCTTTACTCTGCTATGTCTGAGTCAGCTGCCAATCTCGTCCACCTACCCACCCGTTTCTCCCCCATTAGACTATGGAGTTTGAAACTCAGCAAACCTGACACACACGGAAATTAGGTAGCTGTATCTTTGAGTGGATTCTCCATTCATTTGATGGGCATAACCCTGGCTCAGTTTCCCCTCCTGGGGACCGAAAAAACTTCCCCGCAAGACCAAAAGAGAAGCTTTTTATCAGGCATCTTTAACAAATGGGTAAACATCTTTATCACATTGTGGGGACACACATACGCCCAAACATACACACACACACACACACACACACAGTTTTGTAATTATATCTTTGTAGGGACTCTCCATTTATTTCCATGGGGAAAACTCTAATCCCAAAATGACGACCTTAACCCCCACCCAGCCTTAACCATAACCATAAGTAACCAAACAAAATATGAGTCTTTTGGTATTTTTAGTTTTTTTGACAGTAGTCATACTGTAGATTTTTTTTTTATTGAGTGCCCCTCCCCGGGGTCCAAGAAAAAATGTCATGGAAGCCAAAATAATAGGCTTTTATCACATTATCTATATGGTCCCCACAATGTAATATATACACGTACCCACACACACACACACACACACAAATGCCTAAACATCTTGGTCGCCAATCATGAACTACTGTGGGAAAGTGCTGTGGAGAAGATTTATCTCAGCTAGCCGGCATTCTAAACAACAGCTACGCTCCTGTCGGGAAATACAGAGCTGTCTTCTGCATGTGCATCCATTAAAAATAAAGCCAGTGCTGCCATATTTGACAAAAATAGGCTCACAAATAAACTCATAATTTACGAGGGGCCACAACTATTTTACATTAACCAGCACCGCGCCTCGTGACTCTGTAACGCAAAATGGGAATATAATCCTCTTTGAAATTTGTCTACCGGCCCCACAGCACGATATAATGTATGAGGCCGCGCTAAAAGATTTTCTTCGGTGGGTGAAGCGGGTTGACATCATTATGCTGGACTGCAGATGGCTGTTTATTTTTTTTAGACGCGAAAGAATCCTCGCTGAGCGGCCCAGCTGTAGGAGTGACGGACGTTTTACTCATCACATGGACTTGATGATGACAATCTAAAGTGAAAAAAGACGAATGATGTATCACAAATGATAAAACCTCACTTAGAAATGTTATTGTGCACATTTTTCATTTATATAAAATTATTTTGAGAACCATAAATCATTGCCAATTCATACCTAATACGCTTCCCAGTCTCTTCTACATTACCACATCTCACACACAATCCGACACATAAAAGCACCCCTTTTGTGTACTAAATCTTAAACAGTAAATCTAATACACTGTACACAGCAATTACTCGTGTCTCATGTAAATGTAAAATCGAATTAAAAGATTTCTGATGATATATTGATCTAAAAGCAGTGATTTTATATTTCATCATTGATATTCATCCATAGTTTTCACACAACCATTCAGCTTGAATTTCATCTGGTACGGTTGCTTGCTTCTTTCTATTAATGTCTTGGCACAAGCAGCATCCCTAAGAGTCCTATGATTTGCATTTGCGCGTTACATTCCCTCGTTGTCGTCACCGTCACCTCCTTCACCCGCGTCTCGCCTATGCCTTCCGCCACCTGTGATTCACCTCGTTCATTTCATTGCCCAGGGACCCGTGCCGATGTCTGTGTTCTGACAAATCCCCTTTGCTGACGTTGCAGTTCCAACTGCAGTGTCCTACTAAGCTCCGGATCCTGCTGCTCCCCCTCCTCTTGTCACATTGTGCATCCCCCCCTAACCCCCCCTTCACCTCACCATTGCCCCCACTGCCCTCTTCCACACGCACGTTACAACGCACAAAAAAAAGAAAAACCCATAACACTGTCTCCAGTAACTTAGTCGCTCTGCTCAAAGCCGGAGTCGCCTTGTGTGATCTGGCATGCGTATCTAATCAGCAATCAGGCTCATTTAAATTTACGTGTATTTGTTTAGCAAATGCTTTCATCCACTTAATGACTACATAGCCGTTACGGCTACACATGCAGGTCACAGAAGGCACGCTCCAGTGCAGTAAGAAAACTCCAGAATCGCAGTGTTTAAATCATGAATAGGAGACTAACGAAGGATAAGTTAATGTAGCATATTTTAGCATAGTCTATAGGAGTCGCCGGTCTGAATGGATGTAAATTGCATCAACACATGCATCAATGTACACCGAAGGAAGATTAGCGAATGCATCAGTGCACAAGGCATGCATGGCTTGCTAAATACTCACAAGATAGTCACTATTCTGGCCTGATCAAACACATAATAGTATTATGTTCTTCATAAAACCTTTTTTTTTTTTTTTTGAAAGGGAACACAAATAGGCAAACATCACTTATTATTATCCCTGAAGTATAATAAACAGTCTTCATTTCATGTGCCTGCTTCAGGAACTACTTCAAGACCAAAGGCAAAGGTGGTATAAAAAAATCATGCAAAGAAAATGAAATAATGAAGAATAGCTTCCATGGCATAACAGAGGGGATATGTGAGCATACAGAGAGGGAGAGAGGCGTGAATGAAAAGGAAGTTGCTGCAAAGCCGTTGACTCGTAAATGCCTTAAACGATGACACAGAGGAGAATTCCACACTCATATTGCGCAGGGATAGCATCTCACGATATTCGACCGGCATTATTCTACAAGCACAGCAAGTGTTACTGCATCCAGAAAGTGCAACAAAAAAACAAAAAATGAATGCAATGTTAGTGAGTTGTGTATGGTATTCTATATATATTCAATCTGAAAACTTTGCGAGATGAAACCAGCCAAAGAAAATGTAAATGTAAAAATCTGAAATGTTCTCATGGTTTCATGGGTTCTTATGTATAGGTGCTTGGCTGACACTTTCACTCCAAAAAAAGTGGGTTTTTTATCCTATACACCTGGATATTTCACTGGAACAACAAAGGTTAAGTGCCTTTGCTCTGAGAGTCTAGGGCAGCATTCCTCCTGGGGCCTAACCCAGCAAGCTTCAGGTTACAAGGCCACGTCCTTAATGACTGTGCTGTTTGGCAGCACTGGGGGAACAAAGGCATCCTGTACCCTTTCAGGCAACGTCCAAAACAAACAAGAGTGTTCCAATTGTTTTTAATTATGTTTTGTGATCTTTGTGCTTTTTAAGCTTATATACATGTAAGCCTTATGCAAAAGGGACACGTCACGAAGCATTTCTCATGCTTGAAAAAGGACAGAACTTAGTAATCATCCATTCATCCATCTCCTGTACCCGCTTGTCTTATGCAGGGTCACTGGACATTGGAGTATATTCCAGAAGCTACAGGCACAATAACCTAGTAATCAACATTTCCAAAGCATTTTCAAAAGTGAAATTGGCTTGTTTTCTCTTTTTATATTAAAAATAGTCTCCATAATTAAAATTAAACAAAAAAGGAAGCCACTCATTTCTTATAGCAGAATCAGGCAATGTATAAGGTAATACATATAAGGTAAAATTTCATGCAGGCTATGCATTACCAGATTACTACCCTATATACTTTGCCGTGTTAGTATTTGTGAAGACAACAAGCATGTTGACAGACAAGGGAAACATTATTTCAGACCTGGACCTTTGTGCTTGGTTCTGTAATTCAACTACAGGTAAATGTCTTAAGATGATGAAATCAGCTTCACCGGCCATGTCCACCACATGCCAAGTGTAAACAAAATATGGAATTTTCTCCCCCTGAGAACTAAATGGTTCCTCCGCTTGCAGAACTGAAATGCGTTCAGATTATCAGAGTAACTGAATTACCTTTTGCTCAGTAAACAGAATATGCTGTTTCATGCTAGGACTGATTTCAATGTTGACAAATAATATATATACAGTTTTCTTTAAGTCTGAAATTGAAAATTAAACGTTAGGTGCCCATTTTTGTAAAATGGCAGGTATCTGTTTGTCTTTAATCTTGCTTGGAATATCTCAGAATCCCCAGACAATAGGAGACAAAAGAACCTATTAATACCAGGAATGTGGAAGCCTTCTGGCTGTCCATTTGATTTAATTAAAAAATAGACTGTTTACCAACTGAAGGTAGAAATGCATTCAGTTTACCCTTTGTTAAAGTGAAAGGTTACTTTGGAGTGGAACATTTGCTTATCTCCACGAGACGGTTTGTTTAATCCCTTTGCACGCATTCTTAAGGAAGACAATGAATCTGCTTTCCCTCCCCAGTCTCTCTTGGTTTCCTGCTGACAATTATTGTGATTTCTAATGATACCCTGTAAGATATTTCCATTTCATTTCTGAATACCGATGGACTTTGTATACCTCCTTTTTAATTTGTATTTCATTACATTATTATGTAAGCGTGCAGTCTTGTAATCAAACATTCATGGCATTGGACAATGCAATTCCTAATATTTATTTAATGTAAACAATATGCACAGGCCCTTGATGTAATCTCTGTAGTCAGTTCGAGTGAACATCATTATAAATATGATTGGATTTAAATATACCATGGTGATTACAGATCATATACTCGGTGCTTGACCTTGCAAATTTAAGACTATCTGTGCCAGACTGCTCTGCAGTTGCAAAATTAAAAAAAAAGGAATACACACAAAGAGATGGACACAAAAGACAATGGAACAAACAATTTACAGCAACCAAAAAGAGATAAGACCTTCAGTCATGGTTTAGTGGAGGCATTTATGAGTCAAATGCTTCTCCTGAATAACATATCACAGAGAATTACGAGGAGCAATTTTGATATCTACTTGGTGAAAAGAACAAAGATACAGAACAAAGAACCGATGAAAGCATCTCACAGACTATCTGTTGTCTCTGACAAATCCAAAAGAGGGACTTACTTGATGCATATTTTATTGTTTTGCAAAGACAATCAATTATGAGTGACTGCTAGTCATTCTAGTCCATGGCACATTTGCCTTGGCAGAGAGGATTGTGAAATGTTCAAATGCGTCTGAAGAGGATTTTAATAACATGTTTCAGTTTATGCTGGACAATGTAAGCTGGGTGCTCAAAGCTTTAAATGACATCTGTTTTCATATTTTTTCTGCACTTGTGATTAAAATGTATTGTATTTTTTCACTCTGCAATTTAATTAAGTGTAGGGAGTGCTTTTTATATTAACCCTTATTCAAAGATTAACTGTGCGTGTCTGTCTGTCTGTCTGTCTGCCTGTCTTTGTTTCTGCATGGTCTTCTTGGGAAGTCCAGGTAGTCGCCTTCTGCAGCCCAGAACTGCCCTGTATTATTGATAAAACGTTAAACATGTGGAGCAGTGGTGGCCTAACGATTAGGGAAGTGCTCCTGTAATTGAAAGATTGCTGGTTCAAATCCCCAATCAGCAAGGTACCCCCCCCCTCGCCACGGCTGCTGAATTAGCTGCCCCCTGCTATGTCACATATGGGTTAAATGCAGAGGACACATTTCATTGTAGTGCGCTGTGGTATGACAACTAATCACTTTCACTTCGTGTATCTAATCCGTAAATGCATCTTGGTTCATTTTCCATACTGTACCTGCTTTTATGTGTAGCGAAGCCTGTCTGGGAAACAACAGCGGCAACGCAGGGAATAATAAAATGATGCTTTATTTGGCTTTTGCACAAGTACAGGTACATTGGAATGCTTCCGTTTGCATATCCCATCATGCTCTCCTTTGTGAGACACCCACACGGATATATAAAGGTAAGGTCATTTATCCGGGGGCCACCGGAGCAGTTTAGAGGTTAAAGGCCCTGATCAAGGCCCCAACTACGATGTAGTTATTCTGCTGAGGATGGGCGATCAGATGCATGGAGACCTAACTCGCTGAGTCACACACCCGCCCCAGGATGGGGCACCAACCAATCACAGAGCAGCTATGTTTCCACTGTAAAATATGTTAAAAAACTATTATTGATATAAAAAAATTTTTTTATATCAATATAAATAATAAATAAAATGTAATAATAAAAAAAGTCCATCCTTTCTGGCTTCCTCCAGAAAAAAATGCAATCACTCAGATTTAAAAGCATAGTGCACCCCCCACCCCCAGTAGTAGTTCTATTAGTAGTTCTAGAATTTGTACTTATGGGTCTACAAAGGACTGTGAGGCAACAAAGAAAGCAGTAGGGAGAATAGTGTGTCATACTGTTCAGCCTATGTTGGAGTGGCTGATTTACTTAAGTCACTATTGAGTGATTGGATATCCAGTAATGGAAAATAAATGGACAGAATACTTAGTGATGGAAACTGTATCTAACCAGCTCACTCAAACAGGCCCAAGCCAACTGGACACCAGAAAGACTGATAAACACAGTTGTTGTTGTGATGTCATATGTTTTTGTACCTCACTGATGGTCAGGACTGTCTAGAATACACTGAATGTTCAATCAGATCTCTCCCTCTTGGTTGTCTAAATTCTGTCAGAGTTGCACCTGTTTAGAGTCGCGTTTATGGTCCCTCTGTGGTGACAGACACGCATTTCACATACAGCTGGCTCCTGCTTAGCTTCCCACTTTGTGACTCAGAGGTGGCCATGCTGGGGCCGCCTTCTCACAGCAGGTGCTAAAAGGGACACCCTAGCAAACAGTGTGGTGTCAAAAATCTTGGGGGGGGGGGGGGGTTGGCTGCAACCTCTGCAAAATGAGCAGTCGTGTCCTTTTCCTCAGCAGATATTGTCTGCATTGTCTCTGCTTTGCCATTTCACTTTCTTCTCATTTTGACAGGGCGGGTTAGACAGCATCCTTTGTGGTGCCATGCAGATACTTAGCGATGACACAGATATGCCACCTGGATCGTGACAGTGAGTCCAGCGGACATTGTGTATTCTAGAATTTCTCTTTCACTTTAGCACTAATTTTAAAACAGACATGTTCCCCCAGTTCATTCATTTTCCAGGAACAGCAATTGTTGAATAAACTATAAAAATACTGTGAAAAATCTTTTTAATTATGGATTTAGATTAGACTTTAGATTAGACTCGGATTTAGATTAGTGACACATTCGGCTAGCACTTGTTGACGACTTGAAATCTCCTGGGTCCCATGTCTGCGATAGTACATTGATGTGACAAATGTGACAAAATGGTTGATTTTTATTACATTTTCAATGACTGAAAATTCACCAATATTTGACCTCCAATAAAACAAACAAAGCCCTGCTACTTATCCAATAATGTTTTTTTGAGTGGCTCTCAAAGGCTTATTCTTAAATATATTATGCATATTTATGGACTGTGATTAATTTATATGTGCAACAAATTATTCTTTATGCGGCTACATCAAGTACGAATAAATTTAAATTAGAGGACAATTGTTTCTGGTCCTCTCAGGACTGCTAATAAGATTTTTACTTCCGTCTATTACATTTTTTCTCCACTTATTTATTTCTTGTTTTTTTGTCTGTTTGTCAATCTATTTTGAAGCTATTTCTTACAGAAACAGAACCAATCATATACATTAACTAAAGTAAAACTAAACACATACTGTGTTCTGTCTTGTGAATACATATATTCTCTGTTCCAGTTACAGAAAAGTTAAGTCAAAACACATCTATTTATGCTCAGGAAATTAGGGACGGGTGGAGCTTCTTAGTGCGGGTGATGATTTGTAAAACTATACACTCTCCAGCTATGACGGATGACAGCCGTGCTCCCAACCCTTGCATGTTACATTTTCATTGTATTTTTAAAAAATGTGCATTATCTGCGTATTATCGGTGGATCTATTCTATTCTGACCTACTGTCATCTTGCAGTGATATTAGGAACCTAAAAACAGCAATAAAGGAAGAGTTTGAAGAATTAAAACTTCTGGTCACCAATAGATACATGCATAAACACAGTTATTACCAAAAAACATTATTATTGTGACTTTTCCTAGAAAATCATGTAATGTTTCATATTGCGTATTGAATCAGAATCAAAGCCAACACTGTCGGCATTCAAAATTACCCTTGTGTGAAAATATACTGTGTTGCTTGGATATTCGAGCTGTTGTGGGAGATATATTATGCATAACTTGTGATCAGCGGGGGCATCGGAGGGGCGTGGATACCCTGGCAGATTCGGGGGACCCAGCACTTGACAGGGGCCCTTGAATATGTAAAATTATGTGATAAGTTGGGCAGGGGGGCTAAGGTGACATACTGTCAGGGGGCCCAGGCTGTAATATCAGCATGACAGGATATGATGCCTGTCCAATTTTTGCTTTCAGTGTTTCTCTAAGTTGAATTGCAGAACATTAATTGCATGTCTGAAAGCGTGAAAATGTGAGAGTGTCTGTGACTTCTGAAAATATAAATTGGTTTTTCATCTTCTGAATATGACAGTCAGATGGGGCTTGGCAGTTTGACTGTAGATGTCTTATTCCATGATGCCCTGCAAGCTGTTTTCATATTGAGGCACCTATAATCATCTATTTTTACACAAATCATTATATGATGTTTACAGAATATTATTACTTCTGATAAAGTTCCTTGCAGTGTTAAAAACCAGCCAGAATACATACTGCCGTTTACATTTTAAGCATTGGGCATTTAGGGTTATATTTTTTATTGTATTGACACTTGTAATTAGTCCATTTCATAAAATCATATTTTTTAATTTGACAAATATGTATTTTTTAACCACGCAAATAATTTAAAATGCATTTAAAATGTGCATAGGTTCATTTTTTTCTTTGGTGGGTAATTCACATCTTTTAAATATTAATTTGACTTGATTTAGCAGGGGTCAATTTGACCTTACATTGCAATTAATACAGCCAGTGAAATTTCAGTATTCCTATTGTTGAATATATTTATGCGCAATTATGTTATATATATTGAGGTTTATTTGACTTTAATTATAATTTGCAATTCAGACTGCTCGTGCAACTGATGCTAATTAAAATGTAATAGCGGATAGTCAGAAGGGGGTCTGTTTCAGACAGACATGCATCATGAATAATCAATCTGAGTTATGGAACTGACTGGGTATACAAATTGCGCTGAACGTATCCCCGTTATTCACTGAAGTACGGACACCTGTTATTTCCCTTCCCGCCAGACTGCAGTCTTGTGAATATGAGAACATGAGATGAAATCATCATCTTTTCAGAAAATCTTTCCTGACGCTTAATCCCACAGAATCCAGAATGGGGAAAAAAATAAAATATTGACAAAATGGAGGAAATATATATACATGGATGCATTTGAAATATCAGAGCACTGACTGATTTCTGCAATGTTGTGCCATAAATACATATAAATTCAAATGACTTTTTGCTAGTGGTGTATTATATACTGCAGACCGTTTACATATTTTGATGCATTATACTTTTTTATTTATCATTAGAGGAGGGTGGGGGGGGACAAATGTTCAAACATAAAGAGAATTTAAAAATCAATCTTGCATTAGCTATGGGTATTTAATTCCAAACCAATTACTAAACCAAAATTGGCCATATTTGTTGAAATGATATAAATCGTGGGGCGGCATGGTGGTGCAGTGGTTAGCACTGTTGCCTCGCACCTCTGGGACCCGGGTTCGAGTCCCCGGCTGGGTCACATGTGTGCGGAGTTTGCATGTTCTCCCCATGTCGTCGTGGGGTTTCCTCCGGGTACTCCGGTTTCCCC
>JAODJX010000002.1:1147472-1161114 GCA_026776945.1 Isichthys henryi
CCCCCCCCCCCCCCCCCCCCCCCCCCCCCCCCCCCCCCCCCCCCCCCCCCCCCCCCCCCCCCCCCCCCCCCGCAGGCTGATGGCACAGTGGTCACCACAAGGGCTGTAGCCAGCTATGAGGTCACCAAGGTCCTGTCACGATCCAGACCTTGATAACTTTTTAAGAGCAAAAAAAAGACGTAAAGCTAAATATTCACCTGACTAAAAAAATAGGCCAACTAACATTTCACACAACTAATTAAAAAATGAACAGCTTGTGAGGGGAAATGTATTAATGATGTGATTGATGAGACCCACCCCCTTGACCCCTTGGTCCCCTTGACCAGTACCTCACTATTTTTCAAACTCTGGCTATGGCCCTGGTTAGCACTGTTGCCTAACGCCCCTGGGTTCAGGGTTTGAGTTGTCGCCATGGTTCCATGTGTATGGAGTTTTTTAATGGTCTCCCCATGTTGTTGTGGGGTTTCCTCTGGGTACTCCGGGAAACCCCACACTCCAAAAACACGCTGAGGTTAAGCTGAGTAACAAAATTGCCCATAGGTGTGATTGGTGTGAGTGAATGGTGTGTGATTGTGCCCTGCAATGGGTTAGCACCCCATCCTGGGTTGTTCCCTGCCTTGTGCCTGTAGCCTCCTGGATAGGTTCCGTACCCCCGGCAACCCTGAATAGGACAAGCTGTTAATTGCTGTTAAAAGCTAGAAAATTGATGTATGAATGGACTTCAACCTCATCAAAGATTATATAAATCAGATTAAGAACAGTTTCATACAACTCAGCAATTTACAATGACCAGCAAAGTTAAAACTTAAGTGGAATAACTCAATAGTGTCCTCTTTGCCCAGCCTATGATACTTTATCCTGCTGGAGTAAAGTTTTGTGCAAAAATAGAGCAAAAGACCATCATCAAAAAATGCAAGCCTGATATATCTCCAATTGAAACTGTGCTGTGAAATTCACTATTTGGTGTTTTGCTGGAATACTGTTGAAGCAAATGTTATTGCTGTTAATAATCATGTTTTAGAATGCCAAATATGTCCTTTTGACCATGTCTATGATTAGTCGTGTGTACTGTTCACATGCGACAACTGTGCCTTCTTTATTGCTGGTATATTTCAATTTCATCACAGAATGTTCATTTGAGGCTATTGAAAAATGAAATATTATCAAGAAATTCGAAATGACATACTATTACAGTATATCATTGACTTTGACCATTGTAAATATTATAAGTTACATAATTCGGACATGGACACATGACTGCTTCATTAAAAAAAAAAGGTTTATGTTAAAATTAATGATTTTTTTTCTTCATTGTTTCGTCATTAGATTTAATGAATATTAAGTTTAACCCCTAAGTTTAATTTTTAAAATAAAACATACATTTATTTTTATATAGTTTTAACTGTGTACTGCTTGATTGAATTTCTGTGTGCTGTAAGTATATGACTTCTTTGTCCAACATCCATTTCTTGATGTAATAATCACAGACTTTCCCTCTGTAGCCGTTCTTCAATAATGACAGAGTATATTTAGATGTAACCGAAGGTGTGAACAGTTTTGCATCTGGCACTATGCTAATGAAATTAATAGCTGTGAAAAATCGAGCAAGTTTAATTTATGCAAGGTAATTAAAAAAAGAACAGCATTAAAGGTAATACATTTTGATGGTTTACCCATTGAAGTGTTTATGTTTGCGTCAGACTTAGGAGTAATTAACAGAACTGCAGCAATAAAGTATGTAAAACATAGATTCATGTGCCGTCAGGAAGGACTGGTTTGAAATCGCTGACATTGATTTATTTATTTATTTATTTTCATATTTTACAATCTCCACTCATTTAAATGAGTATTTGACTGAAACTTTAGCATCATACATAACCATAATATGTAACTGGATTGATTCCAACCATCTATAGCAGAATGTTACGCTTTAATAGAAGATGTAAAGTAGACCTTATGTATCTGTTTGCTTTTCTCTTCATTTGTTGCTATGCTGAAAGTACTTACTTGGGGAAAAGAAATAGCTTGAAACTGAGAAAATGCTTTTCATTGCATAGGGTTTACCGCCAGCTGAGAAATGATGTCTTTTTATATAGCTAGATTTTACTTTTACTATTTCATTTCTACCAGAGTTTATCTTCAATCACAAACTCATGAAAAGAGCTGACCACCACCCCACCCCCCGCGCCCCACATATCTGAGAAAGTGAAACTTCAAGGACCATAATTACATGATGGACAGATCTATCATTGTTCTTGAAACAAACAGTAAGTGCATTAGAATTGGATTAAAAACTATTTTGTGACCCTAGAGTTACAGTTAGAGAATTCCTGGGACATCATTCTCACTGTGCAGAATATCACACAGTTTCTGCACAGATTAGTCAAAAAAATTATAATTAATGAAAATGCTGGCAAAGCGGGAGCTAATTAGACTGACAGAACCTCTTTTGATAAAAGGCCTTCTTAAACCTTAAGCTTATGTGTACCAGACGTTTTTGGTCTCTCCAGATATTTTGTTCAAAATTAAACGATAGAAGGACTTAATTAGCCTTTCAAAAACATTTCGTTAAACTGGAATTTTGCATTGTAAATGTAACTGTTTTGATAATGTGAATTTGATCCCGGCAAATGCAGCGAATCACCCTTTGCAGTTCATTAACCCAACATTGTACCAGTCGAGGTGAGCCAGCTTAATTATTCCATCAGGATGCCCAAATGAAGACTCACTGGACAGTTAACATGGGGAATTGCATTTTATAGAGCCTGGGGGCAATTTGTAATTTAAGGACCCAATCCACCCCCGCCCCCCACAGCAGGCAACAGCAAGAAGCTACAAACTGCAACTGCAAGCTACTCCAAAGATCTCGTCATGGAATGCGAACGGAATATGCCCCTAAACGAATGAGAGTGCACAAAGAGCCTTGTAACACGGGACAGACATGGCGACATCTCTTATTCCGTTCGGGTCTGATGTGCGGATTGAATACAGAGATACATTCAATACAAAATATATCGCAAACAACCAATTTGAGGTTGTCTAAATCTGTGTGTTTTGTTATATTATTTATCTATTCTAGTAAACAAACCACAGCGTTGGTGGCTTTTGAAAGTGAACTGGATTTGATGATGTTTACCAATGTTTTATTAAATCGTATTCAAATGTGGCTCAGTGATTCCAATGTATTTAAAATATTCAACAGCTTTTTCAAATATTCAGTAGTGAAACAAAGTACAAGTAAACAATTTATACTGTATATCACCATCACGAGAGATGGTCATTTTCAAGGTGACGGCATAATCAGGGAAGCATATTCGGTACTACTATATAAAGAAAAAGGTCTAGTAGAAACCAGTTTGATTATGGCCAACCAAGGAATAACTGATAAAATAGTATCATAAACACAAACGGTTTTTTTGTTTTTTTTAATCATCCTTTTACAAATTAATACTTCACCACCATTGCATTGCTGTCTGTCCGTCTTTCTGATTCTCTCTTTTGCTCCCTTGTCGGCAGATGCTTCCTGTTCCTTCACGAGGCAAAATGTTCCCATTCTGCAGTAATCCCTGTAATTCAGAGCAGGACCACCCAACAATGAATGTTGTCTGAAAGGGTAACCTAAACAGATGTCCTGGAAAAAGCTATGAGTCCTCCTTGAAGTTACTTTAAACTTCTATCATAAGATGGCAGCAATGTGTCCATGAACAGCTGGAATGCTTTAATTTCAGCTGCCACTTCGCAGCATGTCAAACAACGCAGCCAAGAGGGTCTCATTATCATTGATAATGGCACATCCGTAGCCAGAGAGTCAAATTAATGTGTAATTCTTGCATTGAAATGCACATAATAAGATATTTATGTCCTGTCCTTTTCCTCACTTTCTTTCTGTGTGGCATGTAATAGCCTTACGCATTTACATTTCTAAGCACACTAAAGAAAACGTCCGGGGGTCGCTAGAGGAAATACGTTTTTAAAATGCTTTTAAAAAGACATTCTTTCTGATGATGCAAATGGAAACATTACGAAGCTAGTTTATGTTCATTGCAGTACATAATGTAACAGCCATCAGGAGGACAGCAAGTATGAAGATATATCGCCAGATTTAATGTGTGTTCCTCGAACAGGCATCTCACCTAATATGGTTAAGGATGATATACTGACAAAAAAAAAAGAATCTAAGGCTGTAACTGGAATATTTTGAGAAGATGGAAGAAATAAATATTCAGCAGTCTAAAATGTAATTTGTAGAAATGTAACCAAATGCCAGAAGATTGTCTTCCCTGAAAAAAAATGAAGGCATACTTTGTACAGTCAAAAGTTTATTATACTAACAATTCCAGTGCATGTCAGGGTCCATATATTCTTAAATTTGTATCTGGGGATTTCAAAGACTGCACACTGCTCTGTCACACTTTTTCTTTCACAGGGACTCAATCGTGTCAGATGAGCACATTTGTCTTTCTGTTTGATATTTCTAACACATGCCTTAAGAGACCCCTTAACTTTTGAGGAAGTGTCACATACTGAATACACACATCATCATCCAGAAAAAAACACATGCACACATACAGACATGTACGGTATATATACAATAAATATATACCACATTGGTGCTATTTACAGACATATGTGTATGTCTATCTGCAAATGTATACTATGTATCATATGTTACTCTGCTGTACAGTTACTGAGGCATAGACTTCCTGAAGAAGGGGAGCAGAGGAAAGCAGTGTTGTGAGAATGTCAAATGAGATTTCATTATCAGCCGGTGCGAACTGGCTGCGATCTGGCAGGAGGCTTTAGAGGCGGCTGGGATCGTGTTAGAAAATGAGCGCCATGCCCTATTACATATGCGTCAGCCTTTCAGTCCTCTCCTGCTCCAGTGAGCCGTCCTCGTCTCAGGCATATCTGTAGCGGTGATAGCTAAGCGGCGGTGATGTCGTAACCTGAAGAGCAGTTCACGTTAGCGTATTGTCGTACAAGTGATGCCGTCTTTATGTTGTCCGTCATTGTCTTGTTTTAAACGATTCTGAGCCTTCTGTCATTTTAGAACGTTGAAGGAGAAATAATAGCGTACACGATTGTTCTTGTATTTTCCCGATGACCTAATGTCCTTTCTTTTTAGAGGTGTAAAAAGAAATTTCAGATTTTGTCTCTGTTGAAAATCTAATACCCAGCTCTTAATCTCCTATGAAAGAAAGCCTTTGGGTTACATATTTAAAGAGCCATTTCTGAGGGATTACAGAACAGCCAAGCTGCAAGTATTTCCAGTGAATTTGTACCATGTGTTGCATTGCTTAAACCATGCGAGACACCCCTTAATCAAGTCCATCTTAAATGTCTGTCTGGAAAGGCTACGCCTGAAGTAGATTTTCGTGCTATCGCACCTTAACATCCAGTAGAAATGAGTGAGAGTTCAGGCTTGGCACTGAATGGGAATTACTTTTATCCTAAAATTTCTGTTCCTAGCCAATGAAGCCCCTCCCCCAAATTTCTAGGTGATTGATCTCAAGCTTTTACACAATAAAATAAAAGTCCTGCAGTTAGCATTAATTTTGTATAACAGGTATATTTCGGATTTAAGAAGAGGGCTTGTAGGGGAAGGCAGGCACAGTGACTAAGTGGGTGCCTACCCAGGTTACACCTGCCCTGCCTGTGCCCTGTGTTTCATGGGGTAACCCAGCAAGCTTGCCATGACCTTATACTGGATGGAATTATAGGTGAACACCTGGAGGTCAGAACAATACAATCCAATGGGGAGAAAAACATTTTCTCCGAAGGTATTTTTCTTCTTTTTTAATGGTATCATTACTGATAGTTTTCACCTCAAATCAGTGTAACTGGACCTGTATCATGCCTTCTAATGCCCTGTTTGAAAGCTTTCGCCGCCCTTCGGCGCTCGGAAATTGAGAAAGGCGATCTGAACGATCCAACCTACTTCACCTACTGGCAGGTGTGGCAAAAAGACAATTTAAGGGAGACAAAGGGTTCCGCAAAGAATATGGAAATACGATCATATTTTGTCATGGCTGGGGTCATAACATTACTTCTGCCTTTTGTAAATGCATGACCGCTGCCGTTTGTTGATGAACTACTTGTCTCTCACCACATGAAGAAGATTCGAAGGGTGTCAGTTTTATGAGTTATTGTGTACATTTCTGCGGTATCCGTTTTAAGGACGGAGTGAGCTAATTGTCTTATGGTTTGACTTTACCATTGAGAAGGAAATATGTCATTCAAAATGTTGTTAGCTGTGCATAAATTTCATTTTTGCACCATGCAGATCATCACATCGATATTTCATTGACTTTGCATGTGTTCTTATTCATAGTGATCTATAAGATTATAGAGCTCAAAAATGCATACATGTGAGTTATTTTTGACTGCTGGGTCCATAACAAAGTACATGTTTCTTGTCTGAGAAGATTCTGTGTAAGTTTTCTTTTTTTTCCTTTCTTTTTACTTTGAAAAATAACCTTTTAGCAAGCATCATATCAGAAGTGAAATGTAAGGGGATGTGTGTTATTGTTGGACTGAGGTTAGAGAATTAATCTGTTACACGTAAGCAGTGTGATTAACACACTACTGTTTTCAGTCTGCCAATGAGATCCATATGCTGCACTGATGTTAACTCAGGGGAAGCTAGGAGAATATTTAGTTACGGCCTAAACATATAACATGTCTTGACTCTAATCCCTGAGTTTAATGGAGGAACAAAGGCATAAAATCCATTGAGGGTTGGTCAGGGTCGCCCTACCCGTAAGTGGAGTACTGTGTCTCTTTGAGATGAATCTGCGATGCACTGGGGATACGTCTGTGGAAACAGAGCAGCAGAATATCAGTTACGTCACAAAGACCCTTCTAGTTGGAAAAGATTTTATGAATCATGTTAACATTCGTATTATGAAAACGATAAACACGAGCGATCCATTATAGAACATAAAAGGGAAACTTTTAAAAACTCAGACAGCTGACATTCTTGACATTGGGCATTTTTTCCGGACTGAAAATGAATATGTACTGCTGTGTTTGTGGTTTCACTGCAAAAGAAGTAGTTCATATTGTTATTGCTAAGATATCACTTTTAAAAAAGCCTGGAATTGCTATATTTGGGGAATGGAAGGATAGAGCTATTAGTAACAATTTGAATAAGGAAGCATCACGGAGATAATACGGAATATATTATTGCATGCTTGCTGTAAGTTTACTGTATTGAAAGTGAAAAATGTTATTCAGATATAGTACAGGAGCGTCTTGTTCTTAACCAAGTCCATTATTAGACATGATGCACGCAACAGTGATAATTATGAGGATACGCAAATGTGACATGAAATGCCGTAATACACACATCACAATCGCAATGTTGGCGAGGAAGAGCACAGGAAGTACTCATGCCCCAGAGAACAAACAGTCGTTTTAACGGAGTCTGGCAGGGCAGCATCAACATGCAGGCCGATCAGTGAAGCGTCAGTCCAGAAAGTCCGCAAAACACACACACACATTCGGTCAGCAGTAGACTTGCAGATCTTCAGAAATTATTGTAATCATGTGTAATTATCCTCCCAAGCTCAATGCTTTTACTGTGAAATCTTTGGATGGGATTTGTTGACCCTTTATAGCAGGGAAAGTCCATGGAATGGGAGGGCGCCTCCCCTGCTTGAAGTGAGAGACAAAAGGCAACATTGCCAAGAAAAGAATGGCGGGAGAAAGACGGCTTGAAAAAATAAGAAACAGGAAATACAATATAAACTGCTAAAAAAGTGCCCTTGTTGTACCTGCTACCTACTGTTTACATCGATATTTCACTATTCATTATTCTGCGTGCTTTTATTTTTGTTTTCCTACAAACTTCAGAAGTAACGTTTCAGGTTTATTTAAGGCACCTTTTCTCGTTACAGTAGAGCTATCTTACTTTAGACCACTTACTTAAAAAAATTCTGAAATCATTTAAAATTATTTTAGTGTGGTGACTTTTTAGCTTGGCCTCGCAGTTCCGATAAATTCCCGTCGTTGTTGAATCCAGTATAACTAGGAAAGGACATCAGCTTGAAACATGTCATTTCTGGTAATTAGCGACAAAAAACAGAACAGAATTGTCCCATGCATGCCTTCTTTCTGACTAACAGTGAAAATCCTCTCCAATAAAGGAGTAACCGAATATGACATTCTATACTCTGAGAAAAATCTGTTGTACCTTGGGCAATCCGCCGCAATGAGCAGAAAGCACTGTAAGGATTCCATTCTTGTGTTACCTGTGAACTACAAAACAGCCATTGTCCGTGAACAGGGTTGTGGAGTGAGCCAAAGGTGAAGCATAATTTCATATGGAGAGTGGCCCCGGAAAGAATGATTCACTGAAAGGCAAAATCGGGCTTTGGGAGAGCATGTGATTGTGCATACTGTATATGTTGGATGGCTGCCCATCTAAAGAAAGCAGTCTTGAATTTGTTTGTCGTGTTGTTCTTCTTGTAGGCTGCAGTTGCATACCATCTAGATAGCATAACGCTATACAGAGGAATATCTATTGTCGCGTGCTCCTATGTGTACGCAATTTGAATGCCAGTCCCTTGAATGTAATATGCATGCACCCTGGATTAATATGCCATGATGAGTTCACCTCCAACTAGAGGGCAGCGGCTATCACCCCAACCACCTCTCTCTGGTGGCCAGGGTGTCTGGGAGGTGTCAAAAATGAGGGAATATGGAAGGACCTGGAAAAAACATTAATGAGAAATAGAAGGAGTTTAAAGTCTGGTAGGAATGAGACAAGCAGGCCTGACACAGTATAAAGACCTAGAATTGCCCTAAATCGTTGTACAGTCAAGTCCCCATAATCGCAACCAGTCATATTTGTTTGTTCAAACAAAGTGCTGGATGATTTCAGGAATAAATGGGTGCTTGTGAGTCGTTGCATCAAACTTACCCTTGAAAACACCAAATCCCTCACTAATACTAAGCTGGATAAATTTGCCATATTTAGCACAATGTGTATTTTAGAGAATATGTTAAAATGTGGCACCAAATTGATTAACATTCCAGAAACAAAAAAATACTTGATTATTCATGATAGAAACGTTTCTTTTCATGTATATGCGGTTGCTAAGTCCAGACCTAAAGGAACAAACTAAGTGTTTCAGCATGCCTAGGAAAGGGACTGTATAATTGCAAAAAGTGACTGAATCGCAGGGCTCACAGTATAATTAATCACTCGAGGTAAAATGCCCAGACATGTCATTGCTGTGTTTCCTGAAATCCTCTCCTTGGGACTCCAGTTCCAGCCAACCGCAGTCCAGCTACCACCAGACAGGTCCTGTTTTAAAAGCAGACCTCATTTCTCACTCTTAAATACGGGAACATTTAAGTCGTTAAAAAGAAACAGCACCGTTCTGAATGCTCTGCTCTAAATGGGCTACATTTTAAGGATGTATTTACTCATCAAAAGTATACCATTTAATTTATAGGGCTGGAAAAGTCATTTGTCTTTCTATGTTCGCATTTCAGCAGTAGCGTGCTGGTCGCAATCCAGGTTGCGCTCTTGAAAAAAAATAATAATTTCAGTAGGCCTGCAAAATCCCTCTTGTTTAACAGTAAAATGTTCGGCTATACTGAAGTTTTTTTCTTTGCCTTACATTATTCCTTTGCTTGGCAAACGCATTTATCAAAAGCTAATTACACAGCTCGACATTTTGTTACATAAATTATTTCTCTTTTTTTTGCAACATACAGCTTGATATTTGCCAAAGCCATTCACATTATTTCCCTAACCGCTACACCGCCTCCCATTTCCCGCCTATAAGAACTTTGAAAATACATAGCTGCACACCCGTCTCTTTGTATCATTCTTGAGCTGTACACAAGATTCGGTTAAATAAACAGACCTGCAGCTATTGATCTAATCAGCACACATTGCAACTGAATGCTGTTTAACAGCTGCGAGTATTTATGCAGCGTTTAGACCGCCTAACGTACAAAACGACTAGATCCTTAGCTACGAGCCCTGAACATGAGACTAGCTGATGGTAGACATAGCTCTCTATTTAATTCAGCTCACTCAGCACACTTAACTGCCTAGGACATGGTCCTACACATGTACCTCATCTCACTTTGGACTCGGATTTGCTGGTGAGGAAGGATCTGGTCTGGGACCTGCATCTCACCACATTTTTCTCCAGACCTATAAGAATGTGAGGTTCTCAGCTTCAAAAACTGAACCAACAATATATCACTGGGAGGAAGCTATCCGAGGAACTTTCAGTTCTACTTGCAATATAGTGAAAGTTTGTGTAGTACCCAAACTGTTTAAATTAGATTTTAAACAAAACTTAGGTTGCATTGTCAAATGTTAATTAAAAGTAGGTCAATAGAAAAATTCCATTTACCAGAAATAAACAAATCAATTGGACATCAGATTGTCACAATTGTTTGATTTTCTGCCTGGAATACAGTATAATGCTAATTTTATATGTGAAGTTATTCAAAGCTGTCACTATACAAATCATTTATAAAAGCCCCTTATCTCCTTCGCGTTTATGGCTATATAGTTGTCTTTTCCAGTTAAAGTAAAATAAATGCAAATTAAATAACAGTCTTACATATGCCGATATCACCTCATTAGCATAAACAGTTGCGTTTTGTTCATTTGTGTTCCCTGTATTATTGTCACATGCTGGAAAAATTAAGTACTATTTTAGATATGGCCAAGAGGAAGGTTAGTGTATGTGAAACGTTCATTATGTGTCCTATGAGGGAATTTTTCCCTGGTGTCGAGTCCCTGGAGGTACTGCTAGCCTCGAGCCCCATGCCCAATTTCACACCAAGGAGGGAGACGTGACTTATGCCAACGACGGCACATGAGGAATAATCTGGATAGCAGGGGCTGTAAATTCCTATTACTACTTGCTCACACTCCCCCTGCTTATCTCATTTATTCCCGAGAATTTTTATTTGATGTTTCAATTTATGGATGCTGAGCCATGGGCTTTTAAAGCAAGCCAGATATTTGCTGGGACATTATTCAATTTAATTAAATAAACATGAATTATTTCTAGTTATGCATGTTTAAGTATCAGTCATCTTACCCACAGAATGTTTATCTCAACTAAGTGTTGATTCATTCCCTCCTTTTCTCTCTTTCCTTCCATCAGTCCTTCTTTTGTCTCGACTTTGCTGTGGACGTTCTTTATGCTGGCATCATTTTATCGTTGTCTGCGCACGGTTGCAAACACCCCACCCCCCCCCAATTTTTTTCTCACAAACCAGCAGGCTCTGCTGTAGCAGACCGTAATCTCAAAATGTCAGACTTCGCCACAGTGGCGACGACGGCGGAGAGGAAGCACGGCCGCTTGCCGTTCATGGTGGGCAAGCTTCTGGTGCGTTCCTTTTCAGGCGCCGGGCCCACAGCTGTTCCCGACGTGCTCGAAGACCGACTGCTACGCTGCCGTTGTGAAGACGTCAGCTACGGGATTCATTACCCTTTTTAAGAATTGCATCTGCTCTAAACAAAGTATAATGGAGGTTATTCACTGGCGAATGCCAAAGTCATGAAGAGCGAAAATGGTGATAATAGCGAAAATCGGTTGGTGTCGACGCCACGGAGAATAATTTAAACGTTGAAAGACTGCGGCCGTATTTACTCAGATGGGGACGTAGGCTCTGCTATGAATGGCACAGATGTTTAACGAGTGTGGTTATCAACAATTTCTGACATGTAGCAGACTTCTTCCTTGTAAAGCATATAAATCAAGGAAGCAAAATGTACAAAACAAGTCAAAATCTCAATAAGACTTTGGTGCTCAAGTCAAATTCGGTGCAATTTTCTATTTGTAACATATGTTTAACAATACCAATAATATGATTTTTTAACCGCATTATTTTAATATCCTGCCTTTAACCACACAAAAATACAAACTCTTTTCCAACTGATTTTCAAACGTCTTAAAATAATAGTCACTCTTCCTTTCCTACTTTTGATCATGTGTATTAAGATATAATAATATTAGGTTATTTTTCACTGCCGTGTCCACATTCTGTGACTTGCAATCGCAATGCCCTAAATTACATATGCATTAAGGTCATCTACATATGCATGAAGGGTAACATACCGTGCGGAAAAAATACTGTCCCTCATGACATTTAATAAATGCAAATACCATTGCATGTGGTTGGTGGATACACTGCTGTGTATTATTTTCAGTCATTAGTGTTTTGTAGCAGCTAAATCTCTCCATATGGCTAATAAATATGGTTCCTGAATGTTCCAGATTTAATATACAGATATATGTTTTATACGCATTATCAGAAATGTATCAGTCATGTTCTTTTATGTCTTGTACTTCTCATTTGCATTGTGCTTAAATTACTTTCTGAAACTGCAAGGACAATGGTAATACTATTCCCAAAGAGCTCTTTCAAATGCTAACATTTCCCTGGAGTTTTTAGCACCTAGTAAACCGGTATTCCCACGAGATCAGTGCCTGTCTGGCGAAAATTGGAGAGCGTTTTCTGAAAGGCAGAGTGTTGCCTTTGGTAAAAGGTAAAAATCTATGCTCATTACTGGATGGAACATAAATTAATAAATGCCAAGATAATTAGGCGTCAGGAGGACCGAGAAGGACCATTGGAGTAGACAGATTTCAGACAGCACAGAAGGATAACAGCACACTGAAGAAAACGCATTGTCTCCCCTATCTAGTTGTAGTCCTTTGAAAAAATGATAAATCAACAATTACATTTATAAATTAAGCATTTTCAGGGCCCACAGCATGTCAGTGGGATATTCATCTGGATGTGATAAATATGAAGAGTGATTGTCCATTGTTCAGCTGCCTGGGCCAGCTTTCTCACACTCACTCATAATTAATTGATGGTCAAGGCAGTAACACTCAGCTATCCTTGTCTGCACAGTGGGATATTGGTTCCTCTGTATCTCATATTACAGTTAAGAGGGTTGCAGAACTTTGGGCTTGGCTCTGCTCTTCGGCTGTGCAACCACTGGAAAGACCCGTGTCAGAGGAAAGCCCTCCTGGGTCAACAAGCCAGCTGTGAAATGTGCCGGACGGGCCGATATCGCCCCTGAGCAATTTCCCCTTCAGTATTTCCTCCTGTTTTTCCCTCTTCCTTTTTGTATAATCTTAATATGCCAGTGGTGGAGTCCCCAGAGGGAACAACTTCATAACACAACCAGAGAGGTGAAGTCGGTTGGCAGAGGGACCCGTCCAGTGTACTGAGCTGCCTTTGAGTGGGAACCATAAATTATATTACGTACAGTTCGTTAGCCACACCAGGGTGTTACGGGTAGTCTTCTGGGGGACAGTGATTGATGTTTGCATTATTTTCATACCGTGAGTGGATGGTAGTGGGCAATAACGGATGACCTAGTGAGGAGCAATAAAGGAATGAAAAAAGGCCACAAACCACACCGGATATAAAATACTGCAAGTACAGCATAATCCGTGTAGCTACTGTAACAATAATAGAGTGTATGTTTTCCCTCGTCTGACTTTAAAGAAAAAAATGTCAGCTTGGGTCCCCAACACCAGACTATTATGACATTTTTATGATACATTTTGTGGGGGGGGGGGGGGGGGGGGGGGGGGGGGGGGGGGGGGGGGGGGGGGGGGGGGGGGGGTGGGGGGGGGGGGGG
>JAODJX010000002.1:1175582-1187421 GCA_026776945.1 Isichthys henryi
CAAATGCCTGCCGCTCGAAAAGTCTGCCTGCAAAGAATAACATGAACAAATCAGTTATCACATATGCTAGACATAGATCCCTGTTCTTTAAAAAACAAGAAGTCCTGGATTTTATGGCAGAAGAAGCGGTTGGCCCGTCACTGAAGAGAAAGATGGTGTCGAGATACTGGAGAGAAAAAGCAAGTGCAAGATGAGCATTATGAACTGAGATTGTTTTGGTAACTCTTTATTTCCCTGTGGTGTGGGTTGCATTAGAATTTGATCAGGGTTGGTCTTAAGGTAAAGGTTGGGTTTATTTTAGGGTTTCAATGAGAGACAGCATTAGATTGCGATTTTATGATAACCTTAGGGGTTGGTTTTGTGATGATGTGTTCTCACCTGTATATACATATGTGTCTATTTCTTTCATGGAGGGCAAGAGAGCACAGGAGAAAACGCCCCAATTTCCCAAAGGGGAAGAATACATTTCAGGAGTGCTGTTTTACTAGACAAGGGCAAGATTTAGGAACATATTCATGTAATATTGTGTTAGGGGTTTTGGATGTAAATAGGGTATGGGGATGGACTGGCAATAGGATTAGGTTAAGGCACGGTTTCAGGGGTAATGTAAAGCTTAACAGAATCAGAATCAGAATCACGTTTATTGGCCAAGTATGTGAGCGAACACATACAAGGAATTTGGTTCCGGTCGTTGGTGTCTTAGTGTACAAACAACAACAATCTACAATATGAATATGTAATATGGATTTATATTTAGCAATATAAGGGTAAATGTAAAAAAAAATGTTATTTGTACATATAATATGTTTATACTATTTCTAAATATAAATATATTTACGGATATATATCCATAAATATATTTATATTTAGAAATAGTATAAACATATTATATGTACAAATAACATATGGCTCTTTTAATGCTGAATTAAGATTAGGGCAGTGGTTATGACTGGGGTTTAGAATGGCGTTAGAGTCAGAGCTTGAGTGAGAGTAAGCTTTAGTATTAGAGTTAGGGTTTGGGGTAGAATTCAGCCAATGGAAAGTTACAGAAATTATGGCTAAGAATAGGTTAAGCAGTCAGATTAATTATAGAGCTGAATCTATAGTGAAGGTAAGGTTTGGGCTTAGGGTTAGAACTAAAGCTTGGTTTAGAGTGGGTTATACTTAGACCTTGGGTCAAGGTTTAGAGTTTGATTAAAGTTTGATCTAAGAGTAACATCATGGAAGTGGCATTAGGGTGGAGTTATGGGTACGGTCAGAGTTTGCATTCTGGTAAGAACCAGGGTTGGATTGCTGGATTCTGGAAATGATTAAGTTTATGGATGGCATTGGACCTAGATTTAGGGTTGGAGCTAACATTAGGGTTACAGCTAGGGTTAGGTTTGTTATTTTGGCTAATGCTAGGGTTAGAGTGGCCTTTAGGGCCACACATCCTTGCCTGTTCCCTGCCTGTCCACCCAGCCTGGCTACATATCTTCCATCCTCTCCTGCTTGCTGCTAGAACACACCAACCATCCTCCCATTGTGAAGAAAGCAACTTCTTCACCTGCCTAGCCAGACATTAGCTTCCATAGTTCCACTGGATCTTCTGCATTTATACCTGAACTGGTTCTGAACAACCCAATAAGGTGCTTTTTCCTTTTGAGTCTTGTTCTTCATTTGAGGAGTTTTTCCTATCCAATAACACCTCTGGCGTGTTCTCTGGCGGCATTGGGCAGGGTCAATGTAATGCACTTTGAGACAATGTAATGTTGTGAAAATGAACTATTCAAAAATAAACTGATTGATTTATAGAGGCATGGTTGTAATTAGGGTTCTGTTTAGGGTTGTAATTGGGGTTTCAGCAAAGTTAGGCATAGGGTTGATATAGGGGTTTGAGCTAAGTTTATTGTTAGTTTTTATGTGAGAGGTAGGGTTGCTATAAGAATTGATATTTTTCTTGATTGAAATGTATCCATCATCATTCTCAAGAGGTGCAATTCTTGACATGTATCATCGCTAATGGCAGCCCCATCTTGATTTGATAAGTGCTACAAACAAACTTGCTTTAAAGTAGCATAGGGTTTCAGCCGAGCACCTTCATGATTCACTCACAGGGATTTTACTTAAGGATTTCAAGCTATTGAGATAAGCATTACATGTATAAGTCATAACAGTCAGGCATCTGGTGTTGTAATGCTATGCAGAGTCAGATTTTGTCTCCATTTTCATTTGAGAGGCATAAACACTCAGAAACTATATCTGCACAGAATGGTAGCTGGTTCATCACACACACCAGTGTGAGAAAACAGCTTTTCTGACAGGCATATCAGAGAATGACTTTTGTGAGGAAGTTAATACCAAGTTTTAAGTCCTTCAATAACCATTTATTGTGTCAAAACATCTATACACATTTTCAATTCAAAGAGAGAACAGCTGAATCCACTAATTCTGCATTAATGCTCCTTATTTCATTGAGCCTTTTAGGAAGCATTTTATGGACAAAATCCAGTCTGGCATCCCAGTTTCAATCCATTCAAATGCAGAACATCTTTTAACAATTCCCAAATGTCATATATGTTTTGTTTTTTTACAAGAATCTTGCCCAATTAATATTTTGAAGTTCATTGTGTATTGGACCTTTTCTGCATGATCCTTCCCCTGAAGATCAAAGAGCCATCTTCACTAGGCTTACATCCAGTAATCAATTTGGGAACTCCTCATTGAAAATGACTGCAACAAATGGTAACACTTTACTTAAAGCACTCATATATTATGCAGTATAGATAATTTCATAATTCATTATAAAACATAAACATAGTTATACCTATTCATAAAAAGGCATAACACATTATAACAATGTTTATTATGCATTATGAATGCTCTATGAAGCTAGTTGACCATTATAATGCATTATTAAGTTATCTATAATTCAATATGATGACTGCTTTAAATAACCCAACAAACAAGAATTGTCAAGAATTGCACCTCTTGAGCTCCTCACTGCTGAATGCTGATGGATACATTTCAATCAAGAAAAATATCAATTCTTATATCAACCCTACCCTTCACTAACTATAACTAGCAATAAACTAGCAATAACCCTAACCCTAACCTCTATACTAACCCTATGCCTAACCTTTGCTGTAACCCAAAGAGATTCATGTTCTTTCTGCAGCCAAAAAGTGCAAAATATTGTATGCAAACTTCAAAGTGGATATGTAATTACCGGTTATGTAAAAACAAATATGTTTAAAGACTCTAAAAGACTATGTATATTTTTTTCACATGCTCATTCCATCCAAGAAAGCAATTAGCTATGCAACATTGTATGTAATGGTATGCATGGAACATGAAATTAGAAAACTTAGGTGAGATGAGGTGTATAGCAATCTCCAAAGCAGATCAATCGTGTGATCATGCAATCTCACAAAGTCATTTTATGGATATTTCAGTCCAACACAGCAAGGTAAATGGGTGTGCGGAGTCTTGCTTTTATCTTTGCTATGTCGGAAGAGCTGCAGCCCCAGTGAAGAAATTTGGGTGGATTATACAGCAGGAAAGCAGTTAAGCATGCAGGCCATTGTGTGGTTTAAAAAGACCTTAAAGTAAATGTAATACCTATCGACGGCTGTGAAGTACAGGTAAGTGCAAAGTGGTATTTTCGTTGTCTGATTGTGTAAAGGTCCTGGTAGCTACACTGTGCTCACAGGGAAGGGCATTCGGTGAGCTTCTCAGCAAAGCGCATTAAATCAGCTGCAACATTTTGCTGAAACGTGGTTTGCAGGCAAAATGACAGTCACACTCACTGCTGGTAAAGATGATTAAAGGGAAAAATTACCAGGGACAATGCATCCGTTCTTCATTAAGACTGCCTTTAGCTTGCATGTGCTAAACACAATATAAAATTAAAACAAAGGATTTTTTCACATACTTGGACTTAGGTGTGTATTTCCCGCTGATATTCCATGCTGCGAGGAAGGCGCCCCATCAATGCCTAGCAATGCAATGGTTTCCATCCTACATCAATCTTTTTACTGTAGGAGATCCAGAATATAATAATGCTGTGTATTTCATATAAGTTGTATTTATATGTCTCATGATATTTAACTTATTTATTGTTCTTTTCATACTTGCTTAATGATCTTATTTCTCTATCCTGAAGCTGTTGTTCTACACTTCTGAATTCCATACAATGTTATTTAAAATTTATCGACTTATGTGCTTGTTTGTTTGTTTGTTTTACTAAAGGGACGGAAAATTTTATTTACGCATGTTTATTTTACGAGAAATCAGAATGAATTCCCTGTTCAAGGGTACTACAGCAGCATTCCTCTCAGATATCGAACTAGAAGTGTTTTGGTTATAAGCATGTAGCTATAAAACTGTCGCCGTTTGTGGTTAATTAGTTTTCCTTCGAATTTGGCAACTAATCAGTTATTTAAAGTGCTTGATAAAAGAGGTACAAATAACATTAGCAAATCTGACCAGTTAATAAATTAATCAGTTTGAATGATCTCAGATGTTAAACCTGTATTAAAATAGTGTGATAGTAGCACAGATGTGGTTTTACTGCTTTCCAGATAAAAAAAAAAAGTTCACTAATCACAAACTCACATACAGACAAATATAAAAAATGCAAGAACATGACAGTCTGAAAAATAAATATGTGAACGGAATATACAATCCACCTGTTTGAGACATCTGTTCAGGAGCCTTAAAGTAGGCTGATGTAACCTAGAAAAGAGAAAGAGGGAAACATTGTAACCACAACCTTCTCTCCACAACTAGCTTTGGAATTATGACAGACTTCAAGTGTAATCTCAGTCTATCCTTTCTTTTACCTCAATAGCAGTTGTTTCAGCAGGGAAAATCCAGACATGCTACAAACAAGATTACCATTTACCAAGGCTGTAAACTACACATCAGTGTAAACTCATTATGTGTGCATATTAAAATAACGTGCCCCAATTCCATGATATAAAAAGGGAAATTAATTGGAGTGGAACTTAAGAATCTGCTTTAATGTTACCTATTTTTTTTCTAAGGAGAATTTGTTAATGGGGGGGGGGGAGAACAAAGAAGAAAAAGATGAAGATAAAGAGGAGAAATTAAAGATTTCTTAACTTGAACGTTTAGCAGATTTTATCAATGAGAATATTTTAGGTTTTCGCGTATAAATTATTACTGAAGTGTTCTATGTATTATCCATGCGTGACGAAACGGTGCCTTTAATCAACATGGTTCTCACCCGTTTTTCCTGAATACACAGGTGCATCTCTGCTTCTCAAACAGAATTCTGTAGCATGGCCATTATGTGGTGTCACTTTGATGCCACAGTCAAGGTGCATAAACATTTCTCTGACACACTGAAATAAGTCCTTTATATATTTTTGAATGAAATACAACAGGAGAGAACAATGCTGTGGCATTGTTATAATATTCATAATCTTGCAGTTCCACTTTTCTTCCTGGTGCCGAATTTATATAAAGTGTTAAGCTACTGATTTCAACCTAAATTCCTTCAGCTCTTCTAAACATGACTGCATGTTTCAAAAGTGTTAACTTTTCACAAAAATCCCCTTTATGCAGCTCACCCATTGTTTAATGTTGTTAATCTTCTTGACAACTTTGGTAATTAGTTTGAGGAAGATAAACTGATAAATTGAACATACCCTGCAATTACTAACGGATTTTTCCTCATAGACATTCACTCCAAGCTATATTCCCAGCGTGTCTAAATTAAACAGTAAGACCGACATAATGTTTATTCAACAAGATCCAGAACGAAGTTACCTTGACTGATGCAATTCATTGAGTAAAATAGGCTATGGCATTACCACACAACCATCATCAAAAAAAAGTGTGAAAATATCATTTCTCCTTTGTTTACATAAGCATGTGTGTATGTTTGATTTCTGTATTTGACGCATACTATTAATGTCTTGCAAACTACCCACTAAACCTTTACCCTCACATGTTAGTATACATGGAGTAATTCATCAGAGTTGGTCCATATTGCAAAAATGCCATAAGAAGGTATTTTCGCAAAGGGGTGTTAAGCACATGCTAAGGGCGATTTTGCATGAAGGCATGAAGCTGAGATACAAACACTCAGACTGGATATTTAGTATTCTTGGCGGTGGAGACAAAGAGTAGAAGAATCCTAAAAATAAATACATAAAAAAAAAATGTCAGTTCCAGAAATGTCACAGTATGGACCCTTAAATATATATGTTGTACTGAGTGCTTCACTCACGTTTAACATGCATGTGCTATTAGCAAACCAAGGGATTCAATGGATCATGTATGACTTTAAATGACTGAATGCTGCCTTCATATGTACAGTATGACCCTTATTAAAACAAACAATAAACATTGTTTGGTGACCCAAAATAAAATATTTTCAAACATTTATCGGTACAAGGTCACAATGAGCCTGCAGCCTACACCAGGCCGCATGTAGGAGAGCATGAATAAGCTGCCAGTCGATCACAAGACAAACACACTTCCATGTACCTGCATGGTACAGGGAGGAAACACAGACTCCAGACACACAAGCTACTGCACAATGAAGTGGGGCTTTATTGGCACACCAACCATAACTCATACACTACATATAGCAATGGGAAATAACATTCCCTGGATCATAATGATACATATATACATATGCGTTGACATGCTTTGTAAAAGTAAACATTGATGGCATGTTTAGAATGAGCATTGATGGATTGCAGCAGAACACAAAGCGTAAATAATAAAGATATAAATCTATCCATTTTCTTAAATTAATATCAGAGATAACTGATGAGAAATAAAGAAAAATGTGCAATTGTTACATATATGGCCTCATCATTCAGGTATTACAGTAGCTAATGTGTTCATTTAGTAATAATCAGAATCAACAACAACTGACGCTTACAATATGAAATCAAGGCGAAAAATTTCAGCTCACTAACTCGCTAAATGCAAAAAGGTCATTACTTTATCCATTACCATGCATGGACTGTATGGATTTCAATAGGTGATTTGTCATGCGATCTTTGTGTTTGGCTATTTTGTTTCAGTATTGGCATTTTCAATGTAGGAGTAAGAATTGATTTATGATTCATGTCAGTGGTCAAAAGCCACAGACCAATTCCATGGCATTAGGGGTGCTGACATTATCTACACACAACTGAAGCTTAATGTTACAATTCTGACAGATGTGACAGGAAACCGTACAGCCTTGGTTCTGGTTTACAGCACAGTCCAAAATAGCTGTGCTTTTTGAAATGACTTGAATTGCAAATATATGCTTAAGACATGGTGTGCACTGAATCAACAACAATCTCAAAACAAACCGTAATTAACAAAAGCAGAGGAGCCTGTAATTTAATAGACGTGATATTAATATCAACTTCCTGTAAATGTCCTATCCTTATTTTAATCAAGAAATAGCTTGGTATAAAAATTTGCCGTCATTTTGCAGGACTACATCTAAGATTGCTTTGACAAGTTGGTGAGGAACACAGCTCCACGCTATGTGTGGTTTCAACGTCTGTCACAAAGTTAGTCACTACTGTTGAATTTCTGTTGGATATCCATGAATAAGGACTTACAGTTATTCTGTAGATTGGAGAGGTTACACAAGAGAGACTGAGCAAATGTGTAAAATGCACAGTGCAAGAAGAACAAATAAACATTCAATAGAACCAAAAGTTTAATAGAACCAAAGTGTATGAAAGATATTGAAAATTGTTTATCTAGTTTACATATAGCTATATTTCTTTAGCATTATTGTAATAAGAACTACTGATTGCAATAGATGACCCAGATTTAATTTTTTTGCCTTAGGCCAGACTGTAGTTGTCTTGTCTTTAGCTTAACTATTGCCCTAAATGTCGAATGTTACATCGCCAGCATATTTCCCATATGTGCAACTGTAATGATGTGAGTAATTCTACAGTATACGCTAATTGTACTTTCTTCTGTAGATTCCTCTTTCTTCTCTTATGATTTCCATGTGAACATTGGTATTCTGGTATGTATATGACTGCTGTCAGCGTGAAATGAATAAACATGGCTGTCAATCTGGCCGATGTTGACATCAAAAGTGATCGCTGTTTCTTCGCATGTAAGCCTTTTATTCAGTTCATGTTTAAAGTTTAACATCTTCTGAAAATTATTTCCAATGAAAAACACACACACAGAAAAGAGAAGAGGATGTGGGAATGAAGATGGAAAAAATATCATTGATCAAGCAGAACAACTAATCAAGTCAAGGCCATGTGCTTTGAGGAACTTTGATATGTTTGCAATGCTTGAAATATAATAGGGCTGTCATATGTGTGCAATGAAATAAAGCTGTCTGCTGAAAATTCATACTAATTAATCACACACACAGATACATATACGCACACACTATACTTGTGTGTGTGTGTATATATATATATATATATATATGGGGCGGTATGGTGGTTAGCACTGTTGCCGCACACCTCGGGGACCTGGGTTCGAGTCTCCGGAGTAATACCGGACTACCCGGAGGAAACCCCACGACAACATGGGGAGACCATGCAAACTCCACACACATGTAACCCAGGCGGAGACTCGAACCCGGGTCCCCGAGGTGTGCAGCAACAATGCTAACAACTGCACCACCATGCCGTCCCACACTGCATAAATCCATTTCATATATTTATTTAAAATGTGTTAAATAAGTTGCAGCTTCCTTTAATAGTCATTCTGAACTTCCTAATATCAAACAAATAAACAGACATGCATTGTGTGTATACAGATCTTGACTAAATAGTCTTGTGACAGCTATAACACATGAAGTATTCATTTCCATGGAGAATCTCGGGTTATTCTTCTGATGTTTAATTAACTGTTCACTTCATCAATAATTTGATTTGAACCTGATATAACCCTGCAGTGAATTCAGTCACCTGATTCAAATCCCAACAGTGTATCCTGTGGTGATACTTTAATAGGAAGTATTATTAATTTTCGTTTAAATAAAAAATAAAAAATCAGACCGTCTCACTTGGGTTGAAAAGCAAAATGTGACTTGTGTGGGGAAAAAAATGCAACATATGACAATCATCTTAACACAATAAAAAAGAAAAACAAAAATAATACAGATGAGTGACACACAGTGAAAATGAGAAGACAGAACTCTGTCACATGTAATTTTGCGGCAAATATAGTTACATCAGTTACCAGGCACTAATATACTTTTCTTCACTTTTTCCTAGAATGTTCCTATAACTTCTGACAGACTGTAACTTATACAACAATAAAAGAAGCCACAATTAGGAAATGAATTGTTCCGTTCTCTTAGAAGTTTACTCCGGAATGCCTGTGAGCAGCTGAAGGTCGCTGTGCTGTGATTTATTTTATATTAATCTGCCACGGAAATGACAACTGTCATATTATTTCAACAGACAAATAGAAATGAAAACTCATGTCAGTTTATGCAACAAAAACAGACCATTTCTAGCATTGTATGCTGTCCATATGACACAGATTAAACAAGCATGCATCATGTTAACATCTCAAGATATTTCTTTGAGAGTAAGCAAATAAAAGTTGAATGGAAAATGTTATCTTACATTTTTAATGTGATGTGTTAATGTGTTTAGTAAACTTACCTCATGTGGCCTGGTCATAAATGATGCAATCGTACACAGAACAAAACATTGTGGGTCTGTATACCCTGGCTCCACTCATTAAAGAACAGCATTAATTTTCATAATTTTGAGAGTTTGAAGTAATCATCATACATAAACGATTACAAAAAAATAAAGAAACTTTAGTTCAGGACCTCATAATGATAATTCAATCTGGCACGTTAGACATCTATAGACAACAGCAGTGGCTGCTTCCTAAATAAAGAAAATAAAATATATGAAACACAATTAAATAAGGTAACATTTTATGAAAAGGACACAAATCACCTATGCAACACTCTACCAATCCATGACTCCCAATGATCCAATGCATGTGCCAATACAAGACACATCACAAACCCCTGTCACCCACCACAGACCAACAACGAAACAAGCACAGCCCCAGGTACAACCCCACACCAACCAGGCTACCAGCCCTGGGACGCCAACCCACAACCACCCTCGCATCAAGCAACATTCCACAAAATTAGCGTAACATTAATTAATGCATAAAGCAACCGTGAATCATCACCATGAAACAGACGACACAACAAGTGCAAGGCTACCACGCAAAGCTACAGTGACCCGACCACCAGCCCACAGAAAGCAGCAGGAACCTGCATCAATCTACGCACCAAACCATCATGAGCCGTGAAACAGTCAAGCACCACCCAAGCCCATGGTCTGCACTCCCATCACAAAGTGCCCTAGATAAAACTTGTTAAACTACTCTTGTATAAATACCTCACACTGAAGTACATTACTTCACCGAGAAACATTCATGAACAGAATATATTTTTATATAAGTTCATCCATCTCCCCTCTAAATTTATCAGAAGTATACAACATTAACACGGCTTGTTGCAAGTCAGCATGGACAAACATTGGTGGATTCCATCCATCAGCTTACTACATTGCCACATATGTTGCCCCACTGTTCATTGTTGCCCTCAGCATGATTGGGGTATCACACACCTAGCGCATTAAATCTATAGGAATCGGCAAGAATAACAAAATCATCACTCATCCCCGCTTAGTCTGCAAGCTCAACTATACGTTTGCATTTTATAAATGTCTGTAAATAAACTTATGCTATATATATGCAGCATTAAGCACCAGCATAACACCTAGCTCTGCATTACCGCTGCTTCTTGGTGTCTTATGGACGTCCCACACTATGGCCTCTAATGCACTTTTCTCTTTTCTGTGTGTGTGTTTTTCATTGGAAATAATTTTCAGAAGACGTTAAACTTTAAACATGAACTGAATGAAAAGTTTACATGTGAAGAAACAGCGAGTTTCACTGATCTTAAAGTGCCAGCATTACCTCAACTGAAAGGAAGAGTTACTATGGTACTAATTAGAAAGTAAGATCATACCATGTCATCCAAACAGCTTAAAGACACATTCTGCCCACTGTTCACTTGGGTATGTTCTCCTCTGCTACCAGTCAACATCTATCATTCCCTTAACCTTTGAAATATAGAGAACCATGCCAAGTGATACCTGGGAAAGTACATCTGGACTCAACGACATCCATTCCATGCTGATGTAAGGAAGTTAAGCGAGTTCCTATGTACCACTGCTTTGGTTCTCTGACTTCTGTCTGAAGGGGGAATGGGTGTGTCGTCTCCTCCTTTTCCTTCATTGGGGCAGGTTCCATCTCCATTCTGCATACGCTGAGATTCGCCAACATGCGGCGATGATCACCATCCACCATGCCTCCTATCTCACCTGTGGGTCCTCACTCTCTACCACGCTTTCGGTCACATCATCCATGGCCTCTCACATTGTCTTGCTCTTACATTGCATCCTGGAGATATGCCTGGTACACAGCTAAAAAGTGAGGCTTGTTATCCAACACTTGCTCTTAGCCGAAAAGTGTACCGATTGGAAGATGCAGATGACCTCCAAAAAGCAACTTGTATGGTGAATACACTGTGGCCGTGTGTGGTGTGATGTTCTATGCATACATTAGCTCTGGCAGGTGTTCAAAATGCTGCTTCTTTTCAGAGGGAATTGTGTGCAAGAGGTCATCCATCCATCCATTTTCCAAACGGCTTATCCTACTGGGTCGCGGGGGGTCCGGAGCCTATCCCGGAAGCAACGGGCACGAGGCAGGCAACAACTCAGGATGGGAGGCCAGCCCATCGCAGGGCACACTCACACACCATTCACTCACACATGCACACCTACGGGCAATTTAG
>JAODJX010000002.1:1187451-1202016 GCA_026776945.1 Isichthys henryi
AACCGGAGTACCCGGAGGAAACCCCACGACGACATGGGGAGAATATGCAAATTCCACACACATGTGACCCAGGCGGATACTCAACCCTTGGTCCCAGAGGTGTGAGGCAACAGTGCTAACCACTGCATCACCATGCCGCCCCCGCAAGAGGTCATGTAAGGATTTACTGAACCTTCCACATTGGGGATAATGGGTATCGTGCAGGTTTTCTTCACCCTATACAACTTGAATAGTTCAACTATCACCACACATGCAAAATTTCTGCCCTGGTCGGAGTGTAGGCACTCTGGCACCCCAAACTTCATGAACCACTTTTTCAAAATGACTTTGGCAGTAGTGTGTGCCTTCTGGTCTCGCGTGGCAAAAGCTTAGCTGAATTTAGTGAATACATCAGTCATCACGAGTACATTTTCGCAACCATCTGTGGTGTGTTCAAGTGTGGTGCAGTCCACAGCAACCACTGTGAGTGGGTGGGTAGCTAAGAATGGCATTTGGGGTGTCTGAATCTTAGGAATCTTGCAGCACACACCTCTGGCATTGCACCACTCCACATCTGCATGCATACCTTCCCAGAAGCCTCTCTACTTCAACAGAAGCCTCTCTACTTCAAGTCCACACTGTGCCCAGATGGCCCAACTGGTCATGAACACATTTTAGTGCCTGTTCCTTGAGGCAGGCAGGCAACAACAGCAAGTGATGTTTCCTGCTAGGAAACAGTACACAGTACAAGAGTCCATCTCTTTCTCTGATCCATAACTGCTGCTTCAATAAGGAGTGCACTGATTTAGACAGAACTAGTTTCCTGCTTCAAAACTATCACAACACCCTAAGGGTCTGATGCTTGGAAACTCTGGAGTTCAGTTTAAGAATACCCAGACAATGTGGGCATGCTACCCTGAGCTGCCTCACTAATCACTGCCTCCTTTGATACTTTACATCAAAATCAAATACAGTCAGCTAAGCGACCCATCGCTGTTGAATGGCCCCTAAGTTTGCAGTGGGGAGGTGACACAACAGGTTGTCATTTGAGATAACGGTGAACTTGGGTCCCAGAAGATAACTCCTAAATTTCTCGGAGACAGCCCACTTTAGTCCAAGAAGCCACACCTCTACGCCTCCAACTTTTCTCCTCCACCCCTGTATTTGGTCCTAATGCACCTAAACCTAGGCTGCTGGCATCAGTCATCAGTATAAAAGGGAGAGTAAAGTCTGCATAACCTAGTGTGTAAGTGCTAGTTAGCATTTTCCTTAGTAGTTAACGCTCTGGGGTCTAGGGGACCCACTTTCACTGACTGGGGCATGATCACACATTTCTTTCAGTATCATAAACTTAAACCATGGTAAATAATATATTTGTTTTGGCATTACACTCGTCTTAATTTTAATATATGTTGTAAATATGTCAGATTTATGTTAAGTTTGCAATCTGACATCAAAATGAGAAATTGCAAAATGCAGTTTGGAGCACTTGCAGAAACATTATTAAAGCACATAGTAAGCAATGGTGCCAGTTATTTTTGATCCCATATGGATCCCATTTGATCCCATATAGGTGACTAAATGGTGTAGCTGCAACAATGAGTTGGATAAATAAGTAAGAAGAACCTAACTCGTGTCACTATTTCTGGCCTCCTTGCATTGAATATGTAGGAGCTCTCATGTGTATGCATGAGCTATTCGCACTTGGCCACTCCCCCCATTTTATAATGTAGCTGGATCGCGTTTCACCATTTTGTCGTTCATCAAATTACCATGTGAATGCGATTTGAATACGCGGAAATGCAGCTATTTCCAATGCGAATAGCGATCTTCAAGGTGAGGGCACTACTACACACCCCCCATGCAGGTAAAACAGTGTAAGGTGACATGGTTTAATTTTTTGCCGATTTAACTTAATTTTAAAAACTTTTATACTTCTGACAAAGGACGTTTTGAAAAGAAGACAGATTACGGATTTAGTCAGCATTTTTTTAATGATTCTATAAAAAGATTTCAGCGAGTTATACACTGAAATAGACGCGAAAGATATGCTGCATTTCCGATGATGCGCTCCTCTGCAGGAGGTTAAAAAGCTTATATGGTATTGTGGTGTCCAAGTTGACCAGAACAACTGATTAACCCTGGTGTGGCTACTTTCATTGGAAGAAAAATTTACAGCAATGTAAAGAGGTCCTACACTTTAGGAGAAACCATCAATACACTTCCTGTAGTATCTGCAAAGGCCCCAAAAATTACTAAGTTCCTTTACAGTACTAGGGACAGGCCACATCTGTACTGTATTTGTCATTTTAGTATCTGTACTTATGCTCTGGGCTGAGACTTGGTGACCAAGAACCTGACCTCAGTGCGGCAGAAAGGCCATTTTAGGTAGCTGTCTCTTTAAATTTCCAGGACAATTACCGTATTTAGAGGTGGGCACCCTATAAAAGTCAGTAGAGTTTGGCTGGGGACCCAGCGTTGGCACGTTGCCTTTCCGGTTACCTGACTTCCGCTATGGTCACAGGTATTCGGGTGGCATTTCGGTGTCTTCCCTTGCTGCTGCAGATCACTCGTTCGTGGCTGTTTTAAATTAGCTGCTTATTTTGTAGGTTTGCGTAAAATGGACTAGTTGGAAGCTACTGTCTTGTAGGCGGCAGTTAGTAAGTTCACTCAATTTGGTCTTAGCTTAATCGTATTTGACTGCTTGTGATTGTGTGCGTTGCTTCGGGTAAACGCTGGTACCAGCCAACTTACTTATGGGCTTATTTTATAAACTAGTCCGTAATTTTGATTGGTCAGCGACCATTTGTTTAACCAATGGGTTTTTACTCGGTTTTATACTGTCGCAGGAAATGCAGATGTGAGGTGTTTATCCGTTTTGTTGTGGGAAGACCATGAAACACTATTAGTTATTGCTGCTTTGCCGGCTTCACTACCGCGGCTGCTGTTTGGTTTACCTGCTGTTGCTGCTTTGCCTCTTTTTTACTGTACTGTGAACAAGTGGATCTGTTGACTGCATTCATCCTTTTAACTGGTTATTCCAGTATTAATTGTATGGAGTGGGGTCTTGTATTTTTATTTGTGTTTTAAGTGTTTTTTTGGTTTGGTACATCACCAGAAGGAGGCCCCTGATTCTTGGAGCTGCTGATGACCGGTGGTTAGCGATTGTTGGCTGTAAGTTATGTGGGGAGGTAGTCCCATTTACAGGGTAAATGCTATTTGTTGGTTCGAAGCTGCGAGCCCAGTGAGGAGGGGAACCTTGTTGTGTCGGTGTTTTATGTTGTGTGCAGTTGTATGGCACAGGATTTGCGTGGGAATTGCAGTGTTTTGTCCCAGGATGCCATCCTCTGCCTGAGTGATTAGCCCCTCATCCAGTGTGTACCGACTTTGCATTCAATTTTATCTTTTTTTATTGTGGATTGTGTTTTCTTACTGCGATTGTTAATAAGACTGTAAGTGGAGTCACGTCTCTTGCTGCCTGGTATTACGCACCTGAGTGCCGTTTTAGAGTTTATTTAGCTTAGGAAATATTTCCCTGGGTGAAATTCCCAGGGTGGCATAGTCTGTGTCTTAAGGGGTGGTTCCCTAAACTCTCAGCTTAGTGCCATGACATAAAGTTGGAGGAAATGATGATTCTCTATTCTGACTTGTGTCCTTCATGTAAACACATCAAATCATCCAAATAGATCAACACAATCTGGAACATTAAGTCACTCACGGTGGTCTGCATCAGTTGTTGATATGTTGCTGGTGCACTGCACAGCCCGAAGGGCATCCTTTGGTACTCAAATAGGGTAAATTGCGTGGTAAACACCATTTTGTGCTTATCCTTCTCATGTACTGCAACCTTGTCATGTCCACTCATAAGGTTAATGGTAGAGAAGAATTCTGTGCCATTCAGAGCATCGAGATTTTCATCAACGTGTGGGAACAGAAATGTATTACATCCGATCTTAGAGTTCAACTTCCTGTAATCTACACATAGTCGTACACTTCCATCACACTTGCATACAACTGGTGAAGTGTAAGGGCTGGTGTCTTGTCCACAAAAGGGATTTCATGCTTCACCTGGTCAGTGTATCCCAGATCCTCATCTTGAGTTGTAAACACAGCTGCATACTTCATCAAAAGTAATCCTAGTTATGCCTGCCTACATACCTCCTAGGGGTAGTTAGTGCAATAAGCTTAGTATGTCACGGTCAAATCCATGGCCGCCCTTCTGTTTAACAGTTACTTCCTAGTGGTTCGCGGAAATGTGCTGCAACTTCACGTCAATAGTGGTCGCCTTCTATACACTGATATTGGCTAGGAATACCAAGCTTAACCTTAGCAGACAACTGGACATCCTCCTGTAAGAGGTTAATTACTTGGACTGGAAAGACATCACTAGTAGTGGAGACAACTGTAACCCGGTTTGTCCCATGCACTTAGCTGCCAACTGGACTGTGTCCCCTCTCCTTGGCATTTCGGCCACTCTGCATTGTGTAGTTTTATTGAGGATGAAAGGACGACCAGACACACGGGAGGTTTCGTTTTCTTGTTGCTTTGCTGAATCTGCGGTTTATTACTTGTGCCAAACACATGAACACTCCGTCCCTTTATTTAGATGTTACAATCAGATGCATAATACTTTTAGATTATATCTGTACTAAATTTCAATAAACAGAACATTTTAGCAGTTAACAACCTTTCCATATCCGTAGTGCGATACTTAAAGCAGATATTAAAACAATGAATTACAGTAAATAAAATATGCTGAATAGTACAATACGTTTTGAACCACATCGCTACTACATTATAAAACACCTTGGGAACATATTTTCAATGAATGACTTAAAACAATAGTACATTTTCACTAGATAAAAACAACCACTCCTTATCTTGTGCCGAACACTGAAACCTCCCACGAGGAGCACAGCTTTACATGATGGCATCCTTGCCATCTGCAAAAACACAACATAGAGGCTAACTTAGCCTGAGTACCTTTAGTTCATTGGATGGACTGTGTGAGTGACTATGTGGTAGTGTTGTGTGGGGGGTATGGCTTTTTCTTGCTCTGGCTGGGTGCCAAATTCTCTGTCCTCTCTCAACCTTCTCTTGATCAGTCTTCAATTCTACCACGTATATGGAATACGACAGTTTGGTTGGAGGTCGCCTGTTCCTTGTGGGATTCCGGCAGGGGGCACTTCTATAGTGATCGACCTTTGAGGCCTCTGCGGAAAGCTGGCGTGACAAGTCCTGTTGTTCCACAAGAGCATCAAGTGGTGTACAATCGTCCTCCCTATGCTCCAGGGAATTTACAGCTTCTCCCACCCTCGTGGTTGCCAAATCTGCACAAGAATCAAAAGCATGGCTTTCCTTTCTTTTAACTCTGCCCTCCTCCCCTCCAGAGTTGCTGAGCACCTCATTTATATCCCCTTCCTCTGTGTCAGTTCCCTCCGCATCGCACACACGCTCACCTACTGACCCGTACCTACCAATCCTACAAACTGCCGCACCCTCGTCTTCAAATCATAGTATTTCTTCTGCAGGCCCTTGGAATGGCAGGAAAGCAGCCTGGCCTGCTCGCAAGCATGAATTAAGTTGCCCTGCAATGTTTTAGCATAGTCAGCATGTTAGCAGGGCTCAATCTCTTCTGATAACCCAAAAACAAGGTCAATGGGCCTTCCAAACCTCAGGAACTAAGGTGTGCAACCAGTAGAGCCCACAGTCACTGCCTTCTGAACTTTTGTTGGGTAAGCCTGTGCAAAACGAGAAAAATGGTCTGTAACAACTAAGACGTTCTCAAAACGCCCCTTGGATTTCTCTAGAGGCAAAAAAATCAATGCAGATGAGCTCCAAAGGGGCACTGGTGTTGATGCTAACAAGCGGAGCCCGAAAACCAGCTGTAGGCATTTTCCTCAAACAAAACCTTTCACATTGCTCGAACCAGGACTTGACATCGAAGAACATAAAGGGCCAGTAAAACCTCTCCCTGACCAGTGCAAGTGTGAGTTCTACACCAAAATGTCCTGAATCATCATGAAGGGCAGACATTGCGTAGTTATGAAATTTCTCAGGCAACACTAATTGTTCAATGGAACCTCACTGGTTGTCCTTCACCTACCGATACAAAATGTCATTCATGACCAGCTTGATCCACTCCTTCAAAACCAGCCACTCCCACTTACTCCCTTGACCTTGCCCTGCTTGTCTAGGTTTGGTGTTCCTAGATATATAATATAGCAGGCACCCAATGGCAGGGACATTCTTCTGGCTTACCCTCAGCTCATGCTTTTAGATTGCCGGGAGGGCATCCAACTTCATGAAACTGGTCATGTCTTACGGCAGAGGTGCAAGAAACCTCTGTCACGTCATACCTCCTGGGTTCTGCCAGATACACATCTGCATATTCCGAGGCCCCACGAGGGTTTTCCTGTTCCACGGCTCTCTGTGTCCATGAAGGAAGAGTGACTTGATGTGGCAGGGTCTGGAGAATTTCTGAGATATCTTTGGATGATATAAGCAAAAGGGCATCAGCATTGGTATTACACCCTCCCCGCCTATACCAGATGTCAAAGTCAAACATTGAGAGCTGGGACACCCAACGCTGCCCTGTTGCATCTAGTTTTACCATGTTCAGCACATATTTTTCAGCACGGATTGTTGTCTGTTTGGACTGAGAACCTGTGACCATACAGGTAATCATAGAACTTTTCGGTGACCGCCCATTTAAGGGCCAGAAACTCCAATTTATGTGCAGGGTATCGCGTTTCAGCAGGGCTCAGACCACAGCTAGCATATGCAATAACATGTTCTTCACCACCCTGTAGCTGAGTTAGCACTGCACCATAACCTCCCAGTGATGCGTCTATTTGTAGCACAAAAGGTAGGTTGTAGTCCGCATAGCCAAGCATTGGGGCCATAGTGAGTTTAACTTTCAAAGTCTGGAAGGCGTTCTCAGCCTCATCATCCCAGCTGAATGGCAACTGTTTAGCTATTGGGTGTTTCCTGCCTCTATACCTTTTATTTGGGTCCCCAGAGGTCAGCCGGTAGAGTAGCGGAGCAATAGATGCATGCCCTTCAATAAACCGCTGATAGTATTCTACAAAACCTAGGAATTGCAACACCTCTTGTTGGTTAGCTGGCCCTTTCCAAATTGCCTCCTTACTAATCTTTTCTGGGTCAGTACAGTTGTCTTTGGCGGAAACTACATGGCTCAGGTACCTCACTTGAGTAAGTGACACTTTTGAGGCTTCAGCTTGAGCCCATGCTCCCATAACCTGTCAAACATCAACTGAAGCCGCCTGAGAAGCTCCTCTAACGTTCCTCGAGAAAATTATAATGTCATCTAAGTAGATAAGCAAGCTCTCAAAGTTCATATCACCAAAACAGCAGGTCATCAATCTTTGGAAAATGGAAGGTGCATTCTGAAGGCCGAAAGGCGTACGGTTGACCTCGAATAAACCCTAAAAGCGGTTTTATGTTTGTCAGCCTCTGCCACCTCTACCTGCCAATACCCAAATGTCAGATCCAGTGTGGAGAAATATTTAGTCTGACCAAGAGCCTGTAGGGCATCTTCCACCCTGGGGAGAGGAAATGCATCAGGAATGCTGCCGGAATTCAATTTCCTATAGTCCATACGTATTCTTAAAGAGCCATCTTTTATTGTAACAACTACAATAGGTGAGGCATATGCACTTTTGCTAGGACATATAACACCTGTGTCCTGCATCTCTGTGATGGCCTTCCTCACTGTTTGGTACAGGAAGGGTGGGATTTGTTTGTGTGGCAGATGGAATGGCTTTGGGTCAACTAGGGAAATCTCATGTTTAACAGTTGTGGTGTGCCCTTAGTCAAGAGAATGTTTGGAGAACACATCAGTGTTGTGCTGTATAAGGCTTATCAGCTGCGAGCGCTGATCCTCTGTTTCAAAACAACATCTCTCACATTCAGGAGGGGTAAGATGTCCTGCTCAGTTTGTTTAGCATGGGTCTCTCTGAAACTGGGCAAGCATAACGTAGTTGGGCTCGAGGTTTTTGAGTGTCCTGCAGACATCCATGTTGCTGAACAGGCTTTTCAGATTCGCCCTCTGCAACCTTCTCTACAAGGAACACTTCCGTGAATTTTAGGCTTGATTTTCAATGGCTTTCTTAACAAGTTCATTACTCGAACACAAATACAGCCTTTCTTTACATTTGCCAGAACCCGAGCAACAATCAGGCATTCAGGTAGCTTATAACATGGCAGACCTTCCACCAAGGCAGTGTAATCTTTTTGCCTAAGGCCTCCCATAACTCGATACATCACACTGGCTTCTCTCCCAGCAGGAATGACCCTTAGTCTACCACTGGCATACCTCACAGGCCCCACCTTTCCGAGACTATCACCACAGCCAACCCTCTTCACTTGTACAAGAGCAGAATACCATTCAGGGTGTGTTAGTTTCACAGTGGACAAGTAATGCACACCCAACCTGGATTTCAGTTCATCTCATGATTCACAAATCACATTTGTTCCTATTAGTATGGGAATTGTTGCCATACTGTATATTCACAGACCGGCATGACAAACACAGGTACATCTTTGTAAGTCTTCTCCAGAAATGACAGGTTAATGTGAAGAACACCCATATGCGGGACTTGATGAACTCCCTCTATAGCAGGGGTATTTAACAAAAATTTTAAGAGTCCAGGTAGAGAAAATTTCTTGAAGCAATGGTCCGGAAGATCATGATGTCTAACTATTTAGTGTGATATATATTTAAGTAGCCTATTAGTTGTATCAACATTGCATGTAATCAGTACCTGACTGTTAAATTAATTCAGTACAATTCAAAAACTTTTTGACAATATTTATTGTCACATGACATAGAACTTTGACCAGCTGGCTAGAGTGAGATTTTCGGTTTGAGATGTGTGCACATATATGTAACAGTTCTTATCTTGTAAATAGTCTGCTTTTGTATTTAACCATGTAAAGATACTTTTGACGTAGCTAATTTTAGGTTTATAATGAAATAATATATGTTTGCAGTAGGATTTCCTGCGTGAGTCTGAAAGCGTGAATGTCATGCCAGATGCTTGAGATTTGGCAACCATGAAAACGTATATTTGTTGTTTCACCTGAGTTGATTTATATAACAAAAAACATTACTATAAACAGCTGTTAAAAAACAGAAACTTCAACGAACATAAAATCACCAATACCATCATCTAATTATCCAACATGTTATATAATACATACTGTGTTTGAAAGCTTTTCTGCTGTATGATTTCAGGACAGTTTTGGTTGCGGGTTTGGTATTAACACTAATAGCACATTAGCACAAACAAATGGCTGCATACGCCAAACTACATGTTGCTTGGCGGTTAAAGGCATTTGACCTTCATTGGTGTGGAAAATGGCAGTTCTACTACTAAACCACTACTGAAAAGACTACAAACGGTACGCCAGTTAAAATAGAAGCGCCCCGTCAGGTTTTAAATAATAACTTTCTGTTTTGGCTATTGGTTCAGGTCCGTACGGGACAGCTTCTGGGTCCACCTGTTAGTGACCTCTGCTCTATAGGAATATCTGATGGTTTCGGCGTTTGACAAAACAGTTCAGACTGTTCATGCCAGAACTTGTCTGTAATTGTTGTGAATTGTGAGTCAGTATCAATAAGAGCTTCACAAGTCCATCCATTTACAATCACCTTATTACTTGGGTCTACAAGTGGAGTATTTTTTTGCTGTAGGCAATTGAATTTTGGGTTGGGGCTGCACTCTCTGCCCGTACTGTAGGTGCCCCTATTACCACAGGCTCTAAGGGGTTAACGGCTGGCCTACCTGGCTGCCACCCAGCATGTCATCCAATGGGGGCAAGCTAGCCCACATAGCCTGGCCATGTGTCATGGGGTACCACAGCAGTAGCAGACAAAATCAGCTTTGTTGGCCCATTTTGGGGTTCAATTGCGGCATGGTAGGTCCAGCATCCAGCTTAGACTCTAATGCTGCCAGCCTAGAAACCTGATCCTCCTGGGTCAAAGTCAGTTTCCTCACCAACACTGATATCTCTGCCAGTTCAGATCTTTCTTTGCTATGTGGCTCTTCTTTGGCCTTTTGCTCACTTTCACCTGACTGAAGGTTCTCTTGGATCTTGACTGAGAATGAGATTTTCTTGATTCTCTAGCCAAATGCCTGAGTTCCGCCTGCAGTTGACAAAACTCATCGTTCTAGACTTCATGGGGGCAATACATGTGTATACCTCTTTATCATTCAACCCCCTAAGGAACTGTCTGGTCAGTTTCCCATCACGGTCTTCAAATAGGGTGACCTCCATACTGCAAGTCCTCTACCACATGGACTATGGCTTCCAATGCAATGGCATATGAGCATGCAGTCTCACCAGGTCTTTGCATTCTCTCATAAAAATCAGGAAGTGGGTCAAGTGATGACTGGGCAACACCATATTCTGCCCTTAATTCTTCAAACGCCCTCCTGTAAGTTCGTTCATGAGATGGATAGAGCTGTGTCAAACTCTGAGTTCACAACATATAGCGATAATTATCGTCCCAATAATAGAAGGTGGAGATAAATTTGGTTCTTTGGTATTGCCCTCATTTGCATCATCATCTTTAATTATTAGGAAGCTACACTCTGGGATAGTAAGCCCCATCATCTGTATGTCAAGCTTAACTTAGCCTAAGTAGGTTAGTGATAGCTTGTGTGTTGCTGCTCTTTAGTTAGGGTGCCTCTCAAGCTTCCTGACTTGGCTCGAATTGTCTGACTCATAGCAACGGGCCCTTGTGTCCTTGCACCACAGGACTAGGCAAAGCAGCAGACTAATGGTGCGTTCCGAGTCGCATTCCAAGTTTGAAGCCTAGAAGTGACAACACGCGCGCTCCTGTGTCTCAGAGATCTAAGAAATAACAGAGGATCCCGAGTTCAGAATCCAAGATGGCAACGCCCTTTATCAACAGAAGTGAAAGTTGTAGTTTTATACTACTTAAGCACTACTTCTCACTATACCGTACGACTTATCTGTGGACGTGTTGCTATGGAGTTTTATATGTAAAGCACCACGCGTAATGTGTTATCAATTTATATTGATAACAATGGCTAACAATTTACCAGGCTAGAATTGGATTTCATGATTAGTTGGATTATTTTTCGGATTTAAGGTAGTTCAGCTTAATTGTACGAGAACGAAGATAAAGGCCATTTAACCCTCTGGGGTCGAGTGCGTCATCGGCGACGCAACATACGCTTTGTGTCTGTTTCATCTATTTCATCATTTTATATCTCGCTGAAATCTTCATGTAGAATCATAAAAAAAAAAATGTTGACTAAATCCATAATCTGTCTTCTTTTCAGAACGTCAATTGTCGGAAGTATTAAAGTTTTTTTTAAATTAGGTTAAATTGGTAAAAAAGTAAACCATGTCACCTTTCTTTGTTTTACCTGCATGGGGGGCGTGTAGTGCCCCCCTCACCTGAAGATCGCTATTCGCATTCTAAATAGCCGCTTTTCCACGTATTCAAACCGCATTCTCGTAGTAATTTGATGATTAACGCAACGGTGAAACACGATCCGGATACATCCCCATCAGCGCCATAAAAGGGGGGGGGGATGTGGCCTGGTGTGAATGGCTCATGCATACACATGAAAGTAAAATATTCAATTAAAGGAGCCCAGAAATAATGTCATGAGTTCGGTTTTTCTTGTTTATTTATCAAACTGAATGTTGCAACTACACCATTTAGTCATCTTCTTGTAGCCAAGACTTTGGTGATCAGATATCTGGGATCAAAACAAACTGCCACCATTGCTTACTGTATACTTTTATAATATTTCTGCAAGTGTTTCAAACTGCATTTTGTAATGTCTATACTTTGATGTCAAATTACAAAATTCACATAAATCTAACATATTTACAAAATACACTAATGTTAATTTGAGTTTAATGCCAAAACAAATATATAAGAAATAATTTATTTGCCATGAATTAAGTTTATGATATTGAATGAAATGTGTGTCCATGCCCCAGTCAGTGAAAGTGTGTTCCCTACCCATAGACCCCAGAGGGTTAAACCGAGGTACCTTAAATCCGACAAGTTGTCAGGCTAAGCAAAAAATCTTGCTTTTTGATATGGGTCCATAGTATTGGTATACTTCTGTGGCAAAAGTAACGCATCCAACTCGGTTATCCTCGAGTTTTTAGCAGATGTGATGTAACCGAAACTCGGATGCGAAGGCAAATGGAACACACCATAACCACCTGGTTTGAGTGGGTTAGTGAAATTTCTTGCCATATGCCTGACTGCTTCACAGCACAGACAGACTGTCCATCATTAGCATCCTTGGGCTTGATTTTAAGCCCAACACTCTTACTAACACTTTCTGAGCAGGTGGTATTCACCAATAGCTTTACCCTGCTATGTGATATTTTTAAGTACTTCTTGCAGAGACACTGTCAAGTCAGTCTGTGCATTACTGGTCTGGTTTACCCTTTCTGAACCCTGATCTAGTGCACCACCTACTAGATTTCTGTTTCTTACCACATTAATGCTGTGGGGCTTTCAAGAGCCCTCATCATTGCCTCTACTCATACATGAAACAGCTTAGACTCAGACTCAGGAGTTGCATACACCTTCGATAAACTGATGTCTAAACGCTAGCTGTGCATCAGCTACTACATTAAGGGACTGTTGGTGAGCAGACTTAAGCAGATGAGACAGTACATGTGCACAATCCCTCAAGTTTTCCACATCTAACTGGCTACAGGCGTAGGAAGCATCTCTAAAGGCTTCCATCAAGTAGAAAAACAATTTATTGGGTTGTTTATGCTGGCCCCCATATGTAGCTTGATCTCCTCTTAGGTTGAACCTTTTAGCAGTGAGAGGATGAAGTCTGCGTGATCCTCTTCACCTGGACGCCTTGCTCTCGTATTCAGTTTTCTGGCTGTAATATCTTTTAACAATAGCAAGCCAGACAGTTTTTTTTTTTATTACAAAACCTGATGCCCAGTACACAGACAGTGATGCCCAGTGGTCATATTTGTGATTCAAGCCCTTTCACTATTGGTGTTTAATATTATTAATCACTACAAAAATAGCCTATTTCAGCTGTAGCAATATATTAGTTAAGCATTAATAGTCAATGGAAACTCTTACGTATCCCTTGCAGTTTCATATTTCTTTACGGGCAAATATTAATCAAATTTTGGATATTAGTATGTGCATTTAATTTTCACTTACATTCAGGTGCCCTGAGTGCATGGCACAGAGAGTGTAATAACTGTTCTGATAACATAGACAAGATGAGATTGAAACATCTAGTAAAGGGTGCATTGTAGTTGACTGGCGGGAGACACCCCTTGGATCTTCAGATCATGTATTTCCGTATATAATTATAGGTCGTGGTGGGCAGGGTTCTGTTAATCCACGAACCACTAATTAGCAAACCTAACGTGTCGTTAGTGGATTAATGTTTCCATTATTGGACCATTAGCTTCCGCTACAATTAGCTCTGCCAACTATGAAACCACTAAAAAAAATTTTGCAGCTGAGTGAAAAAAAAGTGAAAAAAAAGTGAAAAAAAAGTTTAATGGTCAAAAACGATTGTAAACCCCCAAATCATACATGTTCATGTCTGTTGTGAACATGTCTGCAACAGTCTATCTAGCATGCTGTTAGCTGGCTACATGTAAACACAAGATTGGTCACTAATTAACTTCTCGGATTTAAGGTATTCTGGGCTAACAGTAAGTGAACAAAGATAAAGTCTCCTGTGAACTAATAACAGGAAACTGAGGATACAGTGGGCACGGACTCACCAAAACTGGATAATAGAAGATTGAAAAAATGTTGCCTGGTCAGAGGCATCTTGATTTCTACTGCAATATTCAGACGGTAAGGTCAGAATTTGGCGTAAATAACGTGAAAGCAAGGACCTGTCCCTTCTTGGATCAATTCAGGTTTATGGTGGTGATGTAATGGCGAGGCCGATACTTTCTTGAAACACTTCGGGCCCCTTAGTACCATTTGAGCATCCTTTAAATACCACAGCCTACCTGAATATTGCTGCTGACCAAGTCCATCCCTTTATGACCACAGTGTACCCAGCTTCTAATGGCTACTTCCAACAGGATAACCCACCATGTCACAAAGCTCATATCATCTGAGCCTGGCTTATTGAACTTGACAATGGGCTCTCTTTTCCAACTTTGCAAAGCATGATGTGAAGTGGTTTTGCCAGTTTTGTACCAGCGCGTTGCTCATTTTCATGTCATGTTCGCAAGTCATCAAAACAGTAAATGATTTTGCGCCCACTTTCCACTCGTAGGAGTGATGTTCTTTAAATGAGGCATCATGAGGTGCATTGTCGGCGTATTTGTATTTTAAGGCAGCACAATGTCATTGCGCTGTTGACTAACAAAAACTACATCTAAAGTCAGTGGTGCATTATTATATTGTATTTAAGCAGTACATTTTAGAAACGGGGGGTGGCATGGTGGTGCAGTGGTTAGCACTGTTGCCTCACACCTTTGGGACCCGGGTTCGAGTCTCCACCTGGGTCACATGTGTGTGGAGTTTGCATGTTCTCCCCATGTCGTCGTGGGGTT
>JAODJX010000002.1:1202116-1236627 GCA_026776945.1 Isichthys henryi
CCCTGCCTCGTGCCCATTGCTTCCGGGATATGCTCCGGACCCCCCGCGACCCAGTAGGATAAGCGGTTTGGAAAATGTATGGATGGATGGATTTTAGAAACGTTTTGGGTGCACAACACTCATTAATGATACAGATACGCGCTGGGAACCCACAAATGGTATTTTGTTAATTTATTTTATTTATATAAGTTTTATTGTACAATCGGTCCTTTCACATAATCATATTGTTCAATACAACACCGTTTTGCAGTAGCTCGTCAAAAGAGACCCCAATGAGTTCACTCAAATGAGCTCCACGATAACCAGATCTCAATCCAACATCAGCACCTACAGTATGGGAAGTAGCTGAATGGGAGATTCACTGTGTGATCATGTCAACATGGACCATACTTTCTGAGGAATGTTTCAAACACTGTTTTGAATCTAAGGCAGTTCTGAAGGCAAAAGTGGGTCCAACACGGTACTCATAAGATATACCTAATGAAATGGCCAGTGAGTATATAATGCTGTAGACTTTCATCCTGTTTGTTTTATTTTAAGGTGAAAAGTCTGTTGTGATCAAGCAGAAAATTAAGCCCTTACAGAAAACTGAGCGACAAACCACCATTCTGCCAGCATTTACAATATACTTTATGATTTGATTTCCTGACTTGGCTAATAGCAGTAATCTTTCAGCACACAAACGCATACAACAAAAACAATAAGATTCAATGTGTTTCCTTAAGTTTCCTTATTTATGAGAAATGATTGGCAGTAAAGGTGAGCAGATTTAAAGGTAATAGGGAATTATAGCACACTCATGCTAAAGCAGTTCCCTCAACTTGCTTGTAAAACCATATTAAATCCAACTTAATGTACATGTGTTCAATCAAGGAGGCTGTAAAAAACACTTGTGCTGAGCCAGATGGGCGAGGAACTGATTTAGGCTCCTTGAGCTGTAAATAGAGGTTCTCCCTGTTTTTATTTTTTGTGAACTGAGCTCCTTGTAATTGTCTTCCCATCAAAGTCAACTTTACATCTGGCCTGTCACATTATATTAGTTATTGAGAAAAAACTATGTGTGGGCATGTATTGTTATTTTTATAGAGACGGTCATCTTATTTTGGACCTGGGACTCGTGCAATCAGTCAGTCAATTTTAACACTACATAAATATGCAGGAAATCTCTTCAAATTTAAATAAATGCAATGGGGGATATCTTAGAACAGTTCACACAGAGGGGAAAATAGATTAGTTCATTGTGACACTTACAGAGGGCCCCGTGATGGCATCCTTTGAACTCTTTACGAAAAGTCATCCATTATTTAAAGAGGCTCTTAAAAGGGAGATATTTGTTTCACTTACATATTAAACCATATTCATAAGTTTGAGTTCCATCTTCTGGAAGAAGTAATGTAAATCCACACTGACACATTTAACTGAATATGACTAAGAATGTAGCTGATCATTATAGCACCAGTGTAACTGGCGGGAAGGGCCCTGTAGTGACCTGGGCTATTGGTCTTCAAGACAAAACGAGCAACTTGAAATATACTGGTTAAAGTTGCCCCCCCCCCCCATTTTTCTTACCTTTAATTTGGCAAATTTAAATACAAACAAAGGTAAAATGCATTACCAGTTCACCCTTAAATTTAATGGCTCACCTATATCTCTGCACTTGAGATTATATATCTCTGAAAACAGGATGATGTTTCATACATTATTCTGGAATGTAATGGAATTAAAGATTTCTGTAAATGTCTTTTCCTTCATACCGAAATTTAAAATCATATACTAGTTCAGAAATGAGAAATGATTCAGTAACCACACCTGCAGTCTCAAATGGATCCCTAAATGGATCTTCCTCAAATGGGTCTCACATTACTTCCTGTTCTCATCATCTTTTCCTTTAACCCATTTGGTACCTTTCACTGAGAACAACAGGATATTAATGTTAAAACTGAAATCTCTTTGAATGCATTGACAGTTCCCTCTAACAGAGAGCTAATTTAGGAGATGAGCTTGGTATCCATCAGAAAAAAAAATCACAAGTGGCCTTACAGCAGCCTCCATTTATTGGAAATTTATACAAAATCTAAAAAGCCTGCTGAAAGGTTAGGGTCAGATTTGGATATATAAAAGGATTTTTAATACAATGTGCTGCTGTCTTTGGAGGTTTTTGTAGGGCCGAGGTTTGTAAGTGTGCTCTTTACTGTGGATGGTATTCATTGAAACCATTCTCTTTTTTCCATCTAGAGTAATCAGGAAATACCTGAAGATAAGGTTCTTGCATTAAATTGTTACAGTGGGGCATCACGAAGGAGGAATGTTCCACATAGCAATTCCCAACAAAAGGGGTTGATTAACAAATAGAACACAAATGGAGAACCAGAAAGTAAAGGAACCACAAAGGGTCAAAATAAAATAGGTAAAACATGAATTAACTAAAACTAACCATGAGGACAACTAACAGTTAAACTAGGGAGACGAAGCAAGGAGTAAAACAGTAGTGACAGGGGAACTAATGCACATTGAACTGAACACCACTGACAGAACAACAGGCACAATGGCTGACTAAAGAACAGAACAGAGGCAGGCACTTAAAGACACCGATAACAAGGCTAATAAGGGGAAGGTGTGGATTTTTATGAACTAGGGGCAACAAGGAGCAGATGAAGTTATTAAATAGATACACAAAAGGTCCAAATACTAAGGAAAACTAAAACAAGGAAAACTGACCAAACGGAGAAAAAAAGAGAGCAACTGAAATACCTAAACACATGTTAAACCACGAGAACACAAAACCAACAAAACATTAAATAACGACTAGTGTGGGTTGGCATCTGGCCAGCCTCAAACCTACAAACAAAAACTAGAGTCAGAAAAAGTAGCTAATTACTTAGCCCTTTAAGTAACATGGAAGCCCAAGGAGCGAACAAACTCACTTGGAACAAAGGTGCTACAAGGTAGGGGTAGGAACAGGATGGCCAGTGACACCTGCTGGCCAAATAGGGACAAACAAGAGACAACAGGACCAAGGAGGGACAGATCCTGACATAAACATTACGCATTTACAGAATAATTTTATCTTAATAGTGCAAACTGAACTGAATGGATTGTATTGTTACACTTAGAATAATATGTATATTATTAAATTATTGAGACATATTAGAAAAATAAAACCTTCAGAATACAGTATTTAGCATGTAGATTATTGGTATCAGAACAGTATCACATCTACTATCAGTTATGGATTGGATTTCTGTATTTCATTTAGGTAGCCATCTGGGAGGTTGGATGGATTTAATGGGCCAGTGCCAAGTGTTTGAAAGTATTTAAATTGTCTCCCAAAGGAGAATAATTATCAAAGGGAACTTTATTTTTTAGTAAGATGTTTAAAAATTAGACTATAAGCTTTGCAAGAAGATGAAGTAATACAAGTATATTAAAAATTAGCAAATAAAAATTAGCAGAATAAATTACAAATAAACTGCAGACAATAATTAAGTAATTAATATATAAATGAGCAATCAGATATGAGATTTATCAGAAGATCTACAGCTTACAGCTACTACTTACAGGAACAGACAAAAACCTGAATATCACACACACACATAATTTCAAAGAGAATCATTGAAGGACTTTCCAGTTATGCTGTTGAATAGCAGAAAGTGTGCTTGGTTAATTGCTTTTTTACATTTAGATTTCATTCTGGAAATAGTTCAAAAAGGACAATAAGCCAAACAATACAAACAAGTGAAACTAAAGAAAAATAAACCCAAATTATCCCTTCAGAAATGTATCACCATATTTTATTTACACTTCCCCTGGAAGTTCTGTTGTGAAATTACTAATTAATAGGTGCTTGCATCCACCTGAAGGCAGATTAAAATAACATACAGTACCAGTGAAAAGTTTGGACACACCTACCCATTGAAAGGTATATCTACAATATTCTCTACATTTTAGAATAATTATAAAGACGTTAACAACTATAAAATAATATATATGGAATTATGCACTGACCAAAAAAGTTTCGAAAAAAGAAAAAGGATTCATTGTACATTTTTAACTCTATATACTTGAATGTAGATGAGTGCTTTTGCATGTCTGGTATATGTTGTTGTTTCGGGGAGGGGGGGGGGAGGTCATACCAATCACCAATGAAAGTGATTATCTGTCATTGTTGACACACCTCTGCATTTAACCCCTATGTGACATAGCAGTGGGCAGCTATTCTTTCAGCTCCTGGTGAGCAGTGCATGGGGACAATACCTTGCTCAGGGTACATCAGTGGTATCTCACTAGTTAGGGATTTTAACTAGCAACCTTCTAATCTGAACACTTCCTTAACCATTAGGCCACCACCACTGGCTTTGTGGTAATGTGCCTGCTGAGGGCAGTTGTGTATATCTGTCTGTAGATTATGAGTCCTATTTGGCTACATTTTATTCTATTATTACATTTATTAAATGAAAAATTATATTGATGTATTTATTCACCATTCATAGATGTTCAGATACTCAGGAATTCTTTGGTGTTCACAAATCAAATTCCTTTGAGAGGCCGTCAGCCTCAGAGAACAAGCAATACTGCTTCTTTCTATAAATATCTGCCTATCTATTTATCTTCGAGCAAAAAATTACCTGTACATTTGTATTTGTCACTACAGAACTATACCTATTTTTATACTCACCAACTTAATGTATTACCATCTTTATACAGTTATTTATTTTATTTTTATTTATTTTTATATTGAAGTAATGTATGTAATATTGTGTGTTTCTACTTTTGTTCTTTGTGTGACTGTGTATTATTCAGCAACTACATACAGTACAAACAGTATTCCTCTTCTAATTCTAAGAGACATACAAATATGAATGAATGTTACATTTATCTGGCACTTTTCAAGACGCCCAAAGTACTTTACAAAACCAGTGGGGAGCCACTTCAACTACAGCCACTGAATAACACTCACCTGGATGATGCAACGGCATTATTGCAGAGTTTGCAGCCAGTGAGCAGGGTTAGCTATTTATCTGGTGCCTGTGGAGTAGTTTTTATGGGCTTTCTTCAAGGACACAACAGTGATATGATTCCGCTGATTATTTGAACCAATGACCTTCCAGACAAAAGCTCAGACTCCTAATCCTTCCTCACAAAGTACCATTGTAAACATAACATTTTATTTGATAGTATTGTATTTTTTTATTTGTTTTTAAACCTTACATTTAAATGTAGCTATTAAAGTAGTATAAATAACAGTTATAATGTGTTTTCTTCTCAAAACTGCAACCTTGTACATTTCCATACTTTTATCAGTCATAACATTTCTATATGTCTGATTGCGAACATAGCATATATTTTCAACTGTGATAAGTCAGATATCGATTTGTGTCCACTGTAATAATAAATAAACGACAAATTAATTTTAAGAAATATTTTTCATTTGAGTCGTTCTTTAAACTACATTTACATCAGTTATGTAACATTAAAATGACTATACTCTGGGACCAAAAATATCTGATAACATGACAAATGACAATGCGCATAGGCCATACGTCCCCTTTACTCTGACGAAGGCTCAGGAAGCGGTGAGGAAAGAGAAGGGATCATAGAACTCAACAGGAGGCAGTATCGGACCTCGTGATGGCAGACGGAACAAAAGGGGCCTTCCAACTGCCTCGAAGAATGTTGATGGGAAAAAAAGGGATCGCAGATAAGTCAACTATGTATGTGGCGAAAAAGCTCCGATGTCATTGTATTGGATTTCCATTGTAGGGCAGGATCCAGTTCGGCCACTGACTAAGGCTAGCATTCCATTACGCCTTCATGGTCCAGTGCTGCTGATGACAGACCCATGCCCTGCTAGTGTTCCGATGGCGCCTATCCGACTAGGGTGTCAGATAACAAATTTGCCTCGCTACATACAAATTACGGAGCAAATTCACAATGAATCAACGAGGAAGTAAATAGCCAAGAGGTTCTGAATTAATATTAAATTGTACTTAATATACATTCATTTTATTTAACTAACACTGAGTCACTAACATTCCATACTGAACAATTGAGTTGGTAATTAGAACAATTATGTTATGAGGAATGAAGTCTAAAAGCACACCCACAGACACGCACACCTCACTAATTTAGCAGGCTCTTATCCATTTTCAACCATTATCCATCACTGACATCATTTATGTACCCCAAGGTAAAGCAGACAAGATATTTGAAAGCATGTATAAATATGAAAAGTACACAATTACTTATTTGTAAGCCATTATGGATACATCAAATGCAATGTTATCCAATTCTGTAAAGAAAAATTGTTTGGAGGTGAACGCTAGCATATGGAAGTGGTGTTTTCCTTTTCAAATCAGCTGCGGGGTGTTAGGACAAAATACTTCCCTTCTTATTTCTCTAGTTCTGGTAATTAAACATGTTCACATTTAGCATTACCGATTGAAACACTGTTGACAATGTGTGAAAATTAGATTTATTCAAATTTGTTCACAACAAAACTATAGGCAGAGCAGGCCAAAAGCTTAAACACAAGTTTTCACACACACGGATGCACAAAAACACACTCTCGAAACACATAGCACAATACTGTTTTGGAAAATAATTAAAATTTTACTTACAGTACTCCAAAATTGCTTATACACTTGCAGTGAAAGGATGACCTCAAAGGACAGAGGTTAAAACTATGATATACAAACTGTATTTGGGGAAGACACAACATACAAATCATTTGTGCATGTAAGGCACATTTTTGACAAGATGGCAACTTTTATTTGTATTTAGAAAGTCAAAATAAATCCAAAAACTAATCTTGCCAATGTTGTAAACACTACTTTTTTGAAACAAAACAAAAAAAATCACCAGTCTGAGACCTGAAGGAAAATTTTTTCTATTATCAGAATGGCAGAGTTGGATTAAACATTCTATTTTTGGCACTGTGGCCTCACACCTCACAGGGTTCAGTTCCCACCCTCATCTGTGTGAATGTAGAGTTTGCATGTTGTACCTGTGTCATGTGGGGTTAGGTGAATTGCTTCTTCTTACTCGCCCGCAGTGTGTGATTGTAGGTGTGAGTGTGTGATGAACTGGCAGCCAGTCTAGGGTGTCTTCTGCTCTGTGCAGTGAGCCTCCTTTGATTGCTTTCACTGTCACATGGTGCTGAATAAGCAAATATGGAAGATGAATGGATGGATGTTTCAGATTACACGTTCATTATTCAACAGAGTAATTACTTGGATATTCCTGACTGTATACGTTAGTATGAAGCATTTAATACAGTAATACATACTCTCATTAACAGGTATTCAGAAATGTCACTATGCCCGAGCTGAGAGCCATTTGCCGTAGTGTTTGATACACGGCCATGCAGTGTGTTATGCTTATAAACCAAACTCAGCATATTTACTGTATGGCAAAGCATGGAATTAAGTATTTCCATATTGCAGACGCCTCTCCTGCTCTTTTTGATCAAAAAATTGTGCAGTTATCAAATTCCAGGTGAACTGAAGGGGCACGGTTTAATATGTTTTATGGAAAATATATTAGAAAAATCTTTCGCTCCTCAAGAGCCAGAAGAAGAGAGGGTTATTATTCATAGGTCCGCTCATATAGCTTGGGGGGTGTCACACTTCTCATCGCAGCTAAATGAAGGCCAGCTTGCCAATGTGCTTCCTGGAAAGAACAAACTGCAGCCCGTAGGATGACACATAAAACTCATACTCAATTGGAATTATTAAATCTAAGAACTGAGACATTTTCATTTTAATTATATACTCGGCAGCAATCTGTATATAAAAAAGTGGTCAGTTCTGTTTTTGCAACAGCTGATTGACAACTGTTATTCGGGGTCTAAATAAAATGCGGGAAAATATAACTATTTTCCAATACTGGAAAATGAATATTTTTTTATGTTGAAATGGTCCCACACTTGCTGGACTTTGGCATTTAATTTGCTATTTTATGCACATAAATAAAAGTGGTGCTGTTTTATGAATATTTTAAGAACTCCCGTGCTTTAAAAATCATACTTCACTGCTTTAATGGGGGTAGGCACGCAAATTCCCAGTAGTGGGGCAATAAGAATTGTGTGTGGCCTTTTCTAGATACAAATCAGCTACTCACAAATCTCCAAGACATTAAGCACAGGGTAAGACTAGGGTCACTGATCCCCATTTCCACATGCAACCCTACACGTATAAAAATGCACTACTGTATTATGCTATCGGCTGTCCAATTCAAACAATTGTAATCTGACTTCATCGCATACGCAGGCAATCATAGAAAATAAGCTCGTACGGGAAATTGGGTAAGTAAATTGGATAATGTTGTAGGAAACTCATGTGTTGGCAAGTTCAATCAGATTAAAGCCTGATAGCAAACATTCTAAAAGTATTTTAATTTGTTGCATTGTAAAGCATTTTGTCTAACTATTAACGATGTCATTCATGTCTGTACATGACAAAAGTAAGATACATGAATGTAATACTAAAATATGTGGGAATGGTTATGATGCTGGAATAGAGGCTGGGTGGAGAGTATTACTGCATTCCAACAATGAACTTGTGGGTTTGATTCTGAGTTATTAGAGCATCACTGGCCCCTCTTCTGTTCATATGACTTTCCATCTGATAGTCTGGTTTTTTTCTCATAGCTCAAAGGTGAAAATGAAACTTAGCTGCCTTTAGTGTCTGAGTATTACTTTGAGCATCCATAAGAGACTCTCACAAGGCAAAAATTAGCATAATCTTTTGTTCTATAAAACATGCATATAATACTGTACATATTAGGCGCTGTTCTCATGCTATAATAAATGCATTTTCTTAAATGGTTACTATGTTTTAAATTCAATGTATCTGTAACACTTTAAAAGTAATTATGCTTCACACTTAAAGTACTTAAAAAAACTCAGTGTTTCAACAATGCTATTAATAATTAGAGAAAGAAGTATTTTCCCTGAGAACAAAGTAGGGTTCTCTCACATAAACTCTTGAACTGGAATGCAAAGGCTGTTGAATGAGTGAATTAAATGCACTGAAGTGACTCCACACCTGATCACACTCAGACTTGACACAGCCCTGATAATCAGCTATACATAAAGAAGCATTTGACTTCTACCGATCCTGTATACCCGGTTAAGAAGCCTCTGCGTTCGTTGATGTGATTAAAGTTGCCGCCTGCGTTTCAGTCTCACCATGAGCTGACCCTACTGCAGGTGTACAGTATTGAAAGTTGAATAGATCGACGTCACCATTGCTACTCATTATATATATAAATAAAACTCAGCCTACTCATTCAATGCCTTTGTGCACCTCACAGCAAAAGCTATTTGCATCATTAAGGGCAGAAGAGAAGTGGTACATCTGTTCAGAATGCATTGATACGATTATGATAGCTAAATTCTGACAGTTCTTTTGAAGGTACAAAAGCGTGGTAGGGGTGGCGAGTGGCGCAATCGCTAGCACTGTGTCATGTGGGTTTCTAACTCTCGATTGCTACTGAAGTCCAAAGACTGATTGCATGTATAGTATGATTATGTCTGCGTGAATGTGCCCTGAAATGAAGTAGCACCGAATTCAAGATGAACCCCTGCTTTGTGCCTACTGTATGTCTTGGATATGGCGGGGGGGGGGGTGGTGTAAAGAGCATTTCCCCACTTGGATCAGTAAAGTATCAATAATCATTATTAATAATACATTCATTCCAGAAGTAAATGAATGATTAATGTATATAATTCAATAAAGAGAAAAAAGTAATGCAAAAAATAGCTGGAGGAAAGATACTGAAGTATCTCTTCAGTGGGCAATTTTACTATTACCGCATGTAAAGAGGTAAATAATGGGTAGTTCTCGTGTCTTTGATTTTGCCTTTCCAAGTGTAGTAACAATTCATCTGGATAATAAGATCAATAAGTCCCAATAAGCTGTGTATCCCATTGCTGTGGGGATGCTTTTTCCAGTGGGGCAATATGTGGATGGGATAATATATTGAGTATTCAGAAAGAGGACATGTTATTGTTAGGAAATGATCACCCTATTCTCCAAACGTTCAACCTTCTGTATTTATAACACGTGCAATATAAGCCGTCACAGAACACCCCATTCTCTGAGTGAAGAGAGTAAAGTGACTGTGAAACATCAAGGCAGTCTGTACACAATCACTTCCCAGGTCAGGCTATTATTTCCAGCCCAAGGGCTATATGCATATAGTGTTACACAAAAAAGTTATGCCATTGCTCAAAAAGTATGACTATATGGCTGGAAAACTGCTCACCTGGCAGTCCTGCTAAGACAAGCAGTCAGTCTAATGAAAAGGGTGAATGATTCTAGTGTCCCTCTTCTTACACTTCTCATAGCACTCCTCGTCAAAACTAGCAGGAGCAGGGTAGTCGGTGTTGGTAGCTTTGGGCTGCCGGTCTTCACGTTGTGAGAGGTAATTGCCCATCCGGAAGCTTATTTTAGCTATATGAGTTGCATTTTCTCTCCTGCTTGTACCCCAGAATTCAGCGTTTGTTATCTTTGTGTGTGGAGTACACCTACGGTATATGAGGACCCATTGTACATGCGACATCACCAACTTTGTTATTTTAAACATTATATGCATAAATGAGCCCATTACTTTAAAAGTCAAACAGTCTGAACTGTGATAAAAATAAACAGTGCTTGCAACTTTGTGATTTATTTGCTTTCTTTTGCCATGTGTCATCGAGTAGCACAATGTATGTGTTACATAAAGTTAGTTTAACTAACCTAATCAACAATAGCCATCTGGACTGGGAGGGGAGGGGTAAGAATGAGAGCATTTTCCATATGCTGACTGTGGGGGCTTTGTTCTGTGTACGACAGATACTGAGTAATATCAGAGCAGGTTAGCCAGCAGCATTAGCTGAGCTTGATGTCTCGTCTTTGCCAATTTAAATGCTGTGGCTACCTGACTCGAAAATCAAAATTGTGGGACTGGGATGGTACATTGACATTGTTGGTGCTTCGCCAGTGTGTTGGGATGAAGAAAGGCAAATTTGGAAGGACCGTGGTCCCTTTTCTTTAAGAACTTATAGATGGATTTGAAAAAGAGCTGAAAATAAAGCTGGAATGTGATATATGGGGGTATTACTTGGATTTATCTGTCTTAAGGATTCAGTTTCCGTCTCCTGTCTTTGTGCCTTCTGTTCAAATTTTTATTGCCCTTTTCTGCAAGTCTCCATTATGCCTTTAACACGGGGGGGAAAAAGTCCTGACACACTTGACTTAACAGCAGAGAAGTTTGTTTAAGGGCATTTATTCCTGAGCAAGCTGCTAGAACTGTGTATGAATCAGCTGACAAAAGCTGATCTATCACAAGCAGCCTCAATCCTGCAGCACCCATTATGAAAATTCACAAAAATGTATTACGCATTACATAACCAAGAAACTTTTCTCTCCCAAAACCAACCTGTGAAGAAACAAACTCTGGTCTATCTGCCTGTCTATCTTGGCCTCTGAAGTTGTTTTCTAGAACCCCTACATTTTGTTTATATGATTTATATGTTTCATTTTATTGCCAAATACCTTTCCTAACATCTACCTAGCGTTCAGGGTCAGCAAAACATTTCTCATAGTATTATTTTTTTCTCCTGTTTGTTGCCCACTTTTATCTGTATGAAATTCAAACCATTTGAACCATGGCACAAGATTTGAAACCCTTAAACGGTTAACTGATACCAGCACTACAAGACTGCTTCTTTCTTGTGGTTCCCTGTGAGTTCTGCAGAACCTTGACGGCTGTTCCCTCTCCCAGCCGAGGATAATGGCTATGTCACAGTGGGGTTCGTTTTGAGAATGCGGCCCCCCTGCTCCAGACCTCCAGCACCTGGCCCAAACCACCATCATCCTGCTGTTCCCTGAAATATATCCGCTCCATTCCACTGTCACACTCTGCAAACCTCTCTTCAGCCGCCCACCAAACTGTGATACGTGTCTTTGGTCTTTGATTTATGAACTTCTATATTGGGTAAGACAAACACACCCCTCGCATGCGGATACCCCCAAGCCACTTTTAGAGTCCTTTTGATGTGAAAATTATTGCATACTGTTGCCTACCTTTTGCACTCTGGATAAATTCAAACAAATGCTTTGAATAGTTCAGGGAAGATCAATTTTTGTGTATAGTACCCACATGGAGCTGTTGGTCAGTGTGGCATGAGTTGTCCAGAAACCAAAGAAGACCCTCAAACTAAACGTTTCCCTTATTGTATGTGAGGATCTTAAATCCCTTCACTCTATTTTCCCCTGCACATTACATGTCTCTGCTACGTCATCTCTTCTAAAAAAAAAATTCCATAGCGCTGTTATGCTGACATGGCACAATTTTATCTTTCCTCCCCTTACTGGTGAAACACACATTTTCTATAAATAATACGAGTGGGACCAGAGGGAAAGTCCAGGGGGAATGGAGAGGACATGTTTGCATGATAAACTGATTCTACCAGATGGGGAAGGGGCTGACGCTTACTTACATTATAACACAATGTATCTTTGCTTACACAGTCAATCATTATCTCGTAACTCAGTTTCTCAGGGTCAGAAATAGTGCATTCTGGCCTGTGCGTCACTCCATGACAAATCTGTCAGCACTTGTAACATTTTGACTGTGTTGTTAAAAGCCTTGGTATTAGCAACAGCAAGAACCTCATCTAACAGTATTTATACAAAGGTATTGCAGGTTATTATTTTTTAAGGATCCAGTCATGCTTCACTATACTGATCCATTGGTCAGTTCAAGCCATAGCTGTCTCTCACCTAGACTATTGCAATTCCAGTCAAGATGTTTTAAACACTTCATCACGCCTCTCCAGCTTCATCTACCCAACTTATTAGGGAAGGCCTCCTTAAGGTTTTGTTCCAGGCGGTTACCCATTGGATCCTGTATTAACTTTACGATTTTGCCATTAGAACATATCATTGATATTCACACAGAGTAAAAATCTAGCTATGTACAAAGCACATAAAATGTTGACATTTAGCATTTTCTATCGGTTCAGATTTGTGGGTAATGATTTAAGAAAAAGGTCATAACTGTTCAGTAGTATGAAAGGCATATTGTCTGATAAATCACTAACAAGGTAGGTCAAAAATCCTGCTATTATAGATACACCAACTACAAGTTCCGACTAAGAATAAAAAGTAAAAAAAAAAAGTGTTTTTGTTTTCATTATGATTGTTCATCCATGTTCTAAACCAATGTTTCCCAATCCGGTCCTCAGGGACCTACAGTCGGTCCATATTTTTGTTCCCTCTGAGCTGGGAGGGAGCAAAAAACGTGGACTGCCTGTGGGTCCCTGAGGGCCGGATTGGGATACACTGTTCTAAACGCTTATGATGGTCAAGGTCACAGGATGGGCAGGGAGAGAAGACGGGATGAAAGTCACACACTAGCACCCACACTATGGGCAATCTAGAGATGCCAGTTAGCCTAACTGCATGTCCTTGGATTACGAGAGGAAACTAGAGTACCCCAGGGACATGCAAACTCCATACACAGAGAGTGATGGTGCAATTTGATTTGATCCCTGACCCCAGAAATATGATGCTAACCACTGTATCCCCAATTATTATTATCGTTGTTGTTGGTGATGTTGTTGTTGTTGATGTTGCTGGGGGGTATTCCATGAAGCAGGATTAAAGGAAAGTCTGACTTATTTCAACAAGTCTGGCTCATTTAACTGGAAGTTCCGTTCCATCAACGTGTCTTAAATGAATCCCCACTGAGCTGCTGAACTAGTCTGCTCCGGACCAGGTTAACTGTCTCGCTTAGTTTAGCGTTGTCTCGAAGAAAGTCCAACGTGTTTGGAACAGATTCCCAAAGGATCGTTCTGTCGGACGAAATTTCGCGATCTTACTACTCATGTTATGTAACCTGTTGAATTATGTGTCCTCATCTCACATAATCTTTGACATTTTCTGATTGAATTATTTTATTAATCTGTAAGGTGTATGAAAATAACATGATTTTGTTTGAGTTAGTGGGAGAGTGAGTCTGGTACATCCATCCATCCATCCATTTTCCAAACTGCTTATCCTACTGGGTCGCGGGGGGTCTGGAGCCTATCCCGGAAGCAATGGGCATGAGGCAGGAGTCTGGTACATACGTAAATAAAAAAAAATGGAACCCTGTAGTCAGTGCTGTGAGTAAATGCAAGATGAGAAAGCAGAGAATAAAAACCATCTTTTCGGAAATAATCCTCTGCGTGATACTTCCATAATATGGATAACAGAGCTGAGATTGCTACATAATCAATATAATAAAGCCTATAAAATCACGTCTTAGCATTCCAATTAATTCCAAAATAATTTAAAATAAAATCCCATTATAGTGGACTCGCTTATAACGGAATATCGTCTATAAAGGACGAGGTATGCTGGTCCCGGCCGTGTGCCTTTAAGAACATGCAGAAAAGGCATCGGATATAGCAGACTATAATGGACAGAGAATTTGGTTCCCAGGGCCACTTTTAGCTGTAGTTTTGTTCGTTATAAAGGACATGCAGGCTCTGCCTACAAGGCGTGTGGCATGCCGGTGATATCCAGCGTAGTTTTGTTCAGCTATAACGGACATACAGACTCCGCCTACAAGCATTGCGGTCTTGTCATTACACGAGTTATGGGGATTGAACCAGCAACTTTTGCGTTATAAGGCGGCAGCACTGTACTAAGCACATGTAACATTTACGTAACTGCAATTACGTAACTGCGTAACATTTAGTCTGTCTGCAATTCATTGCCAAGCCAACTCCCTGGCTGTGTTTATCGTCATAGTATTGCCTTTTTTAACTATTACATCTTTGTATTTTTCATACAGTTCCATCAGCAGCGTTTGTTTTGCGGCAGAAAGAAACACCGCTCTCGTTTTACAGGCTTTCCAACTCATGTGGTCAATCTATCGTTCATCCATTCATTTTGGCTTCGCAAATATTGCAGCTGTGCATACTAAGTGAGACTATGCAAGGCCATCTTGAATGATCCTTGATTAGTTAAAGCTGAACTGCATTCATGGAATGACATGAGGCTAAGTTTAGAGATGGAGCTAGGTTGAGTCTCACTTTCTTTAGCTACTTTCAGGGAAAAAAGTTTAGCTACTTTCAGCGAGAAAGTCTGCCTTTCTTTAGCTACTTTCAGGGAATACACCCCTGGGGTTGTTGTTGATGATGTTGTTGTTAACGTTGATGTTGTTGGTGTTGTTAATGTTGGTGTTGGTGGTGTAATTTCTGTCCATAATATGTTTTCAGTAATATTTTCTTTTGATCTGACTGTTAAAATTCAGGTTAGCCAAATCTGATCATCTTTGATGTCACAAAAACTACAAGCACATGAATTAGACATGGATTTTAAAAAAGACTACAAAGTTGAGAACACTACAGCGCCGACATCAATCACTTTTTGCAAAGAGCACATGTGGGTCAGTTGCATATGTACTGGCACGTCTGGGGAGAAAGACTCAGAGGAGGAACCAGTTAAGGAATCAAAGTAGGGTCCTCTTCAGTTGTTACACCCCACTTTTAGGCAAGGAGAGATGACAGAGGTCAAATGCAGGCCATTCCTCAGTCAGTCATGTTATTATGTTAATGTAGGCCAGCAATCAGCAGCTGACGTGGGCTGTAAGTTTGTTAAATGGTCCACATGTGAATGTGATCAACATCTTCATAGTCAGAAGTGTGAAAGATCTCCAGGTGGCGGATTCTATAACTGTGTTCCAAAATATGATACTTACACACATAGTCCTTTTGTAGAGCAGGGAGGAAATTATAAGGCCTGTTTTTATTTCAGAGTAAAATATTTATCCAGAAGCCACTAAGAGGCAAGAACACCCAAGGCATAGGCTGCCTGAACAGAAGAAGTGTTTTATTTATTAAAACCCAGCAATGAGCTAACCAAACACCGGCCAAGTCTTACGTCTATTTAGAATGTAAAATGTGTTTATTCAGCCAGTCAGTGTGACCCCAAAGCCTCCTTCAGAACACGTCCTGTTTGGATTCCTCTCATTCCAAAGAAGGGTCCGGACTCATCCAGGTTCTTGAGAACCCTCGACTGTCCCTAGAAAGGCTTTATTGAGGTACTGGTTGGGGTCAAGGGCAAACTGGGAGTGGGAAGGTAATGCACTGGCTGATTAAAAGATATTGTCAGTCTTGGTTTGTTTTAACAGCTCAGTCCACGGAAAGTAATGAAATCTCAGCCATGTTTAGACCCAACACGCTGTTATGAATATTTCAGTGTTGACTGTGGCAGTCATCCACTAGAGCAAAAGGAGTCAGTCTGAGAATGTAGAAGCTTAGGGAAAGTAACTGATTCCAAGATAAATACTATCACACATAAATATGTTAGTAACGGTTGAAATATGAAGGTCTATAAAACAATATATACCTTGATACCTTTGTTCAATGCTTGTGGCAACAGTGTGTTAGTTCAGCTTTAATTTATGCCTGTTTTTAAATGTCCATGATGGAAATATGTGAAAATAAATCGAGCAATTCTTAGTGAATAAAGTCATGCACGATTTATTCTGTAAAACACTTGTTTTTTTGTTTTTTCAGTTATTTTCAGTTTCTTAATTTTGGAAGTGTATTTAATAATGCCAAGACTATTAATGACAGACACATTTTAGTAATGAGTAACATAATATGTGAAAAAAAAAATGTCAAAAAAATCTGGAGTGGTACCCAGTGTAATTCAAGAAGGATGTTTGTCATTCCATAGCCATGAATGTGGATTTACAGCCTGTTGTAAAGTGTTACGACGAGAAACAGCAAGACAATTCCTGTCTGTGGTTTGCCCTGTTTCAGACTGGATTAGAGTCCTCGATCATAGCGGGGCTGGCCATCTGTCCGAAATCATTTGACCCAGGTGGACATGCTTTGGAGTATTTCGGTTCCACGTTTAAGCCTACCCAGCAACACCCTGAAATCTGGCAGTAAAGCTCACCTCTCGGATATGATGGGGCAGTCTTACTAACTGGATTATGCCTAAGATAACTGTCCCAGTGTTAATTAAATACCCTGAATTATTCACTCAGATGATTTAATTCCCACAATGGAGAGCATTAGCAAGTTCAGCATTGTCTCTCTGCATTATAGTGTCTAGTTCTTTAAATGACCCTCCCATCTAAGAATTTCCCTTGCATTTGATATTGTATTGTAATATATAATCAACATAATGTTTATTTTTTGCATGTAGAATCATCTTTCATTGTCATTACCAAACTGGTTAAGGATTCACTCATACAGTGTAACTCTGTAATCAATGCACATTTGGAATGGGATGCAAAATTTGCAGACAAAACTACTTCAGGGAGAAAAAATGTGTCTTTTCTTTCTTCCGGCCTGCCGCAGGACCGTTCTATGAATCTTATTCATCGCAATATCACTCCATCATACCTGTCATCACTCTGTAGACAGAAGTCACCCTTTCATGAAATCCGAGCTCCCGACAGCTGAACCATGCTGAAATTGCCTACCGTTATTTAAAACAAAAGTAAGACACTGGCCTCATTACCCATTACTCCATTTATTCCTGCTTATCTCAGTCTTCATAATGAATAATCTTCACATAGCCCACTGTACACTTAATGGCTGCCATTTTTCATACTGCCTGTGACTTCAGTTATGATAAGAACACAGTTGTCCAGCTGTCTGCCAGTACATTTTCAGGAAACCTACCATCTTTTCTTTTTGGATAAAATATGAAAAGCATGCAATTTGCAGCTTCTTTGAAATTTTGTTCCAGCTCTAAAATACTTGCATGTGTACTGTTTTTTTCTGTGAGTGCCCAGATCTGAAGGTTAAAAGATGTATGGAGTAAACGTGATGCAGATCTGAATACCAAAGTTCCTCAGTCAGAAAAATGTTATTTATAAATGCCAGGCACAGCTGTTTACAGGTGCGCTGCAGGAAGGAGGCTATTATAAGACATTCAAAAATGATTAATGAATATGAACGTGACTCCAATGTGCAGGTTTATTAGAAGGCAAAGTAATGCTTTTTATATAATGATAACAGTAATATCGATCTGTTCTCTCTCAGCTCGTACAGAATAATGAAGCCCTTTAGTACTACACACCTAAATTTAATGAGGAACATGTGTGTGTGTGTGTCTCCTTCCCTCTACTGTGTATCTCCTCCTGGCATCAAATCTTGGTTATGCCAACACTGGACAGTCTTGTGAGTAAGATGGCATCCTGTTGAATCACATAGACAAAAGGCTGGGATGTCGATTTTACCTATTAGGGCAAAAAATTTTGATTGATTGAAAAACATATTGACTGAATATATTGGAGACAACTGTAAGTATGTTGAAACAGTTATAAAAATGAAATGTATATGCAACAAATATGGAGTGGAATGGAAATACTGGGTGATTACGCTAAAATTCTGGATACGTTTTGAGCCATAGCAAAGCATTTTATATTGAGCAGTACAGTACTTTGTTATTAGCAAGATTGGTGTTGGGTGGGGAGGGAGTCACAGAACAATTAGCCAGTTGCAGTGGAGCTTGAGACAGGTGAATATTTTCATTTTTAGGATAGATAAAATGTCAGATTATCGTGAATTGCTTACAAAAGGAATACTGGTCCTAATGGCTTTAGGAAAAAATACTCCATTAGGTGAATAAGTACTTAATCACAGTCATTCCACTAGTTTAATTAATTATCCATAGTGAAAGTTGTGACCTTTAACAGCTAAATAGTGCATACAGGCAGTATAAAATCTGGAATATTTTAATAATGGGTTCAAATTAATCAAGAATAATTATCTTGGATTCTGCATTTTATCAATATTAAAGTTTTGGTGTTTCCTGGGTCTGATGATAATCCATCCATATTCCAGTTTCTTGTACAGTACAGGGTCACAGGCGTATCCTGGGCAACAGAGGGCACAAGGCAGGGGAAGACCCCCACCAGGGTTCCCACACACACATACAACGGGCAATTTTCCCAATTCACCGGCCGGCTTGTTTCCAAACTGCAGGAGAAGACCAGAGTGCCTGAAGGAAGCCCACGCAAGATGGGGCAAACAGGCAAACAAGCAAACTCCACACACACACAGCGGGGGCGGGACTCAAGACCCCAACAGCAGTACATAGAGCTTCTGAGCTACAGATGGAGCCACTCTACTGCTATAGCAATAGTGATGATGATGATGGTGATAATGATTATAATTCTTTTAATAATAATAATAACAGTGATGCCAGTCCATGGGGAAACAACTTTCATGCGAAAACAATTGGACATAAAGTGATAACTTTTCACTCAAAAACAGCTAGTGAAACTCCGCCACTAAGTTACATAAGGCATGCAATTAAATGCCATTTATTACAGCTCTCTTGCACGACAGGGTTTTTTTATATGACATTATTTGATTTTTTTTTTTTCTTCTTATTTATTCCTGTCTCGTGGCACCAGGAAATCCAGCCAGACTGAGCCGAGTGTCTTAATGAGCACGATTCTGTGACGAAAACCTTGGGCCAGATTTTGCTTTTTCAAATCCGTCGGGGTGTCCCTCCAGGATCCACGAGTCTCCCAGAAGCTACAGAGCTAAATTTATCTCTAAAGGTCTGCTAGCTACCTTGACTGAGGGGCTATTCTCTTCTATTCTGCATGCTGTATTCCCAGGGATCACAGCAAAGAGTGAAATTTCACCTTTTCCTCTTTTTGTAAGATGCTGGTATGACTTCTCATACATTTCATCTTTCATAAATCCATTCCATTTCTACCTGTCCTCCTACTCCACAGCTACTAAATATCTAAAAGTAATAAATCTCATTGAAGATTAGCATACATATAACTATCCTGTCTTATATTTACAACCATGTTTTGTTTCAACGCGAGTGCATACAAGTTTGAAAAAAGTACGTTTATAATGTGATAGTCACTGTAACCTTGCCCTGGATGCCCAGTTATGGAAGACGGATGGATCATGTGACTGAAACAAAAGGATATTTATTGTTACTGACAGATGCACTTTTAAATGGCAAGCATTAATAAAAAAAAATCCCACAACATATTACTAAAGGGAAATCCGTAAGTAAATGAACATCAGATGTTTATATAAATCTCTTTGTATTCATGGAGAGACTTCTGGCCCTGGTACTCAGTCTGTAACTGCTGTAGAATGATGAATGTATACTAATTCAGCATTGATGTTTCAGTTATTCCTTATAAAAGCACCAAAGACTTTCCAGCAATTATATTTTTTGCCATTGTTATAGTGAATATGTTTGGTCTGGTATCTCGGTGCATAGTACTCTGTGAGTTGGGGGGTTGCCTGACAATCCCGTCTCTCTGTATAGAGTTTGCATCTTCTGTCAACTTCAATATGCGTTTTATGCAGGAGCTCTGATTTATCCCCACAGTCAAAAGACATGCAGTTTAGGTACTTCAAATTGCCTGTAAGTGTGTGCACTATGACGGATAGCATCCGGTACAAAATGTGCCCTACCTCGTGCCCTGAGTTTCCCAGGATAGGCTCCAGACTCACCACAGATCTGTGTCGGATGAGCATTTATGGATACATAGATGGACAGGTCATAAAACCATATGTGCAATAGATTTTGAGTTGCTTTGTGCACATTTGAAATTCCGCGAATGTCTGAATAAATTGTCGACCAAATTTTTTTGTGTACTGAAATATTTATTGTAAATTTGGTTTCGAGAACTTAACAGACTACAGAATGATCATTGACCCTACAAGCCCATGGCACGTATACAGCTCATGGCAAAGGTCAGCGTGTTCACCTCGGATCAGCAGTGAAACTATTGTCAAGGGCATTCCTGTGCTGAGGTGTCCTGTGGTCTTTCCACAGTACAGCTGGAGAAGCCATTTTCAATATTATTCCCCACTTCCATTGAAATGATACAGAAAACAGGAGTAGGGGTACCTGCTGATCTTCACGGGGCTAAAGATTTATATAAGGGACCCAGAGTAACTTAACCTACCATATATATAGGACTGGGTGAGCAACCCCTGCAACTACAATTACTTTTGCTTCCAGGCACTGAAATCTCAATGTATTATACTGTCAGTTTATTTCCATATTGTTTGATGAAAATGAATAAAAAAAATATTTGTCTAACTGAAAGATCGTTCCATTTAAAATGAGCAATAAATTAAATCGAATGAGGGAATATTCTAATGAAAACTGCGGTGGTCGCTTTTCTTTCTGAACACTCCGGATGTGATTGGATGGTCAAACAAGAACTCCGATTTGTCTCTTCACAAAGCACAATAATAGCTGAGTTACACAAAGCTGCCATTGAAAATATTAGTTTGTAATGTGATATCCGTTATGCGCCAATAAAACCATGCCATACCTCATCTGCAATAATATTTAAATTTAATATTTCGAAAGATAAAGTAGAATTAGAAGAACACAGAAAATCCGGAATAATTCTGAGATGTCCAAATGCAATATTACTTGTAATAAATCTGATCTATTACAAAATGGTTGTTCCAGGCCTGGTTAAACACATCTAACACATGGATCATAATGCTCTCAATTCACATAAAAATTTAAAACAATACCAATACTAATACCAAAAGTCCACAGTAGAAGGCTACGTATTGATAGTGACTGTAATCGTTGCTTTGAGTTGATGCGATGACATCATGATTATGGCGGAGCACGTGTGGGGGGGACAATGGAGAACATGTGTGTGAGTCACGTCCCCCCCTGGAGGGGATTCCATTACCGCTGTATGAGGGCCGGGTCCCTAGTGTGGGTCACGGGAGCTCCGAAGGTACGTGAGAGAGGACCAGAAGCCCCTGATCACACGAAACAATCGAAGGCTCTGCTTGTTGGGCTTATGGCATTTTGCTGCTCTGACCTCCATGTAACCTGCAGGTATCTGGGGATCGGCTCGACTCGATCATTTACTCAGAGGCTTGAGCGTTCCTCCTAGTTTGTAGCCAGACAAAGACAGTATAATGTTTTATTTAACAAATCAGGGTAATTGACACCATACACCCATTCATATTTCTGTTTTCCAAACCACTTATTCAGTATGGGGTCATAAGGAGAATAAGGAATGAGGCACAGGACATCCTGTATGGGGTCACAGTAATACATTATTATTTATAACCCTGTGTGTTGTGTTACGATAGCTGGAGCAGGAATTCTACTGAAATGTCTACTTTTAACTGCTTTGGGATTACTTTACGAACTTATCTCAAGTCACAGTGTGATAAGCGCTAACGATCTGGTTGTGCACAATTAGACAGACGCTCACATACGCACAGTATGGCGAAAAAAGACACTGACATACGACAGGCTGTTTAAGGAAGCCATATTCCTGGCAAGGGCCCTAATTTAAACAAATGTGCAACTGTACACTGCTGTGTGGAAAGTATGTAAGTAAATGTGAACTTATTTACTTCTGCGTATGGTGGATTCATTTTGTGTAAATAGAAACTTCGCCGTTTTAACTACGTCTGCCCCTGAGTACAAATCAAAGAGTGGGTAATAGACAGTTTGAGCGATTTATTTAGTCCATTAAGTGATGCCTGTTCATATTTTAAGACGTTTTCTTTTTGACAGATATTTTCAACTCGATTTGGAATTGAGCTAACGCAGGCCAAAGGCTTCACAGGGCCATTTTCTGCTGAAATTGGGCAGAGCAGATGTGGCGTTAGGGAGAGCATGAGCGCGGCTCGATAGCTGGGTCAGCGCCACCACGTCCCTGAAGAAAAACGGGAATAGCACCGGTGACTTAATCGCCAGTACTATGGCCCCACAAAGGGTGCAGCTCACACCCTTTGCTGCAACCCACTGCGCAGCGGACCCCTGAAAAAATATTTCCCAGCTATATTCCAAAATATTTCTTTAACTATAAACTCTAACGTGCACCTTATAAAACCTTCCATTTTTCGTGACCATCGAGGTGGAAAGCTGCAGTCAGTACCGTACAGAATCCCGGAATACCACTGCGCCATTTTCTTTTTAATTTCACCATTACTTGGCTTGAACGTCACCATCCTCGTATGTGTGGATAAGCTATTTTTACAGCTTTATCCTGCCTGCAATGCCCCATATTACACTCCTAATAAGGCATATGTTACTTCTGGAAAGAGTATTCCATACAACTCTGTCTGTTATTCAGTCCAGCACACAATCATGTATAATTTCAGCAATACATCATTTCAGGTTTTGTATTGCATCTTTCCATTTGGGGTGATTAATAGGCGAAAAAAATACTACGTATCTGAATGAGCCAAAATGAAATGTCTGCTTTTTTATGTTATCATTGCATTATTATTATTATTATTTTCTTTTAGTGTCAAAAAAAGATCCGTCAATATTGTCGGTGAAGTTGCGGGAGACGTAGGGACAAAAATCGCATCGGTGGAGCTAAACCGAGAGATGAAAAGGAACGGGACGCATTTAAATGTCAAATACTGAAGCCACCTACTCACACGGGTGCACTGTGAGCCAAGTCTCCCTCGGAAAGCTGCCACGAAACAGCGTGTGCCAGAGGCAAAGAATTGGATAGGCATGTTCCAGGTTCTACCTTGCCGCCTCAAAGAATAAAAAGCTATTTCAGCCCCCCCGACTAACTTGGCACTGGTCTGACTGACAGATGGCATCTAATAAAAAGTGCGTGAGCAATGCCAAGCAAGATGGAGCTGAGCAATGTTCACCTATAATTGAAGAGGCCCTTATCACAGAGTGAGAATTGGGTCGTCCTGCCCGATAAATAAAAAAAAAAACAATCTCAACGGGAGGAAAGTAAGTAGCGAAGGGCTTCACACCCAAAACACTATAACAGAGCAATAATACAGCCCTGTTTCAAAGTGCAGTAGACATGTAACATTAAATATCATTTCTGATAATTGCCAGCAATGGTAACACTTCCTGTGAATCATGATTGCTGTGAGAAGCATGTTGCAAGAAATATTTGAGCTTTTTTTGTTAAAAAATGCAGTGTATGAGTCATTAAGGTGACCTTGATACCTGTGATGATCCTATTTAACTTTAATTTAAAGCTGAACATGTGATAACTCCCGGCTGTATTCCTAAACATAATTTCTGCTTAGTCACATCTTGGCTTTCTTTTCTTCTATTATCATGTACTGGTCAAGCCCAGTTTGCTCACATGATTTTTAAAAATCCCAAAAATGTAAATTTTCATATGTTATGTTAAAAAAAAGATCCTGTCGACCACCATGATATCTTCAGGGATTTTCACTTCTACTCTTCTGTCCAAAATAAGCTTTCTACATCCAGAAAGCCAGCAAACGTGTTTCCGTGTGACAAATTACAGTCTAGGGTCTATTTAGTATTTTACAACTGTTTTATAATATTTTATTTGGTTTCTTCTCCTGAAAGAGAGGCATCCACGCCAAGAGGTATGACAGCATCTACTCTCCGCTGTTGATGTAATCTTGCTGTATTTTCTAGTGAATTATGTGCACTTAACAGAAAGTAAAAGCAGTACTATGTATATTATTATGAAATGTGTACTTGCAGATAATTTGTGGCTGACGTGGTGTGTGATTGCTTGTGTGAAACCACCGAGAAATCTCTCTACACATTACATTACTTTGAGACCAGATATAACTGAGTCACTTACCTGTCTCCATTCTTTCTGATTAATCTTTAACAAATCATATTTTTGCAGATGTTTTAAGTCAAACATTAAACGTATACTTCATAAATATATTACTGTTTATCACTAGAATGGCCAAATGGTGAATGTGAGTTTTCATATCCGCTTCGTCTCTGTGGATTCATCTGTACACCATGATTTAAAGTGAGAGATGGGCAGTAAAAAGCAATATATTTATAAATCCTGGAATCAAATGGCTTAAAATTATAGTACAGCTCATTTCCGCATCATAATGTGTTGATCTTGAACCATGAATATTGTTTAGGCCCCATCACCCTGAAACACGTTAGAATTTCTACTGTTGTCTACAGATTTTAATATTAACCCTTCCAATATAGCAGAATTTAGATTTTTTTTTATTACTTAAGCATCAGCATTTCAGCAATAGACAGAAAGTTAGAGTTGACCTAATTGATGTGTGAATGAGTTCATTCCGCAGCATTCCTGTTATTCAGATGTTCCTGGGTAATTTATACATCACAAACTCAATTGTGAATGAAATGGATAATCATCTGTGCAATTAATTAGCAGAATTCAGCTGATATTCATCTGACCTTCTGTGTACCCAGTCCTTGGGAAAGAAAAAGAGCATGATTTCATCTGAGAACAATAGAAGTTAACTGCAGAATTTTCTGTCTCGGATGCAAAAGGAAGTAACTTGATGACATAATTGCTTTTCCAGAACATTTGAACACCGTATTACCCAGCACTTCAGAATTCTAACGACTTCTAAAAGCTAGCTCTGGAAATGTTTTGCACCTCTTTTAGAGCAATACTTTTGGCCGTTTGCTGAAAAGTAAGAGGTAATAACAGGTTAATTTTATAGCGTAAAACAAATTAGATCTTTGTGCAAATAGTAACAGAAATATTACATGTGTGTTTCATGTGAAATTATATAGCCTTTGCCTAATTTCCTTCAGTCAATCCATTGGGTCATGTTGCTTGTTCATTTTAGTTCAACATTTATCTTCTTCGTTAAGCCAGAGCACCGTAGCTAAACTAAAAAAAAAAAGTCTTTTCATTTTGAAAACTTTAATATGCATGCATTACAGTCAGTCTGTGTTCGCTTTCTCTGTTGGCTGTTAGGAAAGTATTTTGTCACCGCAGGTTTTGAAGCATTTCATTCACAGATGGGATAACCATTTAAGTCGCATGCATGTGGCCACTCCAGGGGTATGCTGCTGCCGGTAAATGATCTGCACACACTTCTGAGTCGTTCCTTTATTTTTTCCTAGCCGTAAAACCCACGCTTCCTCTGGCCCATCGTCTCCTCTGACAGATCTTCTCCACTCCTTCTGATGAGTTCCACATGTCTGTCTTCTGGGGCATGAAATCCTTGACAAGGTTGTTTTTTTGCTACATGCTTTTCAACTCGGGATCGCTTAAAAAAAGATCATTAGCAAACATTTTTTACGCCGTGGTACAGCCTGGTTTTTACCCTTGCCTTTGTTCCCTGGGTATGTTTTTATTCTCTCCTTGTTTGTTGTCCTTCATCTGGTTCATTTTGGCTAGAAACACCAGATTCTTACCATGTCCGGCTGGTGGGAGGGTTTCTTCTGGTTTTCGTTCCTGTCTTGTGTCCAGAGATTCTGGTTAAAGCTTTAGCTCCCTTTAACTCACAGCATATGTTCCTCATGAAACTGTGAGCTTTTCATATCTGCTTTAGCTCAGTTTAAAGTTACTACTTAAAAACTAATGGTGTTGTTTTTAATTAATAAAGGTCTTTAGAATATTAAAAGCGTAATAATGTCAATGCACGACTTCCTCTTTTCGGTCACTTTCACTTCCATTAGAAATCTAAAGACACTTTGTGTTGTTGACTTATTTGGCAGTTTAAATATAATACTAGCCTTTTGAGAGGGTACTGTAAATTATAAAACTAAATTGTGAAAACATTAACCAGAAAACAAGAACACAGGTGACTTCTGTGTGCAAGCAATTTCATGGTCGGTGACGAAAAGGTTTTAGGTCAGTAAAGTTATTTATCACTGGCTGTTGGGCCATGACTGTACTCTTACAATTAATAAACATTTTTAAGTGCATTGCCAATGAAGGATATCTGTGATTTGTGGCTAAAAGGTGATGAAAAATAATTGAAGACTACAGGAGAATAAGTTATGACTAAACATTTATATAGTGAGGGTTTGACAGGGTAAACATTTAATTTCCTGTTGTACTACCTGCAATACCTCAAATATATTATTTTATTTGTTCTGCTTTATACTTTATTCATAATTAACAAACAACACGTAAATATATTTGAGTACAAATTAAGTACTTCACAAGTATGTCTTGGTACATTCTTAGCTATAATTACATCAAAATTAATAAATTGCATCTTTGTGGGAAATCCATAAATGAACAAGCGTGAAGTCATGGATGGATGGATGGATGGATGAATGAATGGATGGATGGGCGGACAAATAAGCAGGTATGGCATATAAAACAACTCTTAGTCAGTTAAATGATATTCTTATATATTCCATATACACACACATATAAGAAAAGACATGACTGTTTATTGTAAAAGATCATTTAGCATGCTGTCCTCAGCAAAAAAAAAAAAAAACATTTTTGGCCAATTATGCAGTTAGTACCTTCATTCGCTATTTCCTTTGTATGGAAAAAATCGAGAAAATTTACTAATTATGTTCAAAGCCAAGGTTATGCATATCACATAATCACAGCCACATGTTTACTTATTTTTTAATGCTCCTCTACATTTCATGATGGAGGCCTTAACAGTTTGGCCAGAGTCACAAGTCCTCCAGAGACTCTGGTTTTAAAGGTCGGTTACAAAAAAGTATGATTCCTTATGCTGCTTTGATGACATTTTGAAGGGGAGGTTTAAAGTGAATAATACTGCCGTTTTCATTTGGTCTATTTGTTATAAGTTCCAAACCAGTACATTCCTCCAGCACAATACGTAATTATACCATGTATCACACCACCATTGTTTTAATTCACATTTTTATCTTTATTTATATCTCTCTATGGAATTTTTGAGCCTATTTCCTTATGGTAGCAACTATTCTCTACTGATTTTTTTTTCAGAAACGGTTCAATTAAAGCCAAGATGATTTTATGTATGGAAAAATCTTCCGGTTTTCATCCCATATATGTCGACATATTGACAATGATCCAGTTAAATTACACGATCTTCAAAGGAGTTGGCAAGAAGAACGTTAAACAGTAAAAGTAGCCTTGTTTGTTGACTCTTTCTGCTTGCTGTCACACTTACGAGATATGAACAAACCACAGTGTAGCAGATAATAATGTACATATCTAGATCTATTAATATCAATGAAAATGTCAAAATAATGACTTCTGTTATCTCCATTTATACGACAAGGAAAGCTTATGTAGTCTTGCAGCTGTACTGTAAATGTGTCTCTGAGTAATTAATTGTTGTCTGTTTTTTTTTCCTGTTTCTTACGCCATTCGCCACAAAATTTAGCCATGCAATGTGATTTTTATTATATGGATAAACTAAGCTCACCAAAGTTCACCACCCTGGTTTTACTGTAAAAGTTTCAGCAGCGACAGGAGAAAAAGAGGTCAAGAGCAAGAACGGCCTCGCTGAGTATGGGTTAGGTTACATTAAAGAATGACGCGTCTAAGAGTGAAAAACGTTATATATTAAACATGTTAAATGGAAGGTATAGGTATAGTAAAAATTCAATTACTACGCAAAAATGCAAGCTATGAAACAACCGAGAGTTGAGTGTCGAGGTTTTATTACCAAAAAAGAAAGAAACCTGATGTTAAAGACATTCCATTAATCAAAAGTTCACTTAAAGACTGTTATTGTTTTTCCAGTTGAACATTAGTCTCGCCAAATCTGTATTCGCTGGCCTGTACCTGGAGTTTCTGTACACTGTAAGGGGAGTGTCAAAGGGGCAATATATCACAGTGTGGAATATCTGAATTAAATGATGAGGAACTTTTTTTCCCTATTGAATGGCACTGTTCCATATTATCATCGCTCTCATTTCCATCACAGAGAAAACAGACAGTTTCTTTGGACAGGAAATAAAGAGGAGGCAGTCACATTGTTTTTTTTTTTTTTACTTTTAGCTCTCATATCGATTCACCAATCACCAGTTTTGCTCTGTCGTCCATCCTCTTGTCTGTGAGCAGGAAGTATAGTAAGCTTTAACATCAGTGCACTGCCCCTGACATGCACAAGCCATTTTTGTGGGGGGCGGATTTTATTTGTGATTTCTCTGTGTTGTTGCAGCTGGGATTCCTGTAGGCAGGCCTGCTATGTGCCTGGCAAATCTTTGTTTTTCTTCACCCCTGAGAAACTAACTGCGTTTGTTTCAAGTCTACTTCAGTCTGTGTCAGTAAAACACGCAGTAAGTGGTTTTGGGGACAACATAAGCGCTGCTTTGTTTTGTATTACAGCTGTAGTTTTGAAGCAGTGAATGCACTGAAAGCTTTCTCTGTTTACATTTTTTTTTTTTAAATATGAGTATTCTGTCTTTGGAATCCATCCATTCATCTTATATACTGCTTATCCATTATATGGTTTTAGCAGCACTGGAGTCTATCCCAGGAATCATGGGGCAGGAGGCAGGAGGCGCCCTGGATAGGATGCCAGTCTGTCGCAGTCTTTCTAATGAATCATCCATAAATTTTCCCTACCACTCATCCAGTACAGGGTCACAGCAATCCTGGCGCCCACCCCAGGAAGGGCAAGGCGTGAGGCCAGGGACACCCTGGGCAGGATACCAGTCCATCGCATCCTTTGCGGGGATGTGATTTTAAAATAGATGTTGCCACACATTTAGCCCTCGACGACTGTGCAGTGTTGCATTGCCCTAACTCCCAGCAGTAGCCTCAGACTGTGTGCACCCCTGCGGGGTGGGTGCGGGGTGGTTGGCGGGTGCACGGGGGCGACCAGCGGTCAAAAGCTCAGCACAAGTCGCTCAGGTTCACCTCCACTGAGCTCAAGCCCCCACGCCTGTTTTGCTGCACTCAGATAGCCGGCCTTCGTACTGCACACTGTCATACGCCATTTAACGGGATAAAGAGTGGCTCAGCTTGACTCTGTCAGGGACACTTCCTCAGAGGACACCTGATACAACACTGCAGCATTATTCCTAATCTACAAATGCAAGCGGGACGGGGCAACTTAATGAAATTGGCGGAAGTCCACTTTTGATAAAACGCTTTCCACTTTCGTGTGTCTGTGTAGTGCTTTAACTGCAGCTAAATGTTTATTAAGGGTAGATTACTAGCTTGCTAGAGCTTGGCTGCTTCCTTCCTCTTAGGAGACGATGTTCATATGTAATTAGGTATGCTCAAGATTCGATGTTCTTAGCATAACAAGCCTCACCGTTAACTGGAAATACATTGCAATAGATAGTAGGCTCAGCAGTTTGTATGCTAGCTTATTCAAATAAATACCAAGACTTTAATATAGAACACATATATTTTTATTAAAGCACAATGCAATATTTATGCTGATTTTTTTTTCTTCCAAAGTCACTAGGAGGCTATTTAGACTAGCGTTAAGATTTCAGTCATATGTTAATTTTTGTTTGTTTGTTTATTTGATTGTTTTGTTGTTATCAAACCTTTGTGGTCACTTGACTTGTGGTTTATGCCTACAATATGTGTCAGAGGTACAAGTGATGTAGAAACAAACGTCAATGAGTGTGTAAAAATGGCATGATAACATGACAATGACCTAGATGTGTCTTGAATCTGGTTGATAATGTAATGTATAATATTTGACATGAAAGGTATATGCATAAAAATTCCTCTAATAATGAGTTCTATATCATATATTGTTCTTATATGAGTATACAAAGTTTCTTTGTTCAAATAATATCTTTAACCCAGGGCTTTTAATTCCCGGTATTAGGATCAACATTATTCAGAGCAATTCACAGTCAACACTCGTCCTTGCGCATGACTTCAGAAGAGCGACATCTGTACAAAATTGACATCTGAGGTTTATGCAAGAGCCAAATTGTTCAAAAACTCATAACATATGCTAATTAAAGTGGGCACCCACTCAAGCAATATTAAAACAAGAGCTGGTGAAGGTGATCAGCTATTCAAATGAATGGTTCATCGTAAAATTAGGTTTGACAAGTTAGTCTGTGGTGCCAATTTAAAGGTTAATTGTATTAAGCTGCAAGTAAACAAACAACAACAAAAAAAAATCTCGCTTGGTCTAGAACAGTGTGTATTACCACAAGTTTATGATGCTGTAATTAGTCTAAATGAATGTACAAAGATACAACAGATGATTCACAGATGATTTATAAATTGTAAATACTTCCCATTTATGTTCACGAATACTTTTGGTTAAAGTTATTATCATTCTACCCATGCACCTTCCAGCTCCAATCCAACGCAGAGTCATGGTTTGGAGTCTGGGCTCTAGCCCAGACACAAGGCTAGAGCTCACTAGGCAGAGGATACCTGGCCATCTCAGGGCAAATACAGCCACACTCCCAGCTGGCGTGAGATTCAAACGTCCAACATTACTAGTGAAAGGAAAACGATGTTGCCCTTCTTTTCTTCTTATTGTTACCTTTGGTGTTGTTCATTTGGAGACAGCCCGGATACTTGGTTTGCACTATTACCTGACAAGTCCAAACCGATGGGTTCAGTTGCAGTCAACCTCAGAGTGAGTATCTGCGCTTGAAGCACTCACAAAGGATTCCTGTGGGTACTCTGGTTTTCCCCCCCACGATGCAGTGAGGTGATCGTCTGGGGGTCTCGAAGTCCCCCACTGTGTGTGTGTTAGTGTGTCCTGTCATGGACTGGCATCCCTTCCAGTGTATCGCCTGTCTCAAGCTGTGATTCTTGGGATAGATTCCAGGCTTGGTGCTGCAATACTTTGGATTAGCGGTTATGAAAAAAGTATTATTTTTATTATTAATAATAATAACTTATTTTATATATAAACAGCAGTTGATAGGTGGGCAGCCCAATGACTTGCAGCTGCCCTTTGGTATGCCTGTCTCTACACACATGAGGCCAGCAGGGATTCTCTAGTGGTCCCCAGTATGCTGTATATTGTCTAATTAAAATTGTCAAATAAATCAATGGCCAGACACTTTCTTTGTTTTTTTTTCCAAAGATGTTTGTACAAATGTTACTGTGAGTGCGTTTCTTTCTGGTTTTGTCTGCACAGTTGGAGGAAGATCTGATCTCAGACGCTTCGCATCTCCGTGGGGCGGCTGTCCTTGTTTAGACAGACGCGGGAGTGTTTTGATGTGTCGTTTACAGAGCATTCCAGATCCCCCCGTTCCCTTACCTTTAAAAGCCGACCCCGTTACCACATGCGGTATTTTCAAAACAGCAGGAAGCTTTTGAAATATGAATTCCCATCAAAGATAACATAACACATAAATAAAGCCCCCGGTCTGGAGTAGATGTTAAAGAGCAGTTAATTAAAGTGGTGATGATGTTACTATATTTGCGGTGATAGATTTAATATGCCAACACTGACCCAAAACACGTGTAGTTGAAGATAAAAGATACACCTGTGTATGTAGAGAGAAACTCCTTAATTTTAGTATGAAACAGAATACATGCCATATAACTTTTAAATACAAAAAATATTTTTGAACAAGTCTTGTCAGTGAAGTGAAAAATAATTCTTGAAGTCATAATGCTCTGATGCAGCAATGGCAATCACTATTTGTTACATGAGCAAAACAAATCTAGCCACAAATCTGTAATAAGATGGACAAAAAAGATGAAAATGGGTCATAAACATTAGATACAAATGAGGGGGGAAAAAAAACGCTAAACATTCAGTCCCACTTAATTTAGGCTCACGAAATTAATCTGATGGGCCACACACTTATCTGAGAGTTCTCAGGATTTCGGAATAACAGCATTTTCCTTCATGAAGACATTAGAGTGAAAATCCCATAAAGACTAAAAAAAGAACCCTAATAAAGTAGCTGTCCCAGAATACCCCTGTGAGCACAGTGTACTTGGTCATCAAAACATGGAATTGTTCCACGCAGATGCTGGCTGTATCACCCAGCCCCTAAACAGAGCAGCAGTACAAGGAGGAGAAGCTGGCAAGGACCAAGAACATCTCTGAGAGCGTTACTACTGCTGACATGGCAGAAAATTATTCTGTAATATTTGGAATATCTAACAGAACTAAGTAGACTAAAAATACGATTAAACCCCAGACTAAACTGAAACAGTTTGCCTTGATGCCACATACCTAGGAGTATGACTGAGTCAGAGACCAAAACAAAAAATAAATCACCCAGGCACCATAACAACACTCAAGCGGGGCCATCCAGTGTTTCAATTCTGCTTAAGACTGTGCTGCAAATTCATCTCACAGTAGGATGATGATCCAAAGCACAGGACTCAAAGAGTAAAGTCATACTGGAGTGACTTAAGACTATAAAAAATTGTGGCCTACTTTTAATATAAATCCTTTAAATGTGTCTCTTAAGTATTTTTCTTGCAGTAAAAAGCACTGCGTTCAGGAAACCCGAAAGATCTTAATCTGTCCAGAAAAACGGAAATCAACTGCAATGAGATACTGCAACGGCTTGTTAGAGAGCTACCTAAATAGTCCTGCGTCAGTAATTGCTGCCAAGGGCGCATTTATGATATATTATGTTCTGTGATTTGAAGGAATCAGCAAACTTGGTTGTTTTGTTTTTTTCCATAAAATATTTTACCCTTAGGGGTCACACAGAGACAGAAAGACACCATGGCCTTTTGACAACAGTTGCTATATAAATATACAGTCAGCCCCTATACATCGCAGGGGTTAGGGGCGCAAGCCCCTTGCGATCTGGGAAAAACGCGAAATTTTTTTGGTCCCTTTGCCGAGTGAAGAAAACATGCGAGTGGAGCGAAGCGAAGAGAAAAGATCCAGGAAACGCAAGATACAAAGATCCCTGCAAGATTACTACGAGATCACGTGAGTGGCTGCCGAAAACACGCTTGGCATCTCCCAAACCAGCTCTGTACATATATTTTAAGCACTTATGAGTTTCTAACCTTTTTGGGTATCATCTGCCGGCCTTCATGTGTTATCTGCAGGTATCGCAAAACTAGCCAAAAAAATAAATAATTTCTTAAGCCGCTTCAACACAACTAATGCGGTCCTGAAAAACCTCACGAATATATATTTTCAGTGGGAAATTAGCATTAGGGGAATGCGACTACAAAATTTAACAACTTACACCAAACTAAACAATTTTAATAATAAAACGGTGGATGTCAGATGAAATTATGTTATTATATGCATTTTAAATAAGAAATAATAGTAATACATTAATAAATTATTTAGTAAACATCTCCTATGGGTTACATAGGAGTAGCCTCTTCAACCGAACATACCGAAATCATTAACTTGTTAATTGCTGAGAGTCAGGAATATTGAGTCACAGTCACCATGCGGTCAGGCATGTGCACAACACATATACAACAGATTACGGTATACGGAGGGAAGCGTGGCTACAGGCAGCCTACAAAAAGCAAATGTAAATGAATTAATAAAGATTACTGTATTTGAATATTTGTCAAGTATTTACAGATTTTTTAAATCTAAGATTTTGACCTGGTCAAAGCACTGGTGTACTTTTAGCGTTATTCTTTTAGATTTTTAGATTCGAAAACCAGTTCACTGAAAAAGATTCATTCACAAATCGGGCATCACTATTGTTCACATGGATAACTGTTTTTGCATGCAAGTAGTGTTTCTGGCTAAGACCATATCACGTTGTAGATTGCATAGTACTTTTCTCTGTGCAACTGGAAATTGCGCAAATACAACTGTGATTCTGCGTTGTACTGGACTTGGGTAGTGATATATGAACTGTGTTAGAACACAATCATGGTGTGATAACACGCATTGTAACAGGACTGACTCTCTCTCTCTC
>JAODJX010000002.1:1236700-1260038 GCA_026776945.1 Isichthys henryi
AAAATATATGTTTATATGATGGCTATTGTGTGATTTTTTTAAAATGTTTTTGCAGAACTCCCTGGTACAAAAATGAGCTAAACTAAACCTTCTAGAGCCCTTGCACCTAGCTGTCTGGACAAACTGCCTAATCCCCCATGTAGGACATCAGAAACAGGAAAATACAGCTGTAGATAAAATGGAAGTAGGACGCTGTGAACAGCTGACACAGGACTGCAGAGGCTTGTGGGGTTACTTCCAGAATAATACTTACCTGGCTCGCTCTGTTGTATGAGGACGGTATAAACTGCACCCTCCGGACTCTTTGGTGAGTGAAATATCCGACAATGGTCTCGATTTACTATCTTGAGTTGTAAACATTTCTTTTACTGAGATGACGACATCCTTCTTATACAGTATGAAGGCGTTAGATGGGTGTGTTCATGACTTTTAAATTATTACATGTATTACATCTATCTTCTGAAATAAAACACAACAGCTAACTGCTACATAATTCAGCGATAAACTGCTCTCGCTTTCCTAGCACTTGAAAATACGCCTGATTTATTTTCAACCACAACTAAACTTTAGATAAACTTATAAAAGAAAAATTTATAGTAGTTTATATAGTAATAGTAACTTATAATAATTGAGCCAATGCCAGAACCCTCCAGAGGTGTTTATTGCTGTGAAACATCCATATGTTCCACGCTGGTCACCACGTACAGCATGAGAATTGTATACAATGTGCGTTTAACTCTGCATTAAACAAATCCCAAAAGTCACATTTCATCACAAGATCAGATTGTAAAAAACGTTTCGAACAGTGCAACCTGGCCTGAATGCATTGGGTATATGTTAGCTTAAAATGTATATTTTGGTTACGTTACTTAGCTTAAATTTATTTATTTATTAACTGCGAAGCCCTCTGCTTGAGAACAGAGAAAAAAATTGACGTGAACAAATTTATGTCATTTCACTCTGACAGAACATAGCTCTGGCCGGGAGCCCTCCCTCAGGGTCAGCACTGTATTTTTCCTGCTAACGTGAACGTAACGTGATCCGGACTCTTGATTAACATCTGTCAAGATTGTGACCAGCATGGGCTGGTGCTACTGCTCTGAACTACTCCATGTGCCCATGTACGAGGGCCAGAGTGCGGTTTCAGGTTTTCAACTCCTGCTGGAACATAATGTACTACTCTCTAAAATCTTTTTTTTAAAAATCGACCTGCTGGGGACCGGTAGTGATTTACCCAGGAGAGGATGATCATTTTTTTAAAGAGTACTGCTGAGAAACTAACAATGCCACTTTGCAAAAATTTCTTAAAAAGAAAAGTCAATGAAAAGTCCCAGGGCGTAGAGGAGAAACAGACTATGAGGGAGTGTATATGAGGCTAGGAGGACAAATCGCCAGAATACATACTAACCTTATTAGGGCACTTGGGAATGTACGGATAGGGTCAGTAATCATTTAAACAGTGTGCTGTAAGGGTACAAATCACCAGATTTCATACCAACCTTATGAGGACATTTGGGATTTTAAAGACAAGGTCAGTCATAATTTAAACTGTAAAGCCTGTTTCAGACCCCCAAATTTAGCACGGCCTTGTGTGGCAGATTGTGGGACAGAGGTTTGTGCAACAAGGACGGGACAGAAATAACACACATCGGGGCTTAAGCAAACAAAGTTAAACAAAACCGAAAAATGGAAACCTTTAAATAACAATACAAACAAGCGAGAAACGAACAAAAAATAAATAAATCAGCAAAACATAGGGATCGACAAAAAGAAACCCCAGCAAACTGTCCATGCTGCTGTAGCAAACGACGTGCAAGAAGTTACCGCGAAACAATTTAAATCCGTAGGAGGACATCAGCTTAACCAGAGTCAGCTGGTTTTCATTACCGAGGCCCATGTCAATTAGGAGACTGGTGATAAATTGTAATGGAAGCAGCTTAATCCAGTGTCTTCCCCTTGCCCTATCTCCTGGCTGACCCCTCCGTCATACTGTACTGACCAGCATCTTACCTACCGACCCATTTATACTAGAAAACATGCAAAAATCATTTCACACATCTGGGTTTATGTGACTAAATTAAGTTTTATAGCAGCTTAATCACTGAAAGTGATTATCCCACCCTGGATCCAATCCATACTGGCATTTAACTGTCTCAGAACACCAAAAGGCTTGGGTGAAACAATATTTTCCAGGATAAAAATGAAAGATTTTCAAATTTGACAACGATGGTTCTTCAATCAGCAAAAATGCGGAGCATAATCAAATATAGCAGTATATGCTTTCATTCTTAAGATCTCCCACTAAAAATACTTATCTTACTTTTGCATCGCACATATAATTATATACTGTACGCAAGGGTCAGGCGATAATAAAGAGCAAGATATTCTAAGCAATGAACAGGGCTTTAATGTAGCATAATAATAATGTTCATCATTCACTCTGGGGCACATAATCCTCCCTATAATGAATTTCAGAGGGGAGGAAGACTCAGCAAACCCTCTTCTTATTATGAACTCAATGGTCCAGCAAGCTTTAATCTCTCTTCTCTCTGTGCTGATGGTGGTACTCAATTGTCATGCTTTGTTCAAGTTAATGCATGACAGGTAATCAATCCTTTATTTCGGGGTATGCTGTATTACAAACAGCAGAGCATAATGCTTTTAGCAGCTTTAGTGCTAACACTTATAAGACAGAGATGATTATGAATGGATTTCTATTTAAAGGGTGAGTAAAAGCTTCACTCTGATACCAGTCTTATCTTCCAAAGAGAACACTTTCTGACCCGAAGCTCAGTAGTACTTTTGTTGGTGTCTTTATACCTCAATATTTTTATAAATGAGGCTGATGCATTTAGAAATAATGTAGCAAAAGTAATGTCATCATTCTAATGATACAGAATATATGCAGGAGGTGAACAAAATAATGGAAAAATATAACAATATATTAATATTACAGTTGTACAGTAATAAAGAATTCAGCCACCCAATGCCTTCAGAACAGCTTATATCCTTCTTAAAATGCTGTCATACAATTTATGAAGCACGTGTAGTGGAATATTGGACCATTCTTCAGGAATAAAGGCCACTTCTTCTTTGATGAATGACAAAAGTGGAAATCCACTTTGCATTCTACTCTCCAGAACTTCTCAAAAAAGTTCAGTGATATTTAGCCCTGATGATTGGGGAAGCCCTAGAAGGCGTTTCACTCTTGGATTTGTTTTGGGTGTATGCAGGTAGTACCATCTTGGAAACAGTGTTTGTACCACAGGGTGCATCAAATCCTGTAACATGGCCTCATATCCCCTGGGTCTACATGACCATTCAAAGCATAAAGCACTTATCATATTTAATGACTCCCGTGAGATGGCTGCCCATACCAATACACAATGTGGGAAAACGGGTGAAAGATGACTCATCAAACCATCCTACTTTTTTCCTTTCTTCAGAGGTCTGCTCCTCACAGATGATCATGCCTCTTGACACGTTGAACTTGCATACAAGCTGTTTCTAAATGGTAGCCATAAATTCGAGCTTGTCTTTGCCAGTCTGTTTCATCCATGTTTGGCATATATTTTAGGATTTTTAAGACAGTTAATTAAGTATATTAAATAATACGTTAAATACTTCTGCAGTTTTTGTGACCAATGCACCTACAAAATGAAGACCACATGCTTCTTTGAAAACTCACTTATCAAAGTACTGATTTTGTAACCTCTTTCATTACTGACACTGCTGACTCAATCTAAAATGACTCAGCTTTGTAGCTGTGCTTGTAATTGTGTTTTGTTCAATGTTATAGTACTTTTTTCATGTGGTGTATTTGTTGTTTTGTAGATGTATACATTGATGAGCCAAAACATTATTACCACCCCCAACTGAAGCGAATAACACTGGCTATCTGATAAAAATTGTATATGTCGAGGTTTGTGATATCCATACATCCATCCGTTTTGTAAACCACTTATCCTGCAACAAAGAATTAGCCAATCAACGTCCTCAAGTCGAATATGTAAAGGGTGTTTAATTTAGTCCTAGGCTGGCACGAGGCCCGGCAAACGTAGCATTTGCTGAGGGCGCCAGACTACTTAGGGCACATTAGGAGGGCTGCAATAGTACTGCGCAGTCGCCTTTGGACGCCATGTTGGTGCAACCATAGTCAGTGTACACTGCGTACTGTGACGCGAAGTAACTTTACATAAAAGCAAAATAATTAAAAACAATATAAAGACACAGTGAATATTACTGGATGTGACCCATGCACATTGAAAGCAAAGTGGTTGTGAGCTGACCACTGTCCGTTATGAGAATATTGTTAATTATATGGTTTTTCAAACATCCTGGGTAACACTGAAGCAAATGAAAGTTACTAAAGGTAATCTGATAGTCTTCTGTGTCTCATGCTCACTGCTGGTGCCCAGATTGGTTGGTTTGTCTATCTTGAAAGAACAAGAATTTAGGATGCGTTTCCAGGTGGCATTCTGTGAGACCTAGCAAGTCCTGTAATGATAATTTTCAATATTTATCAGTCTGTTGATTTTTAATGCCAAAGAAATAATTGCTCACTATTACTCACAATTACTCACTGGTATTCTGCAGTTTGTATTAAATTGCATTGGGGTGGTTACTGAGACGATGAGTGAATATGACGCAAACAGCCCCGCCTAGAATTTTTTAAACCTTGGGCCACTGGTTCCTACTGACAGTGGCCCAAGGAGGGCAAAACCACGATCTACCAATGTATGGTACAATTCATTTTTATGAGAGTCAACCATATTCGCATCATTTGAGGATTGTCGTAATGTTTTGGTTCAATTGTGTGCACATGCATAGTAAAACCGAATAGAAGACATACAAAAATGTAACAAATGTAATTTACAAATGAAATATATAAAATACTATACAGAATGACAACATAGCTTATTTTGGTTGTGCCTTAAATGTTTGTGCATGGTCCGCATGGAAAATCAAACAGCTGTATATGGTTCTTATTGAATTGCATAAAGTAAAATCCAAGACAAATCAGAGGGGAAAACATAGTCTGTAATTTTTTTTTTTCAGGAATTTGTTTATATTCGAGACTCATTATCCATGAAAACTTCACATCTTGCTGGAACAAGTACACTAATAAAGACAATTAAACTCTTGCAGTAAGTGCAATTTTGAGAATATACATTAATGGAAAAGAAATCGTTCCCCTGTGAGATGACTATTATCTGTGACTGTTTATGTGAAACCAGGAAAGAAGCATAGCATGCAGAGCAGTTACAGAGCATCAATATTGCCTACAGAGTGCTTTCAGACATCACTCTTTTAAAATATAACAGCACCTTCTTTAATACTCTGTAATTTCTGCCGCAATATCACTATTCCCGTGTCGTTAAATTGACTGATTATATTCCAAGTGACCCAAAGAATTAAGCATACGGCGCAGAGTTGTAATTACCCTTTTGCACATGAAATTATTGCTGACATCGTTTTACTTTTTACCTCGATTCATTTATTTAGCGGGAGCACACTCTCCTTTGATCTGTATATGTAAACATATATTTCATGTAGGGGATTAATTTTTCTAAGAATGGGGCTGCTTCTCTTTGCTTTGTTAGCTTATTTTCTGGCGACTGTCTGTCTTCATTTCAAGTTCATCATAACAGATCTAAGTCCGAATGACATAAACAGACCGTGATGCATGTGCTTTAACCAGGGAATATCGGGAGGATGCTTTTTCAAGCTGGGCATTCCTCCCCCCCTTTCCCCATGCGTTGGTTTTTAGAGCACCCTCTGCATTCGACTGCAGGCTGAGCGATAGCGAGTCACGTCTCTCCCCGGACCCCGTTGCTATGGCGAAGCATTTAACCTAAAATAGTCGAGCGGTAGTAAAAAAAAAAAAAAAAGTTTAAGGGCGCACGCCGGTTACACCAGGCGAGGCAGAGCGAGTATCATTTGCCACACCACGGCGCATGCAATTTTTTATTTTTTTTTAAAGAGCATTAATTTCCATTACCGTTTTTTCCCCCCAGAATTCAGAAAGTCTAAGCTGCTTATTCTGTACCAGGCCGAAAAAAGTAATCATCCTCGATATATATCACATGAATGTGATTGATAAAAGGGCACCCATTCCCAAGGCAAAGCCAAGAAGAGAAATTCGACCGCTATGAAGTAATAAGGGAAGCGAGTGAGCGTGTCTCCTCTTATTATGGAAGACCACCCTTCTGTTGTCTTCTGCCATGGGTGTGACTGCTCCTGTGTGAACTGTGCACAGACAGCCTGGGAATTTGGTCTCTGTCAGTTCAGTCCGTGCCATGTGGGTCAGCCACAACAGCGCTGGGAACATCTTAAGTCATCAACCTCGTCCCTTCAGATGCCGCCTGCGATTCGGACCAGACGGGCGATAACCCCAACAGCTCAGGCTTCCTGGGGAAGATTCACAAAGGGTGACATTTTACTGGAGTTCAGGCACTGCAGTTTGCCTGTTCATCGCAGTGCAGGGCTTCAAAGACCACCCCCCCCCCCACCCCCCCCAACAACCACCCAAAGCAGGTTCATGGTGACATAAAAGCTTTTGATGATGCAAACGCCACACCATCTAGGAGGCTAGAATGTCTAAGTGATTCAGGACTTTAAACATCAACAAATAAATATATCACAGTAACCCTTCATGTTTTTGACGGATATAATACTACTAGGGCAGAATTTAATGAACTAGTAATTGCTGTTAGGGAACTGTCAATGAATTTATTAACAACATACAGATGGAATAGCTATAAACTCGTACTATTAAGTAATATGAACTTTACTGTAATTTGTTTTGAAGGGAATATAGTCCACATTACAGGTAAATGTGAGATAAACTGTGTTTAAAAATGAATGAAAGTATATCCATATTAATATTCAACATTGTGGTGGATTCCCTTTGAAGTTTGACAGTTGAACGGTAACTGCTCAGAAAAAATCAACATAACATAAGAATGCAGACGTGCCAGGGACTCCAACTCGATAATATTGAGAATATTGCAGCTGACAGATTATTCTTACGTAGCTCTCGATGTATTAAACCCTTAGTTGATATGCTACATTTTCCTTCAAAAAAGGATTGAATTTAATATTTAACGTTAATGGTTTGATTTAGCATCGAGTGCATTCTTTGCCTAGAAAAAGAAAATAGTTTATGAAAATAACAGCATTGTTGTTGAGAGGAGCATCCTAAGACTGAATAGGGAAATAACATCGGCTCTTTCTGGGACTCTTAACTCATATATCTAAGATGCAGCCTTAGAATGGTATGTATTATGTCAATGAATTTAGACTTAATGATATCCTTTCTGTAAAACTAAAAATCTGTTGTAGTAGTCAACATTAGCATCAGACTGTCCAAAGAATAGCAGCCTGCAAATTTGACAAGCGTTTCCATTTTTTTAAATACCAGATGGGTTTGGTTATTAATTGTTGCCTGTATTTTAAAATATATCTTCTATTAAGACTCTTACTCATTTTCATTAGGTCTTCTGATAAAATGTGTATCGTGAGTGACAATAATAGTGTTATACAAATGAATGTTTTCAAAACCTAGTCCGTTAAAATCTCTTCTGAAATTCAAGTCATATTATGAGAACAATTACTAACCCTAACTGTAAAAAGCCAGACCATTTCGCCGACCCATTCGGTCTCACCCACTTCAGTCATTCATTCCCATGTCCTCTACCAAAGGCACAGTGGCGTCCCATTTCTGGAAGGTGCAAAGCCCAGTATGGTGACCTTTAAGGATGCTTACCATTAGTGAGCATTACCTTTAAGATAGCCTAACAAGCAATCTGACTTGTACGGCAAACACAGCCCCTTTAATGGATATGCAGTATATAATCGGCTTTATAAATGTATAACTCTGCGTTGAAGACATAAATAAATTCTTTTTTGTTTGTATGTTGTATATGGAGGGAAATGAGTAGCAGCGCAGTGCTCAGAGTAACGGTAATTCCTTATTGTTAACAAAACGTAGAAGACATTGTAACTGATAGTTTATGCTACTTCCAAATTAAACTGAATTTTTAGTTGTTAGCACATTTTACCTACGTATCTTTACAAAGCAGCTAGCTTGGTTCTTCCAAGAATTGCACTCTGTTGATACACAAATACAAGTACATCATCCAGATGTCGTACAACTGTGTCCAAACATTTGTGTCTACATTGCTTTCATGTTCCATTAAGTACTTGTGGGATTCCACACTCAAAAATGCATCACGAAAGTGTGCAGTCCTTTGACTGCACAGGGCAATTTAGGACAAACCGCCAGGACCTGGGCTTAAATCAAAGCCGTTTTCAAACACGCATTGATTACTTTGATTAAAAACAGCACATCCTGTCTTTGTTAGGCAGATACCACTTAAAACTAAATTAAAATAATAGGAGCAGGCCTTTTGCAGTTCTGTTGTCAGCTTGAGATTTTGGGCAGGGTTTGGGTCCTTCCCCTTTCCTGAGTCAATACGCCATAAGGAGTATTTTTTTCTTTTCCTTTTTTTTTCTGAAATCCAGGGATAGAAGGGAATAACAGGAGATAACATAGGTAATGATCTGTGACGGGGATTCAGGGCCGGAGTACAGCATGAGAGAGCAGATGTTAGAAAGCAGCATGCACATGTCAGTATGCAGACTCCCCCATAGGAAAGATCTGCCGTCATTTAGTAGTAGTTTATTTAGTGATACAAATACGAGTACTGCTAACTGCTACTGCTTACTCTACTGTTACGTATAGCATGATTTACCATGCTTGTTTTTAATGAATACATAGTCATTGATAGCTCATGTATGCGAAGACTTGTGCTGCAGTAGAAAAAGCACTATTTTAATGTCATTTGATAGTTAGTATGTTTAAGTGTGATTAGTCGGTTAAAACCAGAAATAGCTACTCATGACATAGATGTTTCACATTAAGAATACAGGGAAGGTTCCTTGTTGAAGTCCAAAGAGCTGTTTCCTTCACAGGCACCCTGGTAAATTTTCATTTTCTTTAACAAGAAATTCTGAGTTTCAGAAAATAAAGAAATAAGTGAATATATTATCTGTCAAGTTGATATCTATTCCATAAAGTAAAACCTATTTATCTTTAACAGGGATAATGTATTTGCAGATGTAAAGCATGAAATGTGCTGGTATCATAGACATCATAGTCAGCGTTCTATAAGAGGCCACGGATGTCATTTGGATATGCAAAATGTGTGGGCACCTTGGTGTTAGCGGGGTTTCCATTAATGAATATGTAAATCGAGAACATCCCAGGAGAATCCACAAAATATTGGGAGGCACGTATGTAAATATATGTATTGAACATTGCGCTGTGATTAATCAAGGTGATTTACAAGTGCAGGACACAGTATATTTAACAAGCAGTCAAAGCAGGTGGTAATTTTCGCCCATGAACAATATTTCAATAGTGGCAAGAGTTTAATGCACAGAAAAAGTGTTCAACCAACAATTCAATTAAAATGAAAAATGATTCACCTTTAAACGATTCTTCAATGCCAAGTCGAAGAGTTACTCAAAACTGATGCTACCTGTTGTCAGCTATAACTACAGACACATTACTGAGAAATACTCAGCTAGTGTTAGACATTCCTGGTGTTTCTCCAGATCATTCACCGCTCAGTTAATTAATGTTTCACTTTTTATTGTCACATGTATTCAGGGAATACAGTGAAATTCTTATATCACAGTTGTGTGTGTGTCTGTGTGTGTCTGTGTATGTGTGTTTGTGGTGGGAGGGCTGCAAAATATCCTTCCATCATTGACCCCCACAGTATTAAGTAAATAGAGCCAAATACATCTAAAAAAGATAAAAAAGGTATATAACTGCAAGATAAGCATGAGTATAAATAACTGCAGACCAAGCACATTAATATTATTTAGAAGTATGAGTAATAGAGGTGGCTCTTGTGAGTGCTTGGTGCGTTTATGGCTGAGAATTCACAGAAGGAATAATACCCATTCAGTGAGGTAGGCTGTTGATCCCCCATCTGGACATGATAGAGATGGAGCGTAGCTGGGGGACTGCGGGGGGCTTACACAGGCCTGTGAAGGTTTTCGCCTCTTTAAAGGATTGTTTATGAAACAGGTTGGATGAGTTTTGACTAGTTGCGTAGGGAGAGCTTCAAAGTCATAAGTTTTAAGTCCCGCGTTGTAGAATATGTGACGCAACTACTGTACGCTTTTGTTGGTAGAAGCTGTAATCCGTGTCTGAAGGTCTTTTTGAGGTCTCCTGCTAAAATAAACTTTTAATAATCGCGTGTCTCATGCACAGTTTCATCTCAGTGTGGTGTACCAGACAGAAATAAAGTGTAAATAGATGATTTGGAGTTCAGAGAGTAACAGAGCCACTACTGCCTGGTACTGGGAATTGTCCAGTCAAGCAATTCCAGAAAGCAATATAATACAGATAAGCCCATATGTTAATTAAGGCTTTTGCAGCTGGTGTCATTTACATAATTACCTTTAGTAAATCACCCTGTAACACCATGGTACAGTATATCTGTTGCTTATGTAATGAAACATGCGTTCTCTGCCCTTTTGTTCCATCTTAGTAAATCAGCCCCTCTGAGTGTAAAACACGTTTTTTTCCTCTACCAGAACATTGAATTCATTTGTAAACAATAGAGCACACATAATGAACGCATCTATTTTTAAGGATATCGCTTAGATTTTTTTGTTTCATCAGTTTGATTGTTCCCTAATGTTACTTTGTTAAAATGGATAGGTTTTGTTTAAATTGCAGCGCATACAAAATGATGCATGCCTAAAAAAATGGTGGGGACACCATGCCCTCTTTATGCATGGGGAATGCTGCAGGAAATGCATATTTCAGTTTTATAGGCGGTATTAAGTATCAGGTGTGTCATTCAGGGAGAATTAAAGTTTTAAGCTGCACGCTGATGGTCTGTTAGTTGTGATTCTTGTCAAGTTATTCTCTGCATGCAATTTTGGAACCAATGGATTTTTTTTGTTCATTCTGTCAACTGTTGTTATAAATATGAAGGGTCACCTCTCTCCGTAGAAGATTTAGCAACATCTTAGCACAAGTGTAACAGCAGCAACCAAGGGGGCTGTGTTTTTGATAAAAGAACAGAGCCAACTGCCTCTCAAAGACGATTCAGAGAAAATAATGGACACTATATTGTGAAAAAGGTTATTTTGGGCTGTAATGTACTGATGTAATTACCACTTACTTATGACCAAGTGAAGGCCAATTCCATGTGTCACACAAGTCCCTGGGTAGGTCACAGAAATATAATCATACCCAGACGCTACGCTAACAAAAGAGAGCAGCTCTATTTAGGATTGGAGGCCAGGACTAGCATTCAGAATGTAAGCGAAGCATCTGATGGCCCTGCCAATAGGCCTGTTATTTTACAGAACAATACGTTTCATGATGACCATTTTTCGCCAGTTTCAGGGTGACATGGTAGCTTAATGGTTAGCCTTCATGCTTGCATCAGCAGGGTTTGGAATTTGACTCTGGCTTCTGGTTGTGTGTGTGTGTGTGGGGGGGGGGGCATGTATATATTATACTGTGGGGCCCAAGTCACTCCGGAATGTGATAAAAACGTGTTATTTTGACCTTATAGGGAAATTTTTTGGTTCCCACAAGAGGAAGCTGCTCTTGTGAATGCAATCAAAAAACTAAAAATGGTAAAAGTCTGGTATTCCATGTGGTTACTTTGCTTAAGGTTAATTGCTGGGTAGAGATTACGTTTCTCATAATTGGGATTAGGATTATGCCCATAACCCTTCTAGGCCTTTCTAGGCAAACTACTGTCCCAACATTGCCCATAGTGAGTGTTTGTCCTAGAAGAGTCTGACTTACCATCCATGGTGTTTGATTTCCTTGTACCCTGTGCAGCCAGGTATACCCCCAGTTCCATACCATGTTATGTATGGATAATTGAATGAAACTGAACAGAACTGTAGAGGAGGCATCATGAATAGGTGTATGAGATTATAACCTAGAAAGCCTTTAGCCTAGTGGCACCACTCTTCACATATTTACTCTGAGTAATGCAAGATCAGTATTGCTAAAACCACAGCATATCTAGCAAATGACATGGCAGTGTCAAAAGAGGCCAGGAGGGATGCCTACAATGTCTTTTTTATTTGGCACTTACAGCAGGGGTGGGGGTATTTTTAATCTGAGGTACAGTGCAAACATGTGTGATATGCATAGTAATTTTGAAGGCATGGGGGAGATCATATATCCCATTATACACTGAAGAGAAACTCGGCCACCTCCATTTGCCCCATAAAGAATCAGATGCTCTCCACAATTACGCTCAGAATTTAGCCAGTCATTTAATGGTATGTCCCAGAAACTGTGATCTGATTTTATGGGCACTGCAGGCACAGTATGTAAGTAACAGATGTATAAAATAAAATAGATGACATTTTTGTCTCAGCCGCTACATGTTCTAATTTTCTTTAACAAAATATGCTAATTATTATTACTGGTAACATCATTAGGTTTATAATTATATATTATTAATATTAATATATGTATATACTAACATCTAAATAATAATAACTATTGTTGTTACTATTATTACTGTTATTGTTATTATTATTCATAATACTTCTGTATAATAAATGAACTATATATCTTTGCCAAGGTTTATGCCTAAAGGTATTTGGCGTGAGCTAAATTCAGAGTGAACTACGGTATACTGCTGAGTCTGCAGAGTTAGGTTTTCCGACTTCCTATCTGAAATAATGTCACTTTTCTCATTGTTACTAGGCATGTTAAATGTTAACTAAGCACATTTATATTCCACCTACCCTGCAATGGTGATTTCTCTGATATATTATATACTTATATTTCTTAATAATATGCTTCTGTCAAACCACTTTGCCAACCACTGTTGATGAGATCAGCAATAACCATCACCAGTAAACTGGCAAATCAGTATTTAGTCCAAACCACAGAAAATGGGCCATCCATCCATCATCCATCCATCCATCCATCTTTCCATCCATCCATCCATCCATCCATCCATCCATCATCCATCCATCCATCCATCTTGTAACTGCTTATTTACTACATGGATACTGTGTTTTAATGCTACTCATTTATTATGACCTATATGCACTGATGAGCCATAACATTAAAACCACTGGCAGATGAAATGAATGACACTGATTATCTCATTACAATGGTGTCTGTCAAGTGTTAATCAATCAGTTCTCGAAGGTTGATATATTGTAAACATGAAAAATGGGCAAGAGTAAGGATCTCAGCATCTTTGACAAGGGCCATATTGTCATGGCTAGATGACTGTGTCAGAGTATCACCAGAATGGCAGGTCTTGTGGGGTCTTCCCGGTATGCAGTGGTCAGTACCTACCAAGAGCGGTCCAAGGAAGACCATCTGTTGAACCAGCGATGTGGTTATGGATGCCCAAGGCTCATTGATGTACGAGGGGAACAAAGGTTAACCTGTCTGGTCGTATCCCACTGGAAAGCTACACTAGCACAAATTTATGAAAAGGTTAATGTTGGCTATGATAGCAAGGTGTCAGAAGGCTCAGTGAATCACTGCCTGCTGCATATGGGGCTATGTAGCCACAGACGGGCCAGAGTGTCCATGCTGACCCCTGTCCCCTGCTGAAAGTGGCTCCAATGGGCACATGAACATCAGAAATGGACCATGGAGCAACGGAAGAAGGTGACTTGGGGTGACAAGTAACATTTTCTGTTGCCTCAAGTGGATGGTGGGTGCATGTGGATCATGGCGGTAAGATACACTGTGGGAAGAAGGCAAGCCAGCAGAAACAGTGTGAAGCTCTGGGCTGGGAGACCTTGAGTCCCGGCATTCATATGGGTGATATTCTGGCATGTATTCAGACTTATAGAATATTTCATACCAAGTACTTCCCTTCTTGGCAACGATATTCTCAGATGGTGCTGCCTACTTTCAGCCATATAGTGCAGAGCTGTTTTGGTGAGACCTACACCATATTAAGCAAATGGTTTCAATGTTGATCGCTGATCGCTATATACACACAGTGGCCACTTTATTAGGTACTCCTATGTAGTGTCAGGTAGAACCCCCCCTTTTTTCCTCCAAAATAACTCCAGAGGTTGATGAGTTGCATCTGGCGATGCCTTTCTGAGCTGCTATTTTTATACTTCTGACCTTCCAGTTAACTTTAACGAGTCTGGCCATTCTCCTGTGACCTCTCTCATTAACAAGGAGGTTTCACCCACAGAAATTCCCGTAACTGGTTGTTTTTTCTTCATCACACCATTCTCTTTAAACTGCAGACATTGTAATATGTGAAAATTCCAGGAAGGTGCTGATTCCAAGATGTTGGAACCACCACGTCTTGCTCCATGTTCTAACTGATCGTCTTGATCCTGTGTGTTCTATATATTCAGTTGCAGTGACATGATCGGCTTTTTGAAGGGTCAGGATGTTTGTGTTAATGAGCAGCTATACCAAGTACAATTGGCTTTGAGTCTTTGTCCATTTAAGAATCTGCTTTGTGATCTTTTGCATGTCACACAGTCAATAGGACAAGAAACAGAAACTGTAATACGTCCAGTCAAAAACTCCATTACACATGATATTAAATCCCGTACATTGCATAGAACTAAATGTAATTCACAGACAATACCTACGCCACCTAGTTTTTAATGTTTCAGATCACTCTGTTACAAACAAAACCATTTTTATTTTGCAAGTTGTAACGTTAGAAAGTGTGTTTCCGATAGTTTTAGTCTGAAGATTTTCTTTATTCTTTTCTAAACCAAGGCACTGGCCTTGCTTGCTTGTTTACAGTTTTATGGTTTACTTATTTCCACATGGGAACAGACACAAAAGTAATGCAATTAAGCCTTTGTGCCTGAGGAACATTGCTATTGAAATATGCATCGGTCAAGAAGTATTAAACATTTAACAGTCTCAGCAGGTTAATGTATTGTTTGCTCATCGGAAAAAAAGTACCCTTTGTTCTTTTTTTTTCCCTCTGTGGAACATTTTAACAAACAGGCCTCACAAATCTTCTGAGGGCAAACCATCTCTGTAGATTTGGTACAAGAACACACAATTGTGGCTTGTCTTTGCTGAAAAGAAATAGTTCTGGGCGCCAACTGGTTAGTGCCTCAGACAAGGAGTGTATCGCATGAGACAAATCCCTGTAAACCTATGGACTATATGCAGAAATGGCCAAACAAGTTTCTTTCATTAATGAGCAAGTAACCGTCAGCATTTGCCGAATCTACATGCATTATACAATTTTTGTAAACATAAGTGATGAAAATCAATGCATTCCAACAAAATATATAGCAATAATTTATTTTTTATGTAATCTATATCTATCTGTATTAATAAAAATATTAAAATATATTGATTTATATACAAAGCACATACAAAAAACCACATTCTTCATCAAAATTTCAAAAGCAAAGCCATCATAAAGCATCATTTAATGATTAATGTCATATATGGGCTGCAAGATGGACAGAAGGGGCTAAGAGGTTAATTATATCACATCTTGGGGTCAATTGCTTTGCTCTCAGCTTTCATCGAATAATCTCTTTGCTGGATCCCAAATCCGACAAGGCTGCCAGTGGCCAATATTTTCAGACCTCCTTATCGGTCTGGCACAACATGTTCTTCAGCAGCTGCTTGACGTACGAGACCAAATGTCAGTCTAGAAGTTGAAAAGAATACTTTGTCCTTAATGCTTTCCATTTGGAACGTTAAGGGAAAGAGTCATTGCTTATTGACCATTACCGGTAGGATGTGAGTTTCCAACAAGAGTGGCCCTTGGATTTCCTTCCCGAAAAGATAACAATATTCTTATTACTACAAAGAATAGTAATAATAGCTATAATAATGATTATAATAATTGTGCATGAAATATCCAAAGTATGCTTTGTATAGAAATGAGCAAAATACTACAGAATGACCTACCTGAGGGTAAACAAATCAGATACCTCCAGCTACATAGCTATTGAATTTGTTTTGCAATTAATAACAATAACTTCTCTTTACGGTTCAAAACCAAAAATCGCAAACTATGTCAGAGTGAAAAATAGCATTGTTTTCAAAAACGAAATGACCTAAAAACCAAATCCCTGTATTCCCTTGAGCATTTAATAATCTCTGGCTGTCATGAGTAATACTTCAAATACTTTATCAATTAAAGGGACTCGTGGAAATTATGGCATATTTATTCTAGACCTACTCATCAAACTCCAAAGTCCAATCAACCTACTTTCATTTAAAATCAGCAAACTCTTTGTAAATGTAGAATTTGTCCTTCAGCGAAGTATATGACTTGAAGGGAAAATGTATAAGGTCAGAGACGCTATGCTGTGTGAATTATGCATTACCACAGAATAGTTCAGGCAGAACATTAAAGGGGAAAATTCACCTAAAAATGGCAGTAAGCTAATTTTGTTCAACACCAGATCATGTTCTACTAATAAAAAGAAAATCTTCCTACAAGTACTTTAAACAGAAAATCAAGGTTTTTCTTTAGAAAAAAAATCATTTGCTGATGTCATCAGAAGGTATTTGTCTTGATATGAATGGGTAATCAATGAATGAATGAATGAATGAATGAATGAAGGGAGGAGGGAAGGAAGGAAGAAGGGAATGTTCTGCAGTTTTTTCTCTGCCAATGCCATATGCCTTACTGTTAATCAGTGTTCGACTTGTTAACATTCAAATAACATTCACACATTGAGTTAACTTATTTCAATATTAATACAGATTCATTTTTGCAAATAAAGAAATCACTGAGTTGATGCATGGTGGTTTGTCACTAACTGCAGCATTTAATGTTGCTTTGGAGCCCCGCAGTAGCAATCACTCGTGAAACTGGGGCTGCTAATAATTTTGCTTTGCTACAACTTGGTGGAAACAGGTCTGAAAACTGTTGCCTCTGTGACTTCAGTAATATTAGCATTTCTATCAACCTTCAATTTAATTAAATTGATAAGACCTTCAATTGGCATTCAGATCCCAGAAAACTGCTTTATGCCCATGCTAATTACTTAAGTTCTGTAAATAATTTTGTCCATTTAATTGTCTGAGGCCAGTGGGGGTAGTCTAGTGTCCCCAGTTTATGTGAAATGCATTAATATTTAACTGTATAGTTCTTCATGCACCTGATGAAAATGACTGGATGGCTGATAGTCTACCAACCCCCCCATCCCATCTTTTCTTAGCCATTTTAATTGCTTGTGTAATTTAGAAATACGTTTTACTCCAAACGAGTTTTTCAGCCTTTCAGGCAGGGCGGGTGTGACCGTATCTATTGTCTGCTTTTGATCATGGAGATTGCACCTGCTCCACTGCCCCGGAAACACTGCCTCGCGGCTTTCTGCTGCAAACCTCCTTTCATTACTCATTACTCTTTGCCTATATAATGTGTATATACTAATAAGGGGTCTGTCTTTTCAACATTAACCCAAGGTTTCTGGACATCGGTCTCTCCCCTAAGCACTTGTCCAGTCTAGCTTATACCAGTAAGCACAAGGTATGTTTCTGGAAACATGATGTACAGGATCCCAATCCACATCAGCCCCCCCCCCCACCCCATAATTAAAAACAAGGACAAATTAAGATCACTCAACACTGACTTCCATAGGAAAAATTTATTTATCAATATGCAATATCAGGTTGGCTTGGCACATGGAATTCAAATTCCATTGTAACTGGTTATTTTGAGTAAAAGCTGCAAATTCGAACAAAACAAACAAACAGTGAGACATCTGTTGAGCGACACGAAAAACATCAATTCACAGGGATTGAGTACATGTACTTAGAACTGTATCTTTAACAGAAAACTGTTACCGAGGCCAGGGAAAGTGAGCAACCAGTCTTACAGCATGGCGGATCAACTGGGAATTTTAAATAATAATTATAAGAACAATAATAATAAAAATAATAATGATAATAAAAATAAAAATGTTTCTTCCCAGCAGCTCCATGCAGGCGGAAACGAGATACTGTTTAGCTATCGATGGAAGTTCCTTTCGCATCGTTGTTTCGCGACGCGGTAAACAATCTGGGCTGCACTGGCCGGAACGGTGATTATTTCTGCTGATATCAGAGGGACTTCCCTGCGGTGGCTGGTGTTTATTACACAGAGTGCATGGATAATATTGTGATAATATTGTGGTATTCCACAGAGATGGATTGTTCAGCTTTGGGCTCAGGGAGCAGTGCAAAAATTGTATGTGGGGGACTCATTACTCCCCGGCAGAAAAATAAAAAATAAAGTAATAACTGGGCTAAACCAAATGCTTTGGGGGGGGGGGGGGGTGTCTGATAATCTCTGCCTGCATTTGCACAATTAGCTCCCTCTGTTTTAAGCTCTATGCTCACAGCGTAAGCGCGTAGAAGGTGCGGACAGCTTCTGGGACCAGTAAAGGGATACAGTTAATTCTGAAATGTATGCCGCTGACACCCGGAGGAAATACTTGTGTGAAATCAAATTTCTGCTACTGCCAAGACTCAAAGGTGGAACACACATGTTTTGTGGTTCCGAAGGCAACATGTGTTTCTGACCAGTTGTTCACTTAACCTGTAGAAGGTTCACTACCGTGTTGTGATATGTGGTCACTGTGTCACAATGGTGAGTGGGAACAAAACAAAAATGGATCGCACATTTCGAAGCTCTGTCTCCCGTTTCACGTGGATGATGCTGAAAACAATATGGAAACTATTTGCTGTGTAGTGAACCTTATAAAGTACTTATTTCCTGGCAATATGTGGCACTTCAGACAAATTCATATGATGCGTAACACCGACTCTAAGAGGTTCTGAATTATTGTTCTTTTTACTAACAAAAAAGTGAACAAGAAAATAATTGAAAAGTTTATACAAAATGCCTTAAATGACAAATATTTACAAAAATTCTGCATTAAAAAATCTATATTTTAATTAAATGGGGTCCTAATAAATCGTACTTTTAAGCTTATCTATTTTAACATATTTACACTGTTTCAGTTTTATTTTTGCCAAATTGTAAAATGATAACAATGAATACCATTCAAATAAAATAAAAACAATACCACAAAAATGTCAAAAAGTGTCATACGGAAATTGGCATCTCAAAATGCATTTTACATGCTGAAAATGTTTATTCTGTTAAAAATAAACAGTATGAATTAATGCAAATGTCAGGGCCACCATATTCTGTGAACAACGTATAAAAAAAAGTTTTTAGAAGACTGATATGATTCACACTGAATGTATCCAGATCAGAGAACAGCAGTGACATTTTTTCCTGCAACTAGAGACTAAAAATCAGAAAACTATAACAAAACCAAACCGTTTCAATAAAAAATGTCACATCTAACTGTAAAGAGTGATTTTTCCAAAATATAAATTTGTTCATTGCTCTGAAATCATCTCAGCTGTGGCCTTCCAATTACAAACCTAAACCTAAATTCATGTTGCTTCACCAAGCAAAAAATCTACTTGACATCCATTTATTTATTAATTTATATTATTTTTTTATTCCGCCCGTGTCCCTGTGTGACTTCTGCTCTGGTTATTCCTCTCTAATTATACCATCTAAGGCTTTTAGCACTCGTGAACTGACTGAAGCAAGCGCTGGCAAAGACGAACACACACACACACACACAAAAAATGTAGGATTTGTTCAAAAGGCATCCGTAACCTGCAGTGGGATCCACCTGATCACTGGCAGAAAATAAGCGGAGTGGAATGTCTGACAAAGTCATGCTGCTTGGTATTCTTGTGCTGTCCCTAAAAGGGAACTGCAACAAAGAAAACCAAGCTTGTTTCTTTCTTTCTTTCTCCCTAGAAGCTAACCGGTAGGTGGGCGTAAACAACATATCGACAAATAGCTACACAGAGCAAGCGCAAGCAAGATGTAACAACTTGTTTAAATTAACAAAATGCTAGTAACTGAACAGCAGTGAAGCTGTATACTTTATAACTGATCTATAGTGTTATCCGTTAACTTGTATTCGTAAAAAAAAATAAAAAACTGCACTGAGATAAAAGAAGCCCGTCTACAGCCTGGTGGCAGAGCACTAATAAATAATATTTCTCTTTAGATAGGCCTTGAAACCATTTTTGTTCTAGTTATTGTGTGTCTATAAGGAGCAGGAGACAACTGAACAGAAGGCCTATCTTACTGTAATACTCTTCATATGACGTGTGTGGCAAAGGGTATTTTCACAGGGCGCTGCACGTTTGATCGTATCCCATACTGCAATGAATCACCGCATTGCCACAGAGAAAAAAAAAGGTGTGTGGGTGCTGAAGGAAAAGATAAAAAATGTGCACACAAACCACAAAACAAAACTTTAGAATTAACACTCTTAATTCCTTCTCTTTTTAAAACCTGACTTCAAAACACGTGGATTCGTCAGAATGTCACAAACGAGGGCGCTTACCATGCTGAGGCCGGAAAGGTGTCCACTTTCTCTGATAACATCTTAAGAAAAATAAAAAACTTCCTACCTTCAACAAACTTGTTTGTGTGCCCCCCCCCCCCCCCCAAGCAGGGGAGGGTGGCCACACAGCACCGTAATTTATTATTCTTTTTCTTAAGTAGTTCTGGAGATCTGCAGTCATAACTTTTTATCGTTCACGTCCGACTCGCACCTGGCAAATCTTCAGCATGAGCTGCAGCCGGTTTGGCCCGTTAAATTTGTCTTTGGGATGCCACAGGCACACTGTTCTTGTCTGAACACAGTTAGGCACCACCGGGCACTGGTGAGACTGACAGCACTCGTAAATACCTTTCTTGGCGATGCTTCAGGATTGAACGGACAAAAGGAAATATGAGTGTTTTTTTTTTTGCCTTACAAAAAACAATGACCTCCCTAGTGTTATGGCTCACATGTAATGTTTCTCCGCCAAATAAATGTACTGTTACTGAGATATGATAACATGAAATACAGGAATATTTACCATGATATACTGTATATGCAAAGAACAAAAAGGAAAAAAACCCGACGAGAATTATGAGAAGAAAGAGCGAGTTAACTTTGATGAGAATAATGCAAGGTAAACATCATAGTGTGCGAGAGAATGGTGCTGCTCTATCTGTCGCAGTGTGCCCTGTCACCTGAGCAATTCTGAACGGCTTCAGCTCGGCGATGAAGCCAGCGAATGACAGACAGCCTGCAGCTGCAGGTTTTCAACTACCTGGACATACCCTGTTCCTTCTCACTACCACACAAGGAGAAAGGCTACTGATTCAAAAGCCTAAAGCATGTATCCCATCTCTTATTTGCTATCCAGAAATATACCATGGCTAAGACCAGGGAACATGAGACTGCTTAATACATCTGTAGGTTAACAGGAAACAGGGCGCGGACAGGCGACCTGCTGCTGGCCCACACAGGAGAAATTTCAATGTCCTGACAGCAGTCTTTATGCAGACCTTCTGACTTTCTATTACTCTTTTACGGTTTTATCTTCACTGGTCATCGTTTAAATGTCCTCCAGCTTCAGAAGGTCTAGATAGTATAAAAAAAAAAAAAAAAAAAGTAGGCCATAATTTCCTAAAATCCAAACGTCCTACAAAATATCACCGCTGCACTCTCCCCTCCATCTTCACACTTTGTAATAAATGTTAGCGGGGCTCTGAGGGGGCATCTCCTGGACTATGTAGACTGGGTGCCCGTAATCCCCACTCACTTTCTCGTAGTGCGGGCAGTAGTTGTTTTCTGTAGTCCGCAGGGGTATGATAATGTCACTGGGCTCAGAGCCGGCGTTGCCGGAGCACTTGGGGCTGGCCAGCGTGCTGAGTGTCAGTGCCGCCGCTCGCTGCTGTGTATGCTTCCTCGCCCGCTTCCGGATCTTGATCAGCAGAATGATCAGGAAGATGATGATGAAGAGGAAGATGACGCAGCCCGCCCCGATGGCTGCGAAGAGGGCCGCCTTAGAGCCAAAGATGCCCTCGTCCGTAATAGTCTTGTTTTGGTTTATGCTACCTGTTTGGGGACAAAGGGACAATGGTTAAAGAAAAGCTTTTAAAACAGAGGAATCCCGATGAAATCTTATCACTTTCTTTGCATCCAGAAATGCAGGTGCTAAGAAACAATAAAGACAAGAACAAAAATGGGGAGGAAAAAAACAGCAAAAACCGGAATAAGCCAGCAGCTACTATAGCAGCTTAGGGTAAATTAATTAACAGCTTCAACAGGTAATATCGAAAGCTCCTTCCCATTGTTTTGACGACAAAAGCCCTTAGTGATTGTTCACAGGCAGACGGTATAAAATCAGGCTCTTCCTGTCGAGGGTCTCAGGCTGCATTAACTATTGGGTTCCGATGCTCCATTCATTGTCTATGAAAGACCCACAGTGGCAGGGCAAATTGCAGCTAAGAGGCCTACTTCATGTCATGGGGAAACGATAAGGCTTCTACAGCAGACACACTTACTGAAAGACAGACAATCACACACACAGAAGTGTCAATGCAGATGCAAAACCATTTTTTCTTTCCCCTTCCAAAACAACAACAAAAAGATTAACATTCACCAAATGCTTTCAGATTCAGCATTCAAGTAACCAGCAAGTTCAAGTAACCAGCACAACCATAAAATACGACTAAAATTGATAATCATAAGTAATAACACTATTTTATAAATAATTTATACAAAACTAATACAAACTGAAATAGCCAAGAAAAGCAGTATGATTTGGTAGCATTTCTGCTTGTCTCATCATTTGCTTCATGATATCAAATATGCTTCATGATATCAAAGTGACACAGCAGCATGTTAAAATAACAATATTATAACAATTACTGTGTGTATAAAAGGATTAAAGTAATTGTAAAAAAATGTATTGCAAGAGTTTTTCAAGATTAACACTGAACAATCTGGAAAATTCAACTATCAGGCAGTGCCTCAGTCCACGGCGTTGTCGCATATGAGAACTTTCACTGTATTTTTCTGTTTTGTTTGTAAAATGTCAGGGGTTATCTGGCTTGAATTGTGAAACCATTAACACAACCAAATCTAACCTCGATCTTCATCTTTGCCGGGGAAAAGAAAATTCAAGTCGTTAAACAGAGACAAGCTTGTCTTTTTTTATAACTAGCATGTTTCCTGCACAGTCCCCTTTCCCTACCCAGCACCCTACACTATTTATACTCTGCCGCGTCCCACGGACCACAATCTCGGCAACAGTGCGCACAAACAGGCTCCGCAGTCTTAAATTAAGGCACTGAACTTCCTCTGCAGATGACAGAAAGATGGCCTCATAAGCGATCCCTGAAAGGAACAGATTCAAGAGATTCGTTTTTTTTCCAGAACAAGAAGGGCAGAAAAGACGGGGGGGGGGGTACTTTATAAAAGCAGA
>JAODJX010000002.1:1261638-1281957 GCA_026776945.1 Isichthys henryi
CCCCACCCCCAAACACACACACCACTACCCGAAACCAACAAATTTACGTGCTGTTTTCAACAGAAGACGCAAAAGATAAATGAGCAGTAGACAAGCAAAATGGTGCTCTTTCAAGCGTTTCACATGTGTGGTAAAATCGTGGCTATATCAAAACCACACTGATGTGACCGCAGAGCTCACACTAAGAGTCACACGGACAGATGGGATGAGAAAGAAGCTTCCAGAGTGACAACATGAGTACGGCCTCCTCTTCTGCCTCACATTTTAAAGCCTTTGGAGTCAGTTCTGGAAGTGTAGGAACACTCCCATTTTTTATATTCGCACAAAGATCCAGGAAAACATACTAACAGCCTGTATTTTATGTAAACTTGAGTATGGACTATGTTTAGGGGCATTTTAAGTCCATAATTCATCGTTTGCTTGTTGCATTATCAGTGCTATGAACCTAATTCAAGCGACTGTATTTTCTAACACACACAGAGGAAGCCCCCCCCCCGATTCCGGCTTACTGTGAAAAATTTCTGTGAGGCTTACAAATGCCAACATGCCTCAGAAGCTGCCGACAGGATGCTGAGGAAGCAGGCCATGTTGAGGCACGCTTCATCACAGGAGTCACTTACCTGTACTGCCTTTCCGCTCATCCTTATCCTTGGCAGGAGGTCTGCTCGTCGACTCCGTACTGTCTTTGTCCTTGCCGGGGCTGTCGATTATCACTGGGTCTGACACCACTGTGTTTGGGTCTGAAAGAATTTAAGAAAAAACAAAACACAGTATGAAAATAACAATCACGCAAATCCAGAAGGTTTTTTTGGTTGTTGAGTTTCACTTCCACATTTTTTGCTCTGGAAAAGGATTCCCTGATATACACACTACTAATTACTTAGACTTAATGAGTTTTCCCCCCATATCATGTTTCACAGCAACCTTCTTCCAGTACTCTTGCTTAGTCTTATTAAACATAAAGTGCGACAAACAGCAGGTGAGCGCAAGGTGCCCAGCTGTATGTCCAACATTCACTTTTCCGGACCTTTGCCAAAGGCCTTTACAGAAAATTACTCTAAGTACTTGTCCTTGCAAGCAAAAAAAAATAAAAAATCCTGATTGCTATTACATTCATATACTTTATGGTGTATCTCCAGAGCGCTATATAACGGTTTAAGAGAAATGATTATAGGCGTTAGCAAATAAGAGCAATTGAATTTCACAGGCTGGTCATTAGTGCAGATATATTTTGCTGTGCCGGTTCTCCCGAGAACACTAGATCCCAATGAAAATTACTGTATTTAATTTGTTTTGTCATAAAATGGAAAGGATTTCTTGAATAATGTGCTGAGCGCATATTTTCCCGTCCTCTTAATTCCAAGCATGACATTTAAGAGAATACAGTATAATCTTTATTTGAGATGCTTTTCTGCCAAACTAATGTCAGTTTGGTAAGAATTGTAGGGTACCTTGGGATTATTAACACGGGAAAGACCAGTACCTATTCAGAGGAAGAAAAAAACACCGAGAGGACTGTTGTATATAAATGAAAACCACATGGTACAATTTAGATATACTATATTTCATTTGTTTATTTGCTTAAAAGGAAAAAGAAAAAACTCCAGTGGTCATTCATGTGATTTCCTCCTTATGTTTTGACTTTAAATTATGACACATCCCATTATCATAATAGCTACATTTGATGTTGGATTAACTTATCCTATAGTGACTCAAAACTTCTCTGTGAATGTATAAACAAAGACTGCCAGTGGAAAGTAGAAGATTCAGTCCAGGGGCTCATGCTGATTCTCTTCTGTGGCTTCTCAGATGCCAAATGCCCGGAGCGATAGCTTTAAGTGGAAAGAATCATAGTTTTGCTAGCTAATGCACAAATAGCGTGTTTTATGTTCTATTTAAAGCGTCCGGAAAAACCAAGCAGAAAGCTGCAGAAATGAAACTATGAGCCTGTTTAAATGGCCGCGATTCATTTTAATTCTGAACATGAATTCAGACATTCACGCTTCAATAAAATTTGCACTTAAATATTAGGGTTGTAGCAGTCTGAACCCTCGTCAGCACGTCCAGACTTGGAATGCCTAAGTACTGATGTAAGGCTGACATGCTGGTAGATGTACTGCCAACACAAGTATGTGTGTATGTGTATTTCTCACTCTGGTGGCTTCAGGGTAGGACTAACTCATATTCTGAATGTTTCCCCAAAAGACATAAAGAGCCTACTGTCAGGCCTTGGTACCAAAACATTTTTAAGTGAAATACTTGCAGACTTGTGCCTTGTGGTTACAATAACCAAATATCTAACCAATTTGATCTGCTTGATAATGTCCATTCTAATGTTAAAATACATTCTAAAAATCTTATTTTCTCATTTATGCTCCACCATAACTTTACGCATAATTATATACTTAAAGTCATAATTATGTGCATAATCCATAAAATAATTCTCCTTGCCAGTATTCTGCCCTGAGAGGTTAAAGGGCTGTTGAAATTAACCAGCTATAAATTTTGAAAGAAAATGTAATGTATGAGAAGCCAGCAATTGTGATTTGTGAAAAAAATAAAAATAAATTAAGCGAAATAGACACAGCTGCGGAAAAAATTAAAAGACCGCAGCACAATGTTTCACTCATTTCTCAATTTATGGGTCCGTGAATAATATATATTTTTCTGCAAACTGCAGTCTGGTTCTTACTGATGAAGGGCTTCTTCTTTGCTTTATGGGACTTCAGTCCTGCTTCGTGGAGCCTGATACAAACTGTCCTAGCAGTGCACTTCACACCTGCACTTAATGTTTCCCATTCCTTTTGAAGTTCACTTGATGTCATCCTTCGATTCATGAGAAACTGACGGATAAGTTAATGGTCATCTCTGCCATTAGAAAGTCGCTTCCGCCCTTTACCTGGCTGGTTTCTGGTCCTTCTCAGTGTCTCCTGCTTCACCTTATTTTTGTGTACTGCTGTCTTTAAACCTGAAAGCGTCCCGCTGTTCAGCGCAGCCTTCTGCCAGCAGAACCACAATTAAACCATGACTTAAAAATGCATTTGTTTAAAAATATAGAGCAATCTCTTAATTTTTTTTTCCACAACTGTCTATGCAAATCAGACAAATCTTATAATGACACACAAAAACACTGAAGGAAAGAACGTGCAGGAAGATGGGGTTTGCTTATAAGGTTTGTTTGCACCTGACAGGTGGGTTCTGACTTGGCAGATCAGCATTAATCTGAGAGCATCTCAGCTGTGAAGCTCTACGTATGAATGAAGTGCATCACCAATGCCCCCTTAAGAGGTCGGTCTGACAGAGTGGTAAGTCTGCATTCTGCCTGAAAATCAGAAATATTCACTTACCCCTAGTGACACGCTCAGACAGAATTATATTCAAAACACAGGCAAAGCAATATGAGTAATACGAATGGCCTGATATGAACTGTGTATATAATACCATTCATGATTCACTATTTAACGCCCTTTAAGACCATAATTAACTTATGATGGTCATTAAAGCACAAACAAACAAATAAATGAACCAAACACTTGAGAAAGGACATAATGGACAATGAGCTTATAACCCAACGTGCGTAACCGGAAGGACCAAGGTTACCCACAGGGGTGATGACAGTCCGATGTGTCAATTACCACACATCCACCGAGCAAAGGGCCCAGAATTTTCTGTCGGGAAAAGGGGAGAAGTCCCCCCGCTTCAATGGAAATCATCTGAATTCAGCCTAAGGAATGCACAAATAGAGGGACCACAAGATGTTTTTTTTTCCTTTGTTTTATGATTAAAGTGCCAGAAAGGCTGTGATAATTATGTGTAATTATGGGGGAAAAATACAACCAATGTAGTCGTGCTTTCACAGCAATGAAATGCGTGTTTAAAAATTCAAAAGGGAAACCAGAAATCCAAACCAAGCCATTTTATATTTTTATTTTGCGCTTTGCTGTAGATGGACTTGTTTTCCTTTCGCCGTGCTTTTTCCCCAGACTTCTAAGTCACCATATGTAGAAAAATTACCAAAACCTGACTCGATTCCTCAAGCTATTCTCATGTGGTGACCAAGCAAAACAGACAACTGCTTTTCTTACATTCGCCACTGACCAATTCCAATACAAAACATAAATACGTTTGGTATAATTTGACTCAATACTTGTCTGATTTTGTTATGACATCTGTGGCTGTTGTCTGCCCTGCTAGCTAATTGTCACGGCAAAATGGCTAGGAAGGAAGTTGGGTGTTTATTGCCTGGGAGTGTTCCACCCTATAGGTACCTTCAGCAAGCTGTTAACTGTTTTCAGACACATGTTCCTGTTTTTAATAAAGGTTTACAAAGAATTCACATATTATTCACCACATAAGTTGCACAATGTGGCAGCAATTTATCGGCACTCTTCTTTCAACTTAATTGTTCTGTATAAATAGATATTCTTTTTGACTGAAATTTTATGAGAGAAAAGTTAATTTATCGCAGCGCAGTATTTTACAAGAGCGACACTTCGGGAGTTTAAAAGGTGACGCGGCTAAGTGTAAGACGATGTCTGCAGGAAATCAAGGTCGGTTTTAAATGGAAAAAAGGCAAAGATTTGAATCTGTATTCAAAATATGCCTTTGTGGTGTGGAGGCACACTGTCCTCAAAGTCGCATATTGTGCAAATGCAGCGCATTCGTTAACTTTCCACTCGTGCCGGATGACAGGCTGAAACATTAAAAGGCCTGTTTTAAATTACCTGTTTTTACTACTGATTCCATCTGTTGTATCTGTTGTTTTTTTTTGTTTTACTAAATGTGACAAAAGTTAGTTTTATATGAACAATATTTAACATCTCCAACTTAATGAGGCCTATTCTGCAACAGTTGCTGCCTCCATCTGGCACGACTGTCTTTCTGTGGGACGTATCGCCATTTCAAGAGAGACATTTCACTTCATATCGATACAGGAACCACTTTCCGTCGGGAAGAATGTCTGAAGAGGTAGTTTAATTAATGCAAAAACCCACAAAACAATGTAGGTCACACAGAAAGGCCGTGCAGATACAAGGGAAGAAGACGATAAAGCAATTATCAATTAACATTTTTTTGCTTGTTATTATTTACTTTGTTAAAAGGGTGTATTTTGTACCAAAAATGTCCCCTTATCACAGGAAAAAAAAACTTCTTTTACAAAAGCCGAATGGTCTGTTTGCCAAATTTTGGGTATAAGTACTAGAATTTTTGAAATTTGTGGCAAATTGCATACGTTCTTTTTTACATTGTAGTCAACCACCGCATTGCTTACTTTGTCTATTAGGGTCTTTGGGTTTCAGAATCAACCTTGATCCACCTTTCGCTCACATTCTAGGGTTACAGGGTAGACCAACAAATAATTACCCTAGTCTAATTAATGGCTCGACACTGAGTCCAAAGTTTATCAGTCTTATTGTTTCCCTGTAACCAGCCATCTGCATGGTCGGTCTGAGGCCAGCGGTTGGCTGGCTGTCCTTATGGTTTATTTGCTTTTAGACCGTCCCCCTGACAAGCGAGACGGTGATGAGCTGAGCCTGAAGGGAAGAAAACTCCCAGCTACCCAGATTCCTTTAGCAGAGCTTGGCCTGGGCCAGCTCCCGTGGGGGGGGGACTGGGCTATGCTTTCTGAAACGCTGGCAGGGGCTTAAGGAGAGTGCAAGGGCACCTGGAGCGATGGTGTCTTCTGGGAGGTGTCTATTTTTCCAGCATCCCGTCAGGTCGCCCGGACTAACATTTATTTATTTCTTTTCCCTCGCAATAATTGCTGGGTTGTTGCTTCGAGACAACGGTAAACTCCACTACTTTTTTTTTTCTCTTTTTCCTTTCTCAAGGTCCGTAACTGAAAGAGACAAATGTGCTTGTTGGTGTTAGTTAAAATATAAAGAAAAAAAACAGCGACGCTAACCAACAGTATCTTATGCTAAGGGAGTACGCTGCATACTGCCACCAGCAGCACTCTATACCGCCTATATCGCGGCCTGACCCACTTATCTCTGTGTGCTCACATCTGAGCCAAGCAACCGTGGAACTGCTGGATCATCAAAAATTGAACAGGTCCTCGAATAACAGTGTCAGTGCTCGTTTAAAGCCGTGTTTCCCGCTGCCCATTAGAATGCGCGGCCTGGAGTATTTCGGCTGCCTGGTTTAAACATCTGGCACAATTAAAGGCTCGTCTGGCCCTGGCCAACGCAAACAAACAACAACAAAAAATAAAAATTTAAATTAAAAAAACTCTATGAGTCATGATTTAGAATGAGAGGTTTCTTCCTCGATTCAGTACCTCTAGAGGAAAGAAGTTCACACAGCAAGAAGAGTAAAGTTACACACTGAACTGCTGAATCCAAATTATACAGTAATTAAAGTAAAATAAATACGCTTCTTTTTTTCTTCCAAGAGGTTATAAATAGAGTCAAAGGTAATGTCTGAAATCCACACTTTATAAGAAATTAAGTCAGCAGGCTATTTTCCATACTGTGAAAACATCTGACTGAAGTATCCACTGTAAATTTCAGATCCTGGGGCGATTTGAGTTTATGAACAATAGCTTGTGAAATGCTCTCCTTACACTGAAGTCACGGTTGTTAGAGCACAACGCTTTCATTATCACTGAGCCATTTTTATATCCTGCCCTCATCTAGTATAACACAGAGCCCTCAGTATATCCTGTGTTATGTTGTCTTTAAACGAAGTCTTTAACATGTGATTTGGAAATAATTGTAAACAGGCACTGTTCATGGTATACCATGTCTACCATCCTCCTTTTAATCTCACGCAAAAATCACTGCAGAGCCTGTCGCATTCGTAAGATGAACACCTGCATTTGAAGAATCCAAGTTATTGAAGTAAACAAACTGGGAACAATTTCAGGTCACCACTCCCTTTTTCCTATAAACTGTTTAGGGCATAACCATAGGTTGCAGAGCTTAGACTTACAAGAAGTTCATTCTTTTTGGTTTTGTGGTGCGTGGAATTGCAGCCTTACCCTGTCCAACTTTCATAATGATCTTCATGAAGCGAGTGTTGCAAACTCCACCTTCTCTATTCTCAAGTCCTTCCAGGGTCCCATTGGAAGTGGCTGTTGTCAGAAAAAGAATGAAACACAGTCAAGAGTTAGGAGATGCATTCAGAAATAATGTGAATTTGTAGTCGTGCATGTGTAACTATGTACACTATCGGAATAAAAACAGGAAGACTTCGCAGATGTGACTGACAAACCAAGCCAGGATCAAGATCCACATGTACCGAAATACATTGCTGGTACAAATCCACCACTGGGTACATTCTGCAGAACTGAGTGGTAGCTGAATTTTCTTATGAAGTGCGTATGCAATCACCTAAACTTGTGTGCTACGGGTAGTCTTCGTCAAGCCCAACCCGATCAGGCCGTCTACAGATGTATGGACGTAAAGAGGCTCTTTAAAATTTTGTGGAAGTTTTACACCTACACACATTTACAGTGGGCTGGGAAAACAATTGCTGATGATGCGAGCGTCTTATCAGAGATTCTCCTATCTTGCAGCGACATTTCCTGTTTTTGTGATCGCATCCCATGGGAAGGTTTTTCAAGGTGCTGTGAAAGCAAAAGACTGTGAGACCGAGGAGCAGAAGCTACACGACTGTCTCTCTTTTTTTCGCATGTGTGGCAATCACCTCCCCCTTTTTTCTGTCTCCCTTCACCTCACATAAACGAGTTTTTTTTTTTCCCTCCCCCTGAAGGAATGCACCAAGTATTTGGCAAGGGAAGTTATGCCAGGAACAATTACTGCAAGCTGCAAATGCCGAAGGCTTAACTTTCCTTTTCTGCATGGTCTGTAATTAGTGGCTGGGTGGCACAGTAGGCTAAAACCCTTATCTTGGGAAGCTTGTCTTCGAATCAGACTCTGTCAAGGAGGCGATGGGGGGCAGGGGGCTGTTTCGGCGCTGTCAGCTCCCACCCCCCCCCCACAAGACCTGAAACCACGGACAATGTGGCACCACCGGCAGTCTATTCTGTGCAGGAAAAATGACTGGAGGGAATCCACGGTGGGCATTCAATAATGCACTGAGGCCGGACACGAGGGGCGTTTCCACACCAGGGTAAGCCAAGGCTGGTCCTTCTTCATTATTGTCGCTCCAGCTCCATGGGCATTTTCACCTCCAACCTCTTAGTTTTCCGAGCCTTTCTCTTTCTTGATTCCCTTCCCCCCCCCTTTCTCTCCACCTCCCTTCTATTCACACCCACTCCAGCCCCCACATCCCCTCGCACCAAACCTCGCTCCGACATTCAAGGACCGTCTGCCTTATTAACTTGTCCAGATTCCACTCACACTAAGATGTCGTGACTGAGTACCCATTTAGGAAAGTGGTCAACTAATTAGATCCTACTCCAGGAGAATCAAAGCCCTCTCTCTGCTGCCATTGCACAATGGTCAGGGACGGTGAGAACAGGGCTCGGCTTGGGCAGAGGTATCACAACAGACAAGACCCTTCAATCCCCACCTCTGAGCCCACAGAATAGGACGCTTGTTAACCTTATGTTTCATTTTTCTTCTCCCTCACCCCCCCCCAACCCCCTCTCAACCAAGTCCCAGCATCCTTCACTCCAGCCCTTTTATTTAGTGAAAGGAGCAGGATTATAATAAATGGGCCCTTTGAAGATCAAGTACATTTTCAGCGCGCTCTGTCATATTCCCGCTAATGGGAGATGCGTCATGCACAATAGCAATGCCGCGTTTCCACATTACAAAACCCATTTCTCTACCCAAAGGTAGGTGCCATCGACACGTCCGTCCGCTGCCGATGATTTAGATTTTCGTATTGAGCGATCCACGCGGTGGTCACGATCGCATGTAGCCCAAAGGCACCGGCTTTCAAAGGACTGCGTGGACTTCGGGCTACACTAAATTAAACAAAAACATTCATCACACACGAAAAAAGAGATCTGGTGACAATGCCTTTCGAATTCTATCGTGTAATCCTATGTAAATAAATTATGATATCACTGAGATCAAAAAGTATCATTAAAAATGACTTTCGAGCCGGTACAGTTTATTTTGGCATCAGCATCTGCCAAAAGCAGCGAAAGACAAGATAACCTCTGGAGACTTTGCAAAGTAAAAAGAAAAAGTATGGTTTATTTACTGCTACTGCCATATCAACTTTTGGGTTAACGAAAGTCATTTGAAAGTTGCTTATCATTCTGAAAACGCATGTTTTTTTTCTCTTTTTTTTCCCCTTTCGATGCATCTGGAGCTGCAGGGAGCCACTGTTGGGAATTCCTATGTCATGTTTCAGAAGCAGAATGCAGAGGGAACATCTTGGAATTGCAGCGGGGAGTACAAAACAGTGAACCGCCGCAACACACCAAACGGAAATATCAGCGTGCTCCAAGGACATTGCGGCGGCGATGGAAATACGGCTACAGAGGGACCAAAAACGGCTAAGAGCGACGTCCTCTCTGCAGACACAGACTCTTAAAATTCTCAAAGTCTTGATGAAAAAGGTCTCAGTCCAACCCCCATAAGGTTTACGGTGCTTTCTTTTCATGCCGAGAGCCGAATGAACTCACAGTAAATAACAAGTGCCTCACGATGAGTAGAAATGTACATAAGAACCTTTCCTAGCTGCACATCTCGGCAGCTCCGCTACATTTTCCACAGCCTATTTTCTATTTCATGCTCGGTGGGTGGTTTTATTTAATTTTTATTTGTTCCCCCTCCCTGATTGAGTCTTTCAACATAGCGAGTAGAAACAAGCCAAGCTAATGTTACGTTGAAACAGAAGTGACATGCTAACCTTTACCGGTTTCACAGAGCAGGAGACCCAAACCTCTGGACTAAATACATTAGTCACTTATGATTACTACCACCATCGGATCTTCTACATCTCTCCAGTCTGGCTCATCAATACAGAAAAAAACACTAGGGGCGTGGCATTGCTCATAACCAACAATATTCCTGTTCTTCTCTGTGGGTATTCGTCAACCATTTCATCACCACTTAATCGGCAAGCAGAAAAAAAAGAACGGAAAAAAAACGCGTGGATTTTTCTCATTACTATTATTTCATAGAACATGAGAAATGAAAACTGAGGGGGGGGGGGGGGATCAACGTAATCGATAGCTAACACCAATTATGCAGAAGACAAATCGTGTTTTAGTTTTCCAAATGGATCTTTAAAGGTCTATTAGCGGACAGACGGGCATTGAGTGGGGTGGGTTTGGCGTCTGAATGATGTCACCACTATTAAGATGCATGGATCTGGGAACGGTGCCAGGATCTGGCCAAGCTGTCACACACACACACACAGGCACACAAACACACATGCATACACACACAAAAAAGTAAGAGGGCTGCAGTAGTAGCACAGCAACAGGAAGATTGAAGATGACTCTATTTAATCAGACCCCATGCTATGCCTGGCCTGGCACTAGAGGCTAGAGGAAGAGTTTAATTCTGTTCCGATTTATCGGTCCGCTTGAAAGGTAATGCCCAAAAATGTTAAAACAAAGGCTAGACGGAAGCCAAGGGCTGTGGGATGGAAAAATGTAGCATGTCATAAGTCCTTTTCGGGTTGACGGTCCATCGTGTACGAATATTTCTGCGAGTTCAGACGTTCCGCCCCTGCCCCCTACAAAGGCACCTTTGAACTGGCTGGCATTTCATTTGCAGGATATGAAACAGGTCCTAAGGAGAGAGTCAGCAGGGTCTGATCCCTGCTGCCGCTGACTGCGCATGTGAAACAAGTGAGGAGAAAGAGAAAGAAAAGGCAGCTTCTGTTTCAAATACCGACAAAAATTCCACGTCTTGCTGTCCGTCTCGGCCCTCCAAAACACTGGGCTCTTTTGTTCACCTTTCGGTGCCTGGGGACACGGGGGCCAAGGCGTACTGAACAAGCAGCAACGCATCAGAGACCCTGGGGCCTGGGCCTGGGCCTGGGATCGGCAAATTGTTTTGGCTGTTACACACTTGTGAAAGACCCCCTCAGCCAGTGCACCTATTAATGTCTCTGAGGGTCTAAGGGCTGAGAGCAGATGTGAGAACAGTCCTTCCCAATTAGGCCTCTCTGCAACATGTGTCTGCGTCAGTGGGCAACGCCCCACTCCAAAAAAAAAAAAAAAATGTCAGCATTGTTTTTATTGTCTTTTATGAGCAAGCGTTAAAAAACCAGGAAATTGAGTTTGAGTGTGACACTCACAGCAGGGTTCTATGAGTAAAATCTGCAACTGCGCCTTTGAGAGCGAACAATCAGTCTTCAAAGTTATAAGGGAAAGAAAACGAAAGAAATGCTTTTTTGTGGCTGAAATAATTTCACTGAGATCTGCAGCTTTCAGTGCTCTTGCTTTCATATTTGGCTAATCATCATGGAAGATGTTAAAGTAGGAGCAATAGCTATAGCAACGAGGAGAAATATCCTTGTCGTTTGCATAAACGCATAAGTATGTTAACAGTCACCGAGTGCCATAGCTGTCTGGCCCTGCTGACAAGAGGTGACATCAGAGGAACAAACGGGGTCGAGGAAAACGGGGATTTGGTTTCTAGCAGTACTTGGCACTGCTGCTAGGACAGGGAAAAATATAGTTCTAGGAGGAGGGGCAGGAGAGCAGTCTGAAGAGGTGAAAAGCAAACGAGCAAATATCTATACAGCTCTGACAAGCTGTGCTAAAGTCGCTTAACCGTCAGTGAGAGCCGGTGACACGCTCATCCAGGTTACGAGCCAGAAAAGCTTCCTGATTCTGGCTGAGGTTGAGGAGTTTGACTGCACGGGTGGAAATGTCAGCTGGGAAGGTATTACGGTACCTCAGGAGGGAGACGACCCGGGGCTTAAATCCACGTAGCCCCTCCCAGGTATTAATAGGGCTCAGAATACAATATGAGAACGGCGTATGTCAGTGTGCCTTGTACGTTTTACTGTAAGTTAATGATGAGTGCTTGAGTGATGACCTATACTATGGTGAAAACACGTGTATTTACCCCATGGTGCCAAATTCCCAGTGTGACCTCCAACCGTCTACAACAGGGGTGCCCAATTCCAGTCCTGGGGGGCTGGAGCCCTGTGTAGCTTAGTTCTTTCCCCTGTTCCACCATAAATGATTCAGCTCAAGAGCTGTGTGGTAATTAGCACAAGGAGTTGGATCAGGTGTGTTAAATGAGGGGAAACCCAAAAATGTGCAGGGCTCTGGCCGTCCAAGAGTTTGACACCCCTTATCTACACAGTTGGCACAGTTCTTTACCTGTAGCCAGGGTTGTGTAATTCAGATCCAGAGAGTAATAGTCCAGACCGGGATTTTGTTTCAACCAACCAGTTGTGCATAAAGAGTCACAGTCACAGAGTACTCAGTTGGTTGGTTGAAACAAAATCCCGGTCTGGATTTTTACTCTATGGACCTGAATTACCCAGCTTTGCCTGTAGCTATACAACACAATGGCATCAACAGGTTCGGCGAGCAAGGGGGCGCCAAACCACTCCAGCCTGCACTACAGCAAATAAAACAGGTATTTGCGCAACAAATATGCACTAATGTGCTTGCAAAGAAAGACATATATGAATACACAATGGAGGAAGTGTGGTGGACAAAAAATACCACGAAGTATGTTGGTGAGAACAGGAATTTTGACAAGTCGACTAAAAAAACATTTTTTCCCTCCTGTCTAAAATTAGTAGGGCCATCTGCGGTTCTCGCTTTGGGGGAAAAAAAGGAGCCATTTGTGAGACATTACTTCCCCATTAATAACGCATGGAATGCTTAATTGTAACACGCGCACGGATTAATAGGTCATTCAGAAACGAATGTGCTAACGCTCCCCCTCCCTTCCTCTTAGCACCTTTGATTATGTAAAGAATATTACCTCTGCAGATCTTTTCCTTTTCTCCCTTCTCAGGGCAGACAAGGCCCAGATGTGACAGACATGATCTTGCAGTCTATGTTCTCAGTGCCGCGTCGCAAAGCCACGGTGGGGGAGGGGAGGTTAAAATTAAAAACAAGGACTCTGTTCCCCAATCGGGGAAAATGTGAAAACAAACCAATCATTTTGGTGAGGATATGTAGACTGAATAAATTCAGTTTTGGCTACTGACAAAGAGCCTAGCTCTTAGAAAATGCCATTTCCTGAGGTTTCTCCTGGGAATGGAAATATATCTGTGCATTTATTACTGTCACTTGAGGCTTTCCTTATTTTTTTTGCCAGCGTTGGACTCAAAACAGGCAAAAAAAAACAAATTTTACGGCATGAATCTTTTATTTAAATCATGTTCCGTTGTTCTTGAGGAAAAAAAAAAAAATATATATATATATATATATATATATGTATGCGTGTATGTATAAAAATACCTGGCTGGTGGAGGTTAGGAAATGCTCATGCATAGCCATCCATATGCCTCACACCTGTTATATTTGTTTTCCTTTTAGCATGAAAACAAGCAACTGACAAATTGGTAAACAGCCTCGCAACAAACTACCCCTAAGATGGAAAATGAGTATAAACTGTAACCATTTAGCAGAATTTGGGTACGAAAGTAGTAAAACACCATCACCCCTTTGGAAATCTCATGGCCATCAGTGGGAGTACTAAATACAGGCAGTCCCTAGGTTATGAACAAGATCCACTCCCTAAGTCTGTATATAAGTCAAATTTGTAGGTTAATTGGAAATATAATGTACATAGTAATAATGACAATTATAGAGTAATCATAAAAGTAACTACATACGGTCCTGTACTACACCTCAAGCCGACGAAACACTGAAGCCACACAGTGAATTCATTAGTCACAAAGTACTGCGTACGTTCATTATTACTAACCATTGTATACGTATGAGTTGCCCGTAAGTTGGACGTTCTTAACCCAGGTACTGTAAAAAAATATATATCATTATATGTATATATGTATTAAAAAACTAACAGCAAGTTTAAAACTCGTAAGCGAAACTTCAACAGTCCAAATAGCTAGTGTCAGACTTGGAAACACTGATTTTCCTGAGGATAAACCCAACATGGATCTGTCTGTTTCAATTAGCGTGTGTGTTTTTGTGATCCAAGACAAAAGCGACATTTACTTTGTGGAAATCCATCTCACTTAAAAAAACAAAACAGTGTGACAGTTTGGTTCTGTCCCCTGTTCCACAGAGGAAGGCGGAGTTCCCACCCAAACCTTCGCGTGGCTTGAGTGGTCGCCACAGGTCGCAACAAACGACAAACCAAACAAACACTATACTTCAGGAGACATCTGCCACAGCGTCGCATTCGAATGCCCACCAAGGTCAAAGCAGACTTTTCTCCAATATGTCCCTATGGGTCTCAGAGCTCAGGAAGCTGAGGGATGGGCCTGTGTGTTATGATGGAAAGCAGAATCCTGGATTCTCTCCTGCAACTGAAAATGTGCCCCCCGCCCCCAAAAGAAATAATGCCCACAGCACAACATCACCTCCCTGCATGGGTGGCGACTACCTTTTTTAAAATCTTTGCCGGGAGCAAAAGCACGTAGACGTTCTCGATATTGCGATGAATTTTTTTTCTTTCCCCTTTGTCATGTCTGTGATCGTCCTCAAAACATTCTGGTTAGGGGATCTCCATAGTTTTTTTTTCCTTCCCCTGACCCTCCAATTTCATCTTGGCACAGTAACAATTTTATCTCTGCTCTAGCTATCTAGCTACACTGCTGTTCGCTCTAATTTGAATAAATAAACATGCTCTTTGTAAATAAGGCTTCTGCTCTAAATTCTTTGTATACGTTATCAGGGCACCACCCTCTGACTAATACGAAGAACCATTTAAGCTGTGGGTCCTTAGTATAAGGATATACTGCCTGTATTTATGCGTCTCTTCTTTCTTGATTATTTCACCTGTGCAGCATGAAAGACTGTGAGGACAGAGACAGACCCTTGGCTGCCCTATCAGATCAGAAACAGTTGTCTGCCCTGCTGCCGAATTAAGCCAAGGGGCTGCGGAGATTTCAGTTCTGTTGTAAGATTACAGCCGACTTGAGCTCCAGCAATGATATTAGGTGCGACCTTTAAATCTGGAGAGAGCCAGCTGTACCACCTCCGAAGTGGTGGAAGGAGGGGGGGAGGGGGGGGGCCCGCCGCCCATACCCAATTACGTCTCGGCATCTTAGAGAGACAGAAAGGGGAAATGAAGCTTATGCAGCAACCGGCTGGAGCCTCGGGAAGGGTGGGGAGGGTCCCACTCTTACAGTGCAACGCTGTGTGGGCAGGATGATGGAAATCTATGAGGACAGCTTTTAACTTTCCAGACGAAGTGGCCTGTGTCCTCATCAACGGTGCCTTCGAGCGTGATCTACTGTAAAGGCAAGCAAATGAATAATTTGCCTGTAACACAAACAATCTGTCAAGTACAAAATATTTTTTTCATTCTCTTCCCCGACACAGTGTACAGATTTAACGTGCATTTAATTTTAACCTTGAGTTCCTTTTTAACCTAAACTTTAAAAGGGAAGTAAACATGTTGTCTATAATCCTCCAACTTCCCAAAAGGAAAAAATATGTGGAGGTTCCGAGAGATCTTTCGAATCCCTGCTAATTGTTCCAACACTGCATACTTTTTAGGATGTCATAAGATGTCCTCCACCATCCCCTCCCATCCAGCCCATTTTCTTCATTTTGAAGTTTCACGACTGAGCAAAAACGAATACGAGACAAAACTGATCTGTCTCTGCTCATTTCAAACTAGCTAATTTTGTACACTGACCCTACTCAAGGGAAACCGCCAATCAATTAAATACAGTTTTTGCTACGGTTTTCTTTCTTATTTTGTCATAGACCAAACCGCTTTATTCTATATCACTGACAAATACGTACAATGTCCATTGTTTTAGCAACTAAATATTGAACTAAAGAGCAATTAAATATAAATTGACTTTGAAACATATATATAAATATAGAATACTGATAACTGGGGTACACATGACCTAAAAATGTGAAGTACTTTTGGTGTCCCTGACTTGCCCCTATTGTTTCGGGAACTAGAACCAATTATACAGCAAAAAAAAGAGGTCAGATACTTTTCTCTGTGCTGCTTGGCTACAATTTTCCTTTTCATACAGAGCGTTTCATTTCTCTTTGTGAAAGCTTTGTGGACAATAAACAAGAAATCGAGAGCCACGCCACACACACTGTTGCCAAACACAACAACTCAGGACAGAAAATGTTTTGTCAGTGTGTCTTTTTCCAATGATTTCATTCCAACATCCGTGCAGTTACAATGCTCTTAAAGCAAAAGGGCAATTTAAGCTGAATCGCCATTAAAATACATGCAGCTGCTTATGACTTCATGTTGAAATTCATCGCGACAGCGTTTTCCCTGTGGTAGGCCACGCCCCATGCTGCAGGCCACTCCCTCTGCTGCAGGCCACACCCTCTATGGCCTACTTTATGCTCTAGAGTATAACCTTGTTCTTTCAGTCACAGTTAGGTGTGGTCATTTAAGAAGCTAACTGAAACTCTCTTGCCCTTTCTGAATGCCTAAAAAAAGAGGCATGTTTCTCTGGGCTATACTCACGGTTTAGTTTTCATTTCTGTAAACTGATGATAAAAGCCGTTAAAAAATCAGACTTCAGCTTTTCACACCTGAATGGCACCTAGTATGACGTGCCCTTGTGTGTTGCTCTGCTTGTTAGCATTATCAATAAAGAACACAAAATCCAGTTTAATCTGTGAACCTTCGGGAACTACTTTCAATTGTAGCTATGTCAACACTATTTTGAATATAAATTGCAATGATTCACAATTAGTTTGGCATTAAATTTGTCCTTTGTGGGTAGTGAAGGCAAAATGAAATGAGGCACTTTAAAGATTTTTTTATTAAATTGGTGTGTGGCATTTATATATATATATATATATATATAAAAAGCTGACCATTCAGCATTCCATGATAGAGAATTTAGACAGAATTAAGCATTCGGTCAGTCAAAATAATGATTGAGTATACTTCTACTTTAAGTATCAAACAAAAGGCAAACCCTTTAAAATAATTGGTTCTTTGGAATTTTAAGTGCTGTTTGCAAGATGAAAAAAACGCAGCTAGAAGAATACAGTCAAGCATATCCGCACCAATCAACAAAGTTATAATGATGGCCTTTGACTGAATTTACAGTTTCCACAGTATAAACATTTGTTTTATTGGATATACTGCACAGTTTGTATTCCATCTAATGACCGGAGAATGGAGAAATAAAATATTTAATAGCATGGTCAAGAAAACTGCTGCATTTACCTCTAGTCTGGTTGCCATTTGAGCTCCCCGTGTTTTGTTCAAAGTTATGAAGGACACCTTTAATTTATATCATGACATTCATCAAAAACAATTACAAATCTGAGAGGTTAAGTGAGGGTTAGTTTAGAGGGACCTGAGGACCATGTTGCATAGTACTTTGCCTGTGCCTTCTACTCTCATCAAGTAATAAATACGCCAAGCAAATGTATTGTTGACATTAAAACAACCGTATGAATTAAAGATTAATCTTTCCCTTGATGTTCAGACAGGAGAATAGTACTTTAGACTTTAATGTTAAATACGTGATTGAAAACAACATATTTAAAAGAAAAATATATACAATTTCCAGCTGAAGCATAAAAGTTTAACAAAAAAAAGAGAAGAAAAATCGAATCAAAAAACAAAACGTCCTTCATTAGAACTCTGATTCTCATTCGCATTCTGTTTCATAGTCTTTCAAAGTTTGGGCTTAATGCATCAAGGGAGTTAAAATGTGGTTCAATGTGGTCATTTTGTCCCGTAGGGGTCCCAACGGAGATGAGACGTCATTTAGGACAAGCACTACATTTCCAATCAACGGGCAGCGGATTCTCATTAAAAGCCAGACCTCTAAATAAACACGGCCGTAGTAAGTCTTCACGAAATGGCACATGGCAGTAAAAGTACGGCCCATTTAAAGGGCTGATGATGATGATGATAACAGCACACACTGTACCAGCGTGAGGACGCTGGATATTTCAGTGACCTCGGAGCTACTGTGCGGAGCATTTGTAATTTGATATTTTAATTGGGGCTAAATTACCTTGGACGGCAAAAACATGAAAGTGCCATAGAAAAGGCTTGATCCCAGCAGGAGGTTCAATGAACTAATGGACTCCAGTCATTTCAGTAGACAAATCACCGCCTTTCTGCAACAGCCCCAGAGAGTACCCTTATACTGCATTTTGGTGGGGGGGTGGGGGGGGGGGTTTGGAGTATATAGCAACCCAAGGACTCACCAGTGTCCACTTTTACAGGAAGTTCACACTGTGAAGACAGCATTTCTTAAACTGCTATGCAAAATGTCACATAAAGTGACACAAACTCCGATCTCTTTCAAGTCATGTCAGCTTTGTGCCAACGTACTTTTACGACGTACATGTGCATAAAAATAACACTTCATTTAGTAATGTACTGTTTATAAATTGTTTACAGCCCTGCCATCGGTGGCCATTAACACAGGCAGCCAGCTGATAAACTATGACGACTGAACCAATTTATTCTCCTTCTTTTCCTTTTTTCGGAGGACTAACGCCACCTTATGCTTTCCGCATCGAGGTCAATGACGACACGTCCCAGATTCAAACCCTGATCGGCGTCGCGAGACTCTGCAGGCAAGAAGCCTCCAAATCTGCAGTCGCGTCAATGAGAGAAACATGCGATGACCTAATGCATTCTTGGTGGACAGTTTATCTAATCTACACTTGGCCTCCGAAGGTATCTGAAGCAGCACTTCAAAATATAATGGCGGAACGGTGCTTGCTGTCAGTGTGGGAAAACTGCCTTAGCTATGGCATAACAAGTCTTAACTTGATAACAAGCTTGCATTTATTCTCATCTAGAGGTTCAGAGTTGTTTAAAAACACATCTCCTTTGGCTTCTGTTGCACGGCTCTATGGGGAAATTACATCATGTTGGGGTGTGGTGGTGGGGGGGGGGGTGTTCCTGGCAGAAAATCCATGTGTAAAATGAGATTATCCAAACAGTCCAATTATTTTTCCTGTATTAGAAGCCAAAACACTAGGTCTGTGCAAAGGTGTCTCTGAGTTCGACCTAATTTTAAGCAAATCTTACTTTCAGTCTAAATTATGACCTCTAAAGGCATTAGGGCTAACTGTAACCACTACTGCCCCCATCTGTAATAAAATGCCAAGGTGATCGAAACTTCTTTCCCAATACCAACGCTGGATGCGATGAAAAGATTTAGTCATAGAAAACACTTTGCCTTCCAAGGCGCATCAAAGTATCGGGACCTACAAAATATGGCGGCCAACCGCCAGATCTGGTCTGCAAGGTACTCGCCTGATGCGTTTACATCAATTCACAATGTCTTCCAAGCAAATAACAAGCACCGACACCTTCGAGGCACGGCTTGGGGAAACTGTTAGAAATGTTGCTGAAAAAGAGACTTCGAACGATGTGTACATCCTGTTTTTCTCACCTGCCGCTCCCCTCCACTCTGCAGTAACCTTTTCAGAGCCACGGCCTGACTTCCTCTCCATCGATTGCCTTCTCCTTTGAGTCAACAATGACTTATGAAAAGTCTTGGCTACAATAAACAATTTCATAGGAACGATTCCATGCGTTGACAGCGGCAGGGGATGCAATGCAAGGAACCTAGAGAGCCAGCTACACATAAAAGATTAAACGACGAACGTTTTTCGGTTATTTTTTAAGCCCTGGAAAAGTAATTTGGTCTTTTTCCTGCTTCCTACCTCTTGCTGTAGCTCAGCCTCTATACTGAGATAATATTTTCAGAATATCCCATGCACTTTCCTAAGCACTTTGACAAGCAAACTTTCTGAATCTATAAATTTTTTTCCCAGAGTTTGGCGAGGATAGGTAGCTGCTTGTACCCGGCGTGGTCCTTCCTGGGCTTTGTTTCCGTACGTGGCATGGAGGTGGGTTTCTAGAGCTCGGTCATTACCCTGGATCGTGGCAGCCATCCGCCCATCTGACTAGGGATTGACAGAGGCGTTTCCATTATGGCGAGAGCCCCAGTGGTAGGTAGAATGGGGGGTGGGTTTGCGGGGGGTGTGCACCTCCAGGCACCAACATCGCTCACAGGGAGCAGAGTTTTGACCGATTAACGGCACGAGAGTGAGTTGAAAATAACCCTTCAAAACGTGATAGCTCACTCAGCCTGCAGTTCCATGCAAAAAAAATAAAAAACGCTGCATTTGGACAGCTTTATCAGCTCAATCAACGGTTCCAGGCAGTGGGTTGTCTCTCCCATTGTCTGCAGTGGCACCGCATGTATACAACAGATTTACCTCCCCCCCCCCCACCCCCCCCGGGCGCCGGTGGTGGGCCGGGCGCGGCAACGGGGGGGGGCGCGTGTGGGTGCGGCCGG
>JAODJX010000002.1:1293883-1307645 GCA_026776945.1 Isichthys henryi
CATTGCTTCCGGGATAGGCTCCGGACTCCCCGCGACCCACTAAGGATAAGCGGTTTGGAAAATGGATGGATGGATGATAAAAGTATTGCAGTTAGCCTGCACTGTTTTATAGTTTAAGCCATTTGAAAGAAACAATGGAAAAACAAGAAATACTCACTTTTTGCGGATCCTGTAAAGAAATTCCTTGTATTTTCATAAGTTCTGTCTGATATTTGACTTACTATACCACTTACTAGAAGCTAAATGCATTTCATACGCATTTTCCCGAACTGCCCTAAACATATAAAAAAATAACATGTTTTTATTTATATCGACATATATATAAAAAAAAACACCATGCTGTCTACCACTCAGGGTCATAATTTATATATCGCTGTTTGCATTTATCTCCCTATCACTAGATCACTGTTACATGTAGAAGGTCGTGTTAAAGGTCACTTCACAGAACAGCATAAAATCAAAGTACTATAGTATTAAGATTTTCAATAGCTACCGAATGTATTTTACTATGTATGTAATTGGGTCTCTGCTTAACGCTCACTTCAAGACAGAATACGTGTGGTACGTAATTAGAAATAACGTCGTTCTCAGATTTCACGGTCCTTGCGTAGAATGTCGGTAAAGACAAAAAAAAAACAGGCTCCCTATAAAACACAGCATCTAGCGAGAAGAAAAAGAAGAATTTGTGACATACGGGACGCAAAGGAGATTGAGAGAAGGCTGCAGAGCGCTAAAGTATTTTCGTAATGGACAGGATGGAGGCAACGGTAACCTGAGAAGGCAGATATGCTAACCCTAACTCCTTTTTGTGCATTACCATGTATCTATTGATATGGGGCATTCAGATTCTGGTAGCTGGTATTGATTTTGAACTTTCTAGCTGAGTCCGCTCGTGTAAGTGAAATCAGATTCTCCATTGCGATGGCTCTTTCACTGAAGACCCATCAAGGAGACAACGCCGTCTTCTTGAGGTTTACTTTAAGATGCGTGGGGGGGGGGGGGGCTTTCACGATTAGAGAAAAAGAAACTGAACTCTGTTTCGCCTAAGGCATGGTGTGGTTTCACTTTGTCTGGATAACATAGACTCCTGTGTTTGGCCTTCTGGACCTGTTTGGTTTGCTAAGCCATTCCTTAAGAGCGCTATCAGGTGACGGCGTTTAGTTTCATTGTTGTCTCCGTGGGTGTCTTTTGATTGGAAGGTGGAAGGTGAGAAGGGCGACCGAAAACATTTTCTTTTAAGCTGGCAAATGTCCCGGCTTTGCTTTCCGCCCTTTGCAAACAGCCACTTTGTGTCACGCCGAAGTGGGGATACGAATAACAGGGAGTACGTCTATTCAAAAATGGCATAAAATGCTAATGCTACTACGGCTTGTGTGGCACATCAAGATCCTTAAACAAAAAGAAATGCTTGTCTTGAGAGATACATTGCAATCGTTCAAATTGTCACAGTGGACATTAAAAAATGGATAAAGCATACAATAGTTACACAGCGTTCTTCTTGGTGTCGGTAAGTAATACTTTTTTCAGATAAGAACCTCGCCAATGATGGATGCTTTGGATAAGGATCCAGTACGTTGCATCCCAAACAACTGGGTTTTGTGTAAAATAACGTTACATCACTTGCCAGTCATGGAGGTTTGAAACAATGGTGCGACTGTTTTCTGAGGGAGGGACCAGCTAACAGAATCTAACTAAATCTAACCGAACTGTCGATATAAATGCAAATACATGTCACAAACCAGCCTACTAAACCTACTTAGTTTAGTAACTACCTGCAATGTAGTTAGTCTACAATGCACAACCACAAACGAAAGTTGTACTTAAATTAAAAGGCTAAAGTACAACTGAAGATCAGTTTTAATTAGACAGATGAATTTTTACATTTTCCTCAGCAGTGGAAGCTCTAGCAGGTCTTTTCCATGCCAACATCCTATAAACTTGTCAAAATCAGGTACCAATACAGTCAATATTGCTGCTTGAACAATTACAGCTGCAATGAGAGTCTCAGACGCATCAACGCCAGTCTGTAAGCTTTCACCCAACAAGTGTGACCTGGAAGGATATATATTTTGCCATGTTCTGCCAAACATCGAATGACTTTGAACATATCCTGAGAGGCAGCTCTGAAATTCCTCAACATTCTCAATGCCTAACAGATTTTTTTATGCCCCCAGATGAAATGTCCCATATAATACAGTGCAACCAGAAAAGGCAGTCAATGAACCCTTGCAGGAATCCATTGCAGCTGAATGAATATAGTCTTTCATAGTTTGCTGGCGATTAAAAGACAATTATATAATTATTTGTGTTGCACAACTGTGGATAAAGGACAGTATCTAACAGCATTTAGCCACTTTGGAGGCAGACTCAATTTTTAAAGAAGGACAAGCATTCAGCAAAATGAACAGTGACTTTTTAAATATGTATTTAATAGCATCATATCCCGCCGTTAAGCTACTCATCTTGTTCGATGGTATCGCACATCTTTGGATAGTGCTTGTCATAACAATGCACTAAATCTTATCTTTGGCCCATATTCAACATATCAGATGTGCTTGATATGGTTTTAGCTTACACAAACGCCCAGGAAACGGCCCTGTTTCATTGCACATACATGTTACACACATCGAGATTATGATGGGTTCACCTTGTACTGCTGTCACACTGGCATGCTTGTCAGTTTTATTTCTCAGATGTGCTATTTAAATGAAATAGGACTTTTACATAGTGTAACATTGTTTTTTAGATTATATTCAGTAAGGCTGAGAGGACATATAAATGTTACAAATAAAAAGTAACTGTGTTAGTGATAGTAGTAAATAGGAAGTTACATTAATTACTTTTTAAGCTGCAGGTTACGGTGGATATGCAATACCGCAATATGGGATAATACTGAAACCTTAAAAGCAAGGATCTCTCAAATGTCTAGGGTTAAGGGGCCCATTAATAAACTTTCAGAGATAAAAGCGAACGCGACGTCCTTTGTTCCCACCTCTCCACTTACGTGGGCCTCCAAACCAGCCGAGCTTTCACTTAAGGCCTAGCGTTCGCTTGCCGGTCCATTCAGGCCTCACAGTGGACAGGGCCCCATTCTCCCTCCAATTGAATTTACAAGATGCACCAGTGTGAAACATAAACAAGTTACCATGGGAACACTGGGCTTTGCAGTTGATCCTCCTCCTACCTCTCCTTTCTCTCTCTCTCATCTGTTTTTTTTTTCCTTTCATGCAGCCCTGCACATTTTATCCAATATCAGGATTGTCTCCTTTGAATTCATCTTTCATTATAAATAATGTTTTGAGATGGAAACTACACCGATGGGGAAAAAATTGGTGCATTAGAATTTAATGCTTATTTTGCAACGTGGATGTTTTTATTATTAATTACACCAGTGTATAGTAAAGTGACCCATTAAAATGCACCCAGTGAAACCTGCTGATCTGTTCAATGATGTGGGATCAGCAGTTTACGGCCTCTATACAAAATCGATTCCGATTTTTCCATCTGATCGGTGTCTAAGCTGTGCGGTGATTACAACTAACAACGTTTTTCCCCAACCATATCCCCTCAAAACAGCATACACCCCATAATCCTTTGTAAATTGCTTTTTATTAATAATTTAACAGACTTTTTTTTTCCTTTATTACCATCAATATAAAGGTATTGCTCAAATCCTTACTTTTAACATTTGATCTTCTTATTCTTACAACATTCTTCTTCTTATAACATTCAACAGCCTTTCTTTGTTTTTTCTGAGCTGGCTTGATTTAATCATTTGACTGGTCATTCTTCCCAAAGACTTTGTGGAGTGTCTCCCAATAATGATTTTTTTGGCACGAACGTTTCTTCTTTATTAAATCACTGATACCCAGCTAACACTAAAATAATGGTCTTGCTGAAATCCTGACTTTTAACATTGGATACGAGAACTACTTTTAAAGCATACAATCGCCTTTCTTTATACATTATTATTGTGTGTAAAACATTTTTTTCTTTTCTTTTCTTTTTTAAAGCTGTCTTGCTTTAATTAATTGATTGGTCATCCTTCCCCAAGTCTTTGTGAAGTGTCTCCCAATAATGAGTTTTTGGCACAAAGTTTTGTCACAGATGTGAGCTCGCCGACACCAAAGCAACAGGGAAGCAATTAGCAATCACTTCCTTGTTAAAGCCTCCATCAGGAAACTGTATCCCTGGTATATTCTGATCCGGATAGCTGGGTTGGACTACTTAGAGCGTACTACTCTATTCCCAAAAGGCCCCACGCCTTATGGTGCAGGAACTGTAGAACAGCTGCAGTTAATTGTAAAATGGGTGTTCTCAGTATCAGTGTAAACAGTTTTGCCCTCAACAGCCCCCCTGCATATAAGCCAATTTTGCAATATGTATTGGAGATTTGGGACTTTGAGCTGAAATCAGATTCTTCAAAAATGCGCACACGGAATCCAGTGACATGCGTAAAACACACTTCCTTTTAGTTCCGACTTCTACATTCGAAATGAAAATATCCCACATGGAATTGCCAATATACACGCTTATAGCCGTGGCAAACCCCAAAGTGGTCTGTCTCTTTGGGGCACACTTGCAGTCATAGGCGCAGGAAGGCGTTTTTAGCTCAGGTCACTGAAAACTGGGCCGACTAATACTTAACCAAAGTTGTTTTTTTTATCATTGATAACTATCAACAGCTAATGTCGGTAGTCTTTTTGGAAAACTAATCAAAGTTCTCTGTGAACCATTGCAAGATAAATAACATTTTTCTTTGACGAAACTGACAAGGGGGCGCTGAGCGACCCTCGCACCTCTACTACTTGCACTACTGCCTGCAGCGCAGATACGCCACATTGTCCAGAATGGGAAATCGTACTGAAATTACAGAACTTTGGATAAGTTTAAATCTTATATTATATTTACAACCGATATACCCACAATAGTCTTGCCAAAGCAAATGTACATTTTGATTTCCGTTACAATTAAATCTGTAGTAATCTTTAACGACAAACTCCTCATTTAAAAATACAGATAAAATATGAAGCTACCATTCCCTTGTTACATCTTTCTGAATTTTTCCTGCCTTCTGCATTTCTACGTCTCAGGTGCATCACGTAGCCCAAGTTTTCCCACCTTTAGAACACTTTTGCCTTTAGTTAAGGAAGATCAGCAGGTCCTGCTGCAGCCACAACTGTGCAAGTGTCAAAAACCAAAAACCATAAGAGGTCAGCTTGCTAGCCTTCATCCAACAAGCATACACACGCACACACATACCCTGACAACCCCAGTACGCCCACTCAACACAGATGTACACACACCCCTGACTTTCCCCGCCGTTCTCGATGCTTAACAGATTTTCTTCTGTCACCCAGAGTGAGAAATGTGTTTCCGTGATTTCCGCCTTAGGAAAAACGACTTCGCGTGACACGCATCGATACTGCAAAAAACTTGAAAGTTCGCAAGCACTCCCATTGGAATATAAATGCTCATGTAACCTATTGCGAGACAGCTCAAAAAATGCTAAGAGATGAAAATGCATTCCTGTTTGTTTAACCAGGTGTTGCTTCTAAAGCATCTATTAATGGATACTTATTTAACATCACTATAACTATTAAATACATGGCACTGAAATATTTCCATTCTCTTGGGTTACCACAGAGACAGACTTGGCAATATCAGCGATAGCATATGTGAACCATTTACTCTTTCAAAATCCCGAGTCTGCACTTGACAGCAGTTATGTGTTCATAGGAGCTAGAATCATAATTATTTAAATTATATAAGTGACCTGAAAAAGCCTGCCTATATTCCATAATTATTGCAATTAAATGCCCGCTCGCCCTGCAAGTAAGCCCTGATTAACTTCACAGTCAGGCTTTACTGCAGTTTATGAATTCCTCCATTTCTAGCACAACACATGGCCAAAAAATTGGGGAGTAGGGGGCAATACTCAGGGGTGGGGGGGGGCATTTCTACACCTCCCTGTCCTACTTTCTTTGTACAGCCAAACACAGGACTTAGGCTGACTTGAATACCACCAATTAAACTGTGCGTTTTACTCATTTATTTAGTCCATGCAAATGAAGTTCATTCATACTTTTTTTTTTAACCCATGACAATGCTCTCAAGTTCCTCTAAAAATGAAAGGAAAATTCCCATGAGGGGAAGCCCCCCCACCCCTTCCAGTTCACTCCACAACACCTCCCCTTATGCATTCCAAGAAAGAATATAAGCACATGATTTGGTATCCCCCCTCAACCCAAAATATCCATGTGCTGGAGGAGTGATACAATGGAACGGCGGGGAGTGCTGGCAGACTGGAGCGCCGGGCTCGGCCTTCTTGGGCCCTTCAACTGTCACCATTCATATCTCCCTCAATGGGCCCCATGCTGGCAGTGAGTTAAGGAAATATTCAAAGGGCTGTTTTGTAAGCGGAGGACATCCCCTGACAAACACATTGATAACCAATGAATAAATAATAATCATCATCATCGTGAACTGCGTCAACTAAAAGGAGAGAGAATGAAGAAATTATAGAACGTTTTATTTGCTAATAAACAGCTACACAGATCAGTCTGAATATTATTATTATTATTATCATCATTAATAATAATAATATTAATAACAATGATCATAAATAATAACAATAAATAATTAAAATTCTGATAGTAATATCAAATACATCTTATATATTGAGACTCCATTTAGTGTAAGTCCTTAGGCAACAACAGTAATTATCACTAATGATTTACGATGATTCTGTAATCTATAGAACCGTAGGTGTAATCTAATCTGTTGGTTTGGCATATTTACAACAAAAGCAGTTTTTAAAAGATCCGAACATGTTTCTGCAATTAATATCTGTCTGAAGAATGAACGCGGCATGTCGAAATTGTCCATCACAGCAGGTTAATCTTCATGAAAACATGGATCTGACAGTTTATAACGGAGCAAGAAAGTAACACATAGCATTACACGGCTATATATTTACAACTGAACATATGTAGCTGCACTATAGATTTACTCTTGAACAAAAAAACCATTAGGAACGGCATCCATTACAAAAGGTAGGGTTACATGTTAACAAAACCTTTTCTGGTATAGAAGTACATCAGATTCATTTTAACACAGTTTGTATGAAAGAAAACACAAAACTCATCACACACATCCAGAAATACATCTGTGAGATTCTGCAAAACATGTATATAATGTATATATGCTGAGAAAATCACATCCCGCATGACTAAACAGTCCCGAAAAGAAAGCTTACTGAGCATCTTCCCTACCACATGAGTGCATCTGAGGCTCCCCACGCCACAAAAGACAAATTACATATTTCGCTTCAACAGACGCCTCGGCCGCTAAATCCCAAACTCCACCAAGAAGTCCAGCCAGTGATACGCAGAGAGGGAGCGACCAAGACAGGAAGTCTGTTGCTGTGACAGCAGCGAGCACCACGCTATCAGCTCACATGGTACACAGCCCAGGAGTGCTGCACTCTTAACTTTCACTTATTCTCAAAGGAGCTTTGAAAGAGAGAAAAATTATAGCTGGAAGAGGAATCTGGGTGGGATTCAAGCGGGATCCATATCGCCGCAAGCAGCTCTGTAAACCGTAGGGACAGAGGGGCCCTTTCTTCCTCGCGTTCCTCCCTCTAAGAACAGCACAGCCAAGGCGGCTGCTTTCCATCCTGGGAGAAACGTGGCCACAGATGGACTCTTCGTGGTCTGCTGAAGATTCCAGCTCTAAGCCTGGGCCCTTGTGGCAGCCGGGCCGGGGCCGATCGCGGCCAAGGGCCGCTCTGTGCTGAAAACCTGTTGGATGCCAGGGGGATTTGGAGAGGAGGAAAGGATGAAGATCCTTCGCTAGATTTCCCTTGGCCCCCATTTCCCAAGAGTAATGCATGCTCTTAATGAGGATGCTCTTGCCCAATGCCAACGTAGATTATGCAATAAAAAAAAAAAACGCGCTGCATTTTCATCACACAAGAAAGTAATTTTCCTAGAAGCAGCCTAAATTGCGTCGGTAAGAGGAAAAGAAATCACAAGGGTGCAGCCGCAGCGAATCGCAGGAAAGTTTACTGGCGTGTCGTGGGGCTGGTTGCAGAAGTAGCCACTCGTTTTTGCAATATGCAACAGTGACGTTGACGTACATGCATTACACAAATTTCAGTTGTTCTTACTCATCCAAGGTATACATTTACTGTTCGTGTTTAAATGATAACTCACAATTTCAAGCAAGAGGCTGGTTTTCAGCTCGAAGATTTAAGATATGAATTTACAGTGTCATTCCTTCAGATTATTTAATTTATTGTATAAATATAAATACAGTCCTGATAATGACTGCCAACGTGGAAGGAATGGGGGGAGGTATGTGGGTGGAGGGAATATAGCTGATCAGTCTGTTCCCTAACATTTTGGAGGGAATACAATGAAGTTACTCCAGTGATCTCCACCCCCATCACTTTCTCCCTTTGAAAGGAATAACGAGATTCAGCTAGATATAACGCAGATAAAATTAAGCCTTCGATCCATTCATTCAGCTCATTTATTTCCACATACTCTTCAAGCGCATCACTGATAACAAAAATAGCTGCTATTCATTTTTTTAAACCCAGGACTTGTGATTTTCACAGGACTCTCAGCTCCTGGACTTTGCACTGTTGAGTGCACAGTGGAAAAAAAAGAAAGAAATCGATTCAAGATTTTCATTTACAAGAGGGTTAGGCATTCCAACACATTACCCACAATTGGATTTGGAGAAGAGCTGTGTGTGTTGGTCTGTAATCATTGCAACATGTTCTGCTAGAGTTTGAGGCTTTTAAAAAGTGTTTACCTAATGATATGCTACAGTCTATATGCATAGAAAGTTTATTTTTTTAAGTTACTAACAAAATCAAAAACATCAAAATCATAAAAAATTAGGAAATGGAGAGAACAGAACAAATGACAACATGTTTTTATATTACTACTAAACGAGTGTTACAGTTAACTAACTTCAAAGTAGCACATGAGTAGTCTCCGCTACATAAAAATACAGGCAGACGTCTGTGTGTTACAAGACACGTCTTCTATTTAAAAAAAAAAAACCATCAGGTTTTCAGCTGGGTGAAATTAATGTGCTGCATCAATGAAGGATAGCGAGATTTTTTTCTTCTTTTTGCCTGCCAGCCTTCAGGCATGTCCAAGCAGGTAATAACTCTCCTGAACACACACACGACCTCAGGCCAATTCCCATAGCGTTAAGCGCGGCACTGATACCTAAGCACATATAAAGATAACTCATAAATCCTGCTTCACATTAGCCCAGACACATAACCAACAAAGGGGAAAACAACAAGCGTTTTACCAGCCGGGCCGAGCCAACCTGCACTTTGTCACCGCTCGCGTCAAAAACCGGCCCCCAATTTGTGATCTAATAACCACAATGACATCTCCCTTCCAAGGCTCCCCCCACCCTAGCTTCTAGGCAATGATGTCAACAAATAAATTTAAAAAATCCGCATCTTGATAAAATTGCAAAAATCAAGGCTTCTACTGTGTCGTAATTGTTATACCAATGCAAGGTGTGTCTACATTCTCCCGCGTAGCAGATTGATGAGAAGGAAAATTTATTGATAATCATAACCTATGTTTAAAATGTACTGGCATTTCTAAGTTGGCATAATGCTGCAATTAAATCTGAAACGTTTGTTTGGTGCCTTAACTTGCATGAAGAAGCTGTATTGCTGTTTTTGTGAGTCTTTAAAATGCGGTGTTTTAACATAAGTTTCGCACAGACAAGTTACTTGAATTACCAAGAAAGGTTACTTTCTTTTGAAAGTTCTGTAGAAAATGTAAGAAAAAAAGCTGAATTTAGTTCAGGTGTTGGTAAGATTTTGAAGCAGCGCACAATAACTCCATAGCTCTATAACTCCATAATCTAAGACTCGTGACAAATGTTTTTGTTTTTTTTAACAACTTGTTAAACCAAGAGTCTCGACTTATTTCTGAGTTATGGAAAAACAGCTTTGAGAAAGTTAAGCTCATTCAGTTTGGAGCTGTTGATGAGTGTAATTGATTGGAAATGGTTTGTTGTTTCCATGTAAAGGCTGCTTTGGCTGCCAAGTAGCATTTAATCCAAACTTCATTAATGTAATCATGAATATTCAATTAACTCTCTGTTGCCTCAATTTCACCCAGCTGCTATGAAATTGCTCAGGATAAGAATAAGTGAGTACGGCTCATTGATAATGTCCTTTGTAGAGTCCTTCGTTGTCTTTAATTGGTCCTCAATGGTGGAAAGCTTAACAATTCCCCCAATGATGGTATAGATCAGTAATGGAAAATTAATATCACTGTTCCTGGAAACTGACTCTGAGAAAGACCAAAAAGAGCTTGCCTCTTCTCCTGAGGTAATTACTTGTTTTTTTCTTTTTTCACACCGCTGGCTATAAACAGTTCATACATCCATCAACATAATTTATTTATTTGACATTTAAAAATCGTACAAGGCTAAAATAAAGGGGAAAAAGTGCTCAGAGGAAAAAATCTTTAAAAGACAATTGTGTAACAACCATGTCAGTACAGAACATCTGATGAATAACTTGGATTCTTAGAAGATGGGTTTTTTTTAAACTGTATTTCAGTTTTTTTTTTTTTTGCTTGAAGGCAATGTAGACTGTTCTCATGGTATAAAATCCAGTTTAAAGTAGCTTAGTGATATACAATAGCAGTGAAAATTCAAGACGGCTGGGACAGCAGGAAAATCTCATAATCTTAGAATGATGCACAGATGTTTAGCTTCCTTACAAAAAACAGCCGGTACCTTTAGCTTGTATGGAGTATAAAAATAAACGTATAAAGTATTTGCCCTGGCATATCAGATACCAGTTCTGTGACACAAAGGGTCACAAATTAGGTATTTATGTAGCTGTTAGAGAAGTAAAGGTGAATCATTGTGTCTGAAATCAGGTGTCTTGAGCTTATTAAACCTAGGAGACAAAAGCAGGACGACTGGGTGTGACTTTCTACTAACAAGTAAACTATTGTTACAAGAATATGATGAATATCTAAAGAAAACATACTAATTAACCCTTTAAAGCTCTGATACAAAAAGGAAAGTCGCAACACGTGTTCTCAAGATGCAAAACAGTAGTCATCAGATTATAGAGTGCCCAGACATCTCTAAACAATAAAAAACCAGCTCAACTGCATTGGAAAAAGGAGTGGGCTGGTCCACTGGAAATATTCTACTGCAAATTAGAGCGAAGATTAAAATACTTCAAATTTTGAAAGTTATGGATGTCCATATTAGACTGGTTAAAACAAATAAATTTAATCAATGATTATAATTTAGGCTACGAGATTAAAACACCTAATTTTTCTTATGACTGAGTAATCATGCACAACATTATTTATGGTTAACAAGTAAGTATTCAGAGCTCAGTACCAGTTGTCACATGAACAAAAAAATCTGTACTGCCATTAAGTCTCTAGGTAGCTTGAGTACATAACAGGTAAGAGATATTAAACCAATTTAAATCCCAAGTGCAATTCTTTTATTCCAAGAGACCAATATTCTTGGCATAACCTAAAGGGCACATAAACGTCTAAAAATACATACCAAATGTCAGTGCAAATTTATATGCAAGCCCAACTGTTCTCCCTTAGCTTCTTCAGTGTTACTGCCTTGCTATGGACAGAACGTGTTGTTGTGTGAAAAGAATACTGAAGTCAAAGCTGGTATGTTGAGATTAGCCTTATTAAAATATATCATGTGAGCGGCGCATTTCTTCCTCCGTGTGTCAACGCCGCAGTGGAAATATGCTAAAAATGCATTATCTTAGATCAGATACTAACAACATAATAATGTGTATTTATTGTTCAAAAAGACGAACTTTAAAAGCTCAGAATTTCTTCAATATTATGTTAAGTCTTGCAAATAACAGAAAAACTGGCACCATTGCGGAAAAAAACAACTGAACTGAATGTATAGCCAATAATTCCTTCAGACAGTTCCATAACCTTACAGTCCTACGCTGAACAAAATGGCATATTTACTTCACGGATGTTTATCGTACAGTTGAAGGGTGTCTTTCGCATTTGGTGAACAGCCATCATTTACTGTGAGCTGGGAAAAAAAATGCATGGCTACTGTCTGCTTGCACCATGGTCCTTCTGTCTTATGACAATATGAGCAAACATGCTAGATCTGCTTTGTTGCCGAGAAGGTTTGTCGTTAACTACAAAGACAGGGCCGGCCCCCTCGATATAGAATGCAAATATCACCTCGACCCTTCGTGCAGAGGTCACCCGGTCACAAAGTACAAGGCTGGAGCAACTTTTTGAAAGCGTTGACCTTTGCAGCTCATCATGTCCGCAGGTCAGGTGGTGGAGAAATGAACTTGTGGAAAAGCTGAAATCTCAAAGAAGCCTGAATTCAAGGGCCTTCGTTATTCAGTAATCAGCTTTAATATATATATATATATATATATATTCCTATTACATAAGTCTGAGTTATGGAAAAACTTAGATTTATCAGTCGTAATAAAGATGCAACATAGAAATCTTTGCTCGTCTACACAGTAATTCCTTGACGTGCGCCAGCTTGGTATCTATAGATTTTTACTGTAGGCAAAACTCAATTTAATATAAGTGTTTTAGAAAGCACCACTGACTAGGTACAATCGATACAAAAATGGCCGACTTTAATAGAAATAGATGACATTGACGTTCCTGGTTAGTTAGTATAAAGCATGTCAACACAAGGTCTGGTAGGTAATAACATCATATTTTCTGTCTGATGAGGTGATTTCTTTAGCTAACGCAAAGAACTTAACGTAAACAAACAAGACCCTATGTGTGGTGTCTGTGCATTGTTGTCCTTCTGTAAACCCGACAGACTGCATAGCTATTTCTTTTTTTCATAGGCATGGTGCAAAGTCATTAAAATCCAAACTAAATCATGTTTACACGTAAATCCAAGCAACAGAGCATTAATTGCTCATCTCTCACACATCATGTGGGATGTCAATTACACCCAATGACAGAGTGGGAACCGCCGAAACCTGGCGAAAACAATACGGATTTTTTTTTTCTTCCAATCATTTTGTCCCCCAGACTGTTTATTGTTGCATATGCTGTATTATTTAATTCTTCACTACAACACTTTCATAACATGTGCTTTTTTTTTTTTTTGCTTTGTGGCGACAGCCGGAGAAAAGCTTAGAGATCGAGGGAAAGACATGCTATTAGTACTGCTACATCATCACTATTAATGCCATCTGCATCTGATACTTGACCTTAATCTTCCTGAAGTCTGGCCAGGCTGACACCTGAGACTCTCGCTCGGCCGCTGCCTTCCCTTTTGTGGAAAACAGCTGCCCGCCCCGCGCCTCGCAATGCGACGCATTAATTTCAGCCCACTTGACCAGAACACAGAGTGGCCACTGTGTCTGAAGAAGACTGAACGGCAAATGCAGAGAATCCCACAACCATAATATTTAGCCTTTGAAACCACATCACAGGAGCTGGCCTTCGCAGCGTGTTCTGCGAGTCTTGTGGCCCAGCGGCCCGCAGATCGCTTTTGAACAGGTCGTGGTTTTATTAGCTTCTAAAATGTAGTCAGATCCAATTATTTTCTGAATTTCCTTTTTCCTTCTTGTGACACCGATTGTGCCGGGGATCGTTTGTATGTCCCTAATGTGAAGAGTGAAGATCAGGTCAATCTACATGTTTCACAGTTGGACCGTTGCCCTCTGCGGGGGGGGGGGGGGGGGGGTTACGGACAGACG
>JAODJX010000002.1:1325266-1338044 GCA_026776945.1 Isichthys henryi
ATGGTGTGTGAGTGTGCCCTGCGATGGGCTGGCCCCCCATCCTGGGTTGTTCCCTGCCTCGTGCCCATTGATTCCGGCATAGGCCCCCCGCGACCCAGTAGGATAAGCAGTTTGGAAAATGGATGGATGGATGGGTTTATACCCCTCAATACTGAAGCTTTGCTAATTGCGCTTGGCAGAGAGTGACTCCCAGTCACCTCCATGAGTAAACACTGGTTCGTCTTTAACGATTTCACGTAAAAGCGCAGAGTTGCGGTCGAGTGATCCGATTTTTATTTGACACGACAGCAGTTGACTACATGGAAGGTTAACAGCGTGCGTACCATATATCATCCGACAAGCCATTGAAATTGAAAAACAAATGTTTTCCCTGCTGACCGATGGTGTCGTTGAAGAGAGTTATGGAGCGCAGACTTTTTCTGACATTCTCGTCAAGACAAGAAAGATGGCTGGTACAAGCAGAAGCTGAAAAGCATTACTATTTAAGACGTATAACTTAAAGATCAAAACCAACAACCACTGTCATGCTAAAAATGTATCTTGCTTGTTCAAACTTTTTTTTTTTATAACCTACAGAAGCTTTCCATCTATGGAAATTTCTAACATTTCCTGAGCTGTCAAAGGCACGTTGCTAACCCAAGTACAAAAGAAATTAGGGGAAGCATGTCCTCTTTACCAGGGAACGTTCTTTTTCCAGAGTTTTAGCATTATTTGGGCTTGCAAGCTTTAGCCATATGGCTGCTCACCCTTTGATAGCATGGTCACATTTCTGCTTATAATGATGTAACTATATATATGCATATTTAATTTCTTCAGTTACAGTACCTTTGTTAAGGGCTAAAGAGTTGGGAAACATGTGCTATTTCTTAAAACCCCAGTATGACACAGATCAAAGGCTAACTGAGCTGCTGTTATTCATTAGAAAAGTTTGCCCGGTTTCTTGAAACAAAATGCCTGAGCAATAAGTGTGCATTCTAGAAAGCATTATATTACAGATATTTGCACCATTGAGTCTAATGGGTGTAGTGCCAGAGTTGTGTACCTTGGAGTCTTTCAGGGTCCATAGTTGTACTGCTTATGTCCTTTTCGTTCCAAAGCTATGTTCCTTGGGCCGCTTTGGTTCTATTGTTCTGTTCCTTTGGCTTTTTGGGTTCCACAGTTGTGTTGCTTGGGCCTTCCGGGTCCATTGCTGTGTTCATTGAGCTCTTTGCTCAAATGCTCAATAAATTAGTCACTTAGTTGTTTATTATTTGGAGTCTGTTTAATCCAGAATAAACCGCAATATGACTCTAAAAGTAATTATGACAGGTCACATCCACCCATAATCCTTGCTGATGTCACCGTTCACTGGTTCTGCCTTTGCCAGTCCTGTTTTTTACTTACAGGGAGATACATGTTGTATACTGACTTGTCCCTTTAGCTGTCATATAGTTTATTTACTGTGCATCAATGTTTCCCAGTCCGGTCCTTGAGGACCCACAGTCGGTCCATGTTTTTGCTCCCTCCTGGACCCAGGTAAGCAAAAATGTAGACTGTCTGTGGGTCCCCAAGGGCCAGATTGGAATCAAAACAGTATTTAGTCATGCTTAGTATGTAACTAGTCAGTCACATGCATGGTCTTAGTTTTGGTTAGAAAATGTTAATAGAGCTTCATATGAAGTTAAAGTTTGTGTAACAGGCCTTACGAAATATTCATACATATTTTTTTGTTTTATTTTCATTTGTGGCAGAGAATGGTAAGTAAAGGCACAAAAAATTGACAGAAAATTAGATAAAATGTAATATATGGCCACATATTACACTGTATAAAGTATGGATTAGGGATACAAAAGAATATATGTCTTCATTTATGAGCCCAGGTTCAGTATTTAGTTCACCCATGAGTACTGAGAAATTAGGTTTCCTACTTTAAAAGCAAAATCAAGAAGTTATTATTGTTCTCTGTTTATGTTTCTGTAGTTTATTGCTTTTTCACATTTTAAGGCCAGTAAGAGTTGTACTTTTAAAACAGTTATGTAATCCCTTCAGTGCATTTCTGAACTAAAACTACATTCAAGATTTTCCCATTTTGAAATGCATTTTAACTCATGTTTGGTGTGATGCACCGGACTGCTGGTAAAACAAATGGCTTATTATGTGGTACCTTAATATGATATAATACAATAATAGTCTAATACTGAAAGAATGGTACAGACTTCTTCATATGTCCTGTCATTAAAAGCTCTGGCAGCTTAGCGCAGTTAAAATGCCAGCGCATGACTGGGAGCTTTGAGAGCCCCTGAATTCACATCAAGTGATTCGTCACAGTGGGAGCATGCATCATCGCCGTGGCAACTATAAGTAGTGCGTGCCTGGTGATTGGCCGTTTGTTGGAGTGGAGTCCCAGCAGGCAGGCGACAGGATACCTGATGCTGCAGGGCAGAAGGAAGCCCACACTCCCTGATTAGTTTCACAGCTGTGCTGAATGTGGCCGACAAACAGGCCACCAACGACCGGACCAATGGAGGATTGGATTCCTGACAGGGAGGGGAATCGCTCTTGATAGCGTGCGAGATAGGTTGCATGGAGAAGAATGGAAAGTCAAGCATCTATTTTTTAATGTACCCACCTCGTTTTGTTATAGGAGCCAAATACTGTTGCCTAACAAAAACGATATTAGTCTAGTGCCAGGGCGAGTTGCCAGCGTACTGTGCGTATGCAAAGAAAAGAGACGGAAATTAGCATAATATAACCTCAATGGAGGAAAGAGGAAGTCAGACATCCAAGAGACAGAACTAAGTAAAATGAAATCAGATACACAAATCCCCTGTTCTAAATAGTATTGGGACCATTGATGAAACGCTCAAAGCTTTAGGAAATAATTGTCACACAGCTGCCGCCATACAAGAAAAGGGAATGTGTGGTATAGAAAGATGCCAGGGAAATGCCTTCTCGCCGAGCCTTCGGTTTCATCCTGAAACGGCAGGGAGAGCTTATTCAATTAATTGTCTTTTTTCGCCCATTAGCTAAAGCACAGCTGGGCTGAGACTGGAACTATCGGGGTGGGAAAGAAAGAAGGATTGGTACCACAACTGTGTCAACTCATTAAGTTGCTCTGAGCTTTAGACTGGCTTGATGAGTAGCGTGGCTCAAGTTATTACCAGAACTCTTGCACTAATTTGACTTCAGAGCAGCTACAAAGACATGTGCTTCTCAGCTGTTCCAGTATCCGCAGCCTTACAAGCAATATGAGCACAATATGCTGTAGGCTTCTGAAAGGGAATCTGTACAACAGTACAGAGCATTTATAAAGGGCATAAAGTGGTTCAATTAGTTCATTAAAAAAAACTGACAGAATGTTATACGCCATAAAATAACTGTGAAACGGTAGACGGGACAAGCTATGTTTTTTTCGCCTTTTCCTTTCATCCTCCGTGCTTGTTCTGTCCCGTCCCAAATGTTAGAAGTTTTATTATTAACATTCCTAGAGTAGCTACCGAACTGAAAGGTCAGCAGTATTTAGCTAAAGAGAAAGGTTACGCCTCTCAGAAGTACGTTCGTAATGTTCAGCGAACAAATATTCTTGTAATTAAAGCCAGATGCTCATCTTCTTCCAGATATCTATTGTTCTATATACATATGCATTCACAAACCATTTCCTGACATGTAAACCAGTAACTCAAAAGTATTACAATATTATAAGATTATAAATTCAATTTCAAATGTAAACTTTATGTGTGTGTGTTTACACACACACACACACACACACACACATATATATATATATATATATATATATACACACACACACACAGTGTACTGTATGTTTGTATGTATGTGTATATATAATGTACATATCAAGTGCAAATAAGTGCAATATCTTAAGTGCAAATAAGACAGAGTGTTAATTTTGGAAAGCCACTAACGGTCTCAATCACTGACACATTCCTAACTACTGTTAGCCAGTAGAGGCTGAGACTCCGCTATCGTCGATACTTAGCAGACGCATAGGGAATGTCAATATTCTGGCTGTTTTATCTTGAGCAAAGGATTATCCTATGAGGGAACCATGCAGATCACATAACCCTGTCAGTTATACACCAACAAATATATCGCTCACTTTAGCAGGACAGATTGCATAGAAATTAACCACTAAATATGACTGGAATCTATACAGCATGGCACCACAATAAATTATGTCACAAGAGCCTAATTCAAATTTCCATAAACCTAGGATGTTTGAACAATGAGTTTGCGTTTGATTTTTTTTCCCACTGGAACAGTCATTAAGCTACAGGAAATGACTGAAAACTATATTTTACTAAAAAAAGTGCAAATAAAGGTCAGTGTGAATGTTTATTAGGTGTGAGGCATGCAAAAATAAAGTTGCAGCCCATCAAATATAGTGAAGTGTTTATTATTATTATGAGCAGTAGTAGCAGTAGTAGTAGTATAGTAGTAGTATAATAGTAATAGTAGTAGTACACTGTCCGAAAAAAGTATCAATTTGTACCAGAGACTGTGCCCTAAAGGGCCTGCCAACTGTACTGTAGGTAAATGCACCTTTTAAGGTACAGAAATGGACTCTGAGGAACATTTTTGTACTATAGGGGGTACATTAATGTTGTTTGTACCTTGGAGAACAAAACTGTACCAGGGCTGCACCCTTTTTTCTGGCAGTGTAGTAGTTCCAGTAGTAATCAATTATGTCTCTTCTTCCGCTGGTTGACGTATGCATGCAAAAAATGCAGGGACCATGTAAAATATCAAAGAGCAAATTCCGTGTTCAGAATATCATCTAAATGTGAGAACGTCATCTGGGTTAAATGTTAGGCACTTGCAAACATTCACTTCTTCGTGTTACATGGCCAGACTCTCTGGGATCTTTTTGCGAACAGGGACTACAGCTCCGTCACTAAGCAAAATGGTTGCCATGCATTAAAAGAAGAAAGGACGTCTCACGTGCTATAGCTAGCAGTCGCTTTAAAGACTACGAGGCAGACTCTGTGATGATAGATTGTTAAGTAGAATTTAAAAAGAAATAAACTACACTGTTGCTTTTCATGTACAAATAAAACTGATATTTTTGCTGATATTCTAAATGCGATGATATGACAATTTAAAACCATAACAAAATCAATAATGTCATTCGCGGTAATAATAGCTAGAATATATCTTAAATTTTTTGACAGTTTTATTTAACGTTAACTGTTAACTGTCCTGCTTTTGTGTATGGCTAATCATTATATTATTTGATTATCACATCCGTTTAGTTATGCATTTAAATAGCCTATCCATGTGGTATTTGTGAGAAATGACACCTTCTCCCCTTCCAAAAAAAAGGGCAGTATATGCCATAGGACTGTGGTAGAAGTTCTCCAAGCAGAGATGGACACGGCTGAAACGGTGGCCCTCAGCAGAGATGGACACGGCTGAAACGGTGGCCCTCAGCAGAGATGGACACGGCTGAAATGGTGGCCCTCAGCAGAGATGGACACGGCTGAAATGGTGGCCCTCAGCAGAGATGGACACGGCTGAAACGGTGGCCCTCAGCAGAGACTTCCTCAGCTGCGAAGCTGTTGTGCTCAAGTCTCACTTTGGCTTAAAGGCCGTATAATTTGGTTGGAATTGGCACTGCGGGGACCCATGAATGCACTTGTTTACTGAAAAGCAGGAGTTTTCACATGCACCACGCATATCCTAAAGAGTTAAACCTCACCCGCAGGCCCAGCCTGCCAGTACCCCGCTCCCTGCCTCCCGGACTTGCCTTCGTCATTCTTCAGAAATCTGACTAAACCCGATGGTTCGCAAATTAGCATGCCTGTTTAGTAGGGAAACGGTCTGAGAAGCACAAAGTGTGTGGCGTTGGGCCGCCACTAAATAAACTTGCGCTGCCAGAAGCAGGGTCATGCAGAGAGAGAGAGCCCGGCAGATGAATCAAAATGACAACCAGAAGATTTTGACAAACTTAATAAATTTGAGTGAGAAAATTCAATGAAACAGCACAAAGTGCCACAAATCTCCGCTACATATTAGATAAACAGTGGGCAGTTTACAGACCCACTTAGAAATGTAGACTTTTATTTATGTCTAGGCCACGTCACCTTTAAAAAGATCTAACCAAGAATATTCCAGTAGAAGCTGGTCGTTCTTTAGGAAAAAGAACCAAAAAAAATGTTCAGTGTCCAACCAGTTATCTCCCGTAAGCACCTGTCTAGCACATAGCAAGCGATCATGCAAGGTTAACTCATACAGTGAGAGGCAGGATTCAATCCCCCAGAAATGTAGGTGTTAGACTACAGTGTTAGCCACTGAGTGGCTGTGCTGCCCACTTGATATATATTTCTCCACCCTTAAAACCACTGTACGCTGCTCAAAATACAGTATATATACTATATGCGTATTTATATATGTCTGTGTCTTTACTGTACATGATTCATTAATTTGTGTTCTTTTACAGCTCTCTGGATCTGTGTAAATGTGTACTGTGTCTTTGTGGGAAAGCATGGATTTTTGTTTTATGGGTTTGAAAAGACTAGTTCACTTTTAGACTAGTGAACTATAAGTCGATTCACAGTTACAATATTCACTTTGTCCAGTGACAGAGAACACAGGAAAAAAAGCCATCTATTGAAATGATGTCCTTCAGCCTTTGCCAAAAATTTGAGTTCTGGTGACAGACATACTGCCAGGGCAAAAATAACTAACCAGGAAAAAAGACAAGGATTATCTCTTAGTCACAAATACAGTAAAAGCTTCCAGACTCCCTATGGGTGATTGTTATTTCATTCATTCATTCATTCATTCATTCATTCACTCATTCATTCATTTGTTTGTTTGTTTATTGCATTTACATATTTATTGTGCACTTTAATATAAATAATGACCATCGCTGTATAAAAAGTTCTTTCAAACATTCAAACCACCGTTGTCTTTGAGCTTCTCTCTCTTCTGCACCAACAATTTATACATACAGCAAAACGAAAACACAATAGTTTTCTTGTCTGGGTGTTTTTTCTTCTCTCCACGGTCCACGGCTCCACGGTTCACTGTAGTCCGCCATGACCTCATTGTGGATCTTTATGCCTCTAACTCTCTCTGATCCTTACTTGTGTTTAACCAGGCTTCCGGAAGAACGTGGTGACAGAGTCACAATTGCACAACATTAAAAGCCCGTGACACCATGCAGGGGACACCTCTGTTGTCTTTCTTGTCTTTATCTATTGCAACATCAGCAAGTAATCATGTGGCCTTTCAGTGCAAAGCCACTCTCCACACAGTCTGAGCAAAACAAACAGTACCGGCTCATGTCGGCCCATATAAAAGCTGTAACGAAAAACTTGACACTTTGAATTGCTGCTTTGTTATGTCTGTTTTTTATCAAAACTTTGTAATATTATACACCATGTGTCACATAAGCAACATATTTGCATGTAAAAAGCAAAACTTGTCTTTTAAATTATTAATTAGATAAATATGCCCAAAGGTACAATGTGTGCCTAATACTCCATTTTTAATTCATGGTGATAAAATCTATAGAAAAGGTTTATATGGAGTTCTCAACAACCAAGGATATTGCATCCATGGGGTTGATATATTAGCCATCTGGCCTAGCAAGAATTATGAGGGATCTGACTGCAGTCGAAGAGCTGTCTGACTTGCAGAGATGACTATGGGACAACACTAAACCATAGGTAGTGGTAAGAGTTTGGTACGTCTGAAATCTCAGCTTAATTTTAATACCCTGTTTGTTGCTAACAGGTTACCTTCATTGCGCAAATTTGCAATTTGTTTGTGACATGGGTTTAGTCTCTTGACAGAGAATGTCATAAAAGACGTGGACCTTGATATAAACAAGTGGAACGCAGGATTTAAGGAAAACTGACAGATGCAGTTTGCGAAATGAAACTAATCGCACCTTACCTCCAATTAAGCTCATAGATTTTTTTGGTCTCCCATGAGTTGTCCTGCTGGGAAAACAGGCTAAATTGACTGGAACCTCCTTGAAGCTGGAAAACAGGATCTCCTGGCACCCAGGAGCCCACTCATGTGGTGGCCATTGTTCCGCCCAGTGCTGGACCGGAGCTGCTAGGGTAACGGCAGAGACTAGAACAGCTGTAAAGGACTGTCTCCTTCCTGTGGAGACTGGTTGGGCCACTATGCCTGTACTCCCCACAAAGAAATTCAGGATATTCATTGGGGGGAACTTGGGGATTCATATTCATGTTTCCCACACAAAGCAGCTCACGGCAAACAGAGTCTGATCCTAAGTCCTAATGGACTTCAGAGGAAGAGGTGTGAAATCTGGCTATTATTATGAAAGCCTTCGTATGGAGCCCCTTCTCTAGTCCCCCTGGTCTGACAGCCAGTGAGGTGCATTTAATTGTAAAGAAAACTATTTAGTTTGTGCATTGTTTACCCTTCAATGGTCTTTTGAAAAGTTAGGATCATTAATTCTCTTTGTTTGGACGGAAAAATAATCCACGTTGAATGACTTTGGTGTTCTCAGCAGTGTGGATTACTCCTTGCGGCGTTGCTGCTCTGGAAGACTTTCCCCACATCTACGACGACGTCAAAAGAAGGTTTTTCAGCATTAACATTTATCTCTTTGTTAATGAACAATGACTCTCCAAAAGTAGTCTTTTCTTTCGCTTCCTCCTTCTCTAAGATACACAGCAGCGTACGATGTGTTTTATCGCACTCAGAACGCGCAAAATGGTTTAAAGGTACGAACAGTAAAACAGATACATGGGTACATTTAAAATTAATAGGGTGCATAAGAGGACACTGAAAAATGACTTTTGTTTCCCATGGTTTTTGAATTGCTTAAACAGCTTCAGCGTGTTGGGTCATTTCCAGACACAGCATTATAAGGTAATCAGAAGGCCCACAACGTAAGATATTTGTCCAGCACAGGCTATCTGTAAGCCAGCAATATATTTCCATCGAATTCCAGGCCAGAATCAAAGATATTCTCATGATTGTTACGGCGCCTTGTATGACTACATTCATGAATAGTAGGAGAAAACACAGAACACGACAAGAAATAACACAGTGCTTCTACTCATGGTTAATATAATCCAATAAAAACAACATATGACACTAAAACAGTCGTTATTATAGTGGGGAATGGGGGAGGGGGGCGGGTGGGATTATAATAATTTGAGAATTTCCCCTGAACTGTGTGATGCACTAATCAAACAGCACCAGTCATATCCGGGTTATTGACTGGAGGCTTTATCTCCTAACACAATAACAGACTCTATAATTCTCTTAAATTCCCTTGGTCGCTGGAGTTTTCAGGATCTCCACATTTAGATGCATGGAAGTACCTACTTTGATTTTTTTTTCAGCTCATATTCGAGGCAAAACAATGTAACGCTGGAAAGAACAGCAACCTTGACTAACCTCTGTAAAATACAAATTACATCAAAATATCCTTTTGGTTAGTTCACAGTTACAGACCAACTGGGCTATGAACTATATTTATCAATATGTTGATTCCTGATTTGATCTGTATTCCATTTAGCTATTATAACTAGTTATAGCAGTAATTTTCTTTTTTCTTCTCATCATACATGTGTACATGATCATATGGGATTATTCCTTAAAGTTTACACAGTAAGGGTATTATGTGAAATAAAACAATTGTATCCAGTATCCACTCAAGTAATTAAAATTCATTTTAAAACTAACACATTAAATAATAGAAAGATGCTGATTTTCTTAGCTTTCTTAGCAAACTGGTAACAAAATGCATTTTCATGCAATGTCTTGAGCAGGGGCGTTGCTAAAAATTTTGGGACCCCAGTCGAGACCAATCCAGGTATTTTCTAAAATTTTTAAGGTCCCTGTGAACAAGGGGCCCGTGGAATTGTCCTAACTCCCCCCTTACAGCACCCCCGGTCTTGAGTGCCCATGATTGGCAGTACTGTATGTTTGTGTAAACACTTTAGGTATTGTAAGCAAGGCCTCTCAGTCCATGCAATTTCATTAGTTTGTTCTGTCATTATATTTAATATTGTTCTGGCATCATTCAGTAACAGCTTAGCATAAGCGTGCAAAGGCTCTCTGTGATGCTACACTTTAAACATTGGACATGAATTTTGCTAATTCATACTGTTCTGTATGTAGTTACGTAGAATATATTTTGCACTATAATTACACAGACCTCAGGCTAAGATTCAGTCTCAAAAAAAAAGTTTTTTTGTTCTCAAATTCTTTTCTTGGCTATTTAGCAGTGTTTTAATTAAATTTTAAAATGTTTAATTTTCCATAAACTCGTTGAAGGAATCCGTTTTGCATTTACAGGACTAGATTACATGTTTAGAAACCAATGTCCTTCTTACAATAGATGCAAAGCACATTACACCAGATAACCTCAAACAACCTTCACCTGCCTCTCACCCCAAACTGTATTAGAAGGAGGCAAACTTTTAATTGCTGCGCTATTGTGGTGTCTGTCTTGAAGGAAATATTTTACAGCCAAAGTGCGGAATTAGCTTGCTATGCAGCTGACATGGACCTGTTTGTGGAAAAGCTATACCTGCTCACTTTTTTGCTAATCATCCATTTTCCTTGCCATTCCTATTAACCCACACGGCCAGTAACACATTCAGTCTGACACAGAGAAGCTTCTCCTTTGCCGTCATAAAAGAACATGGACTGGCTTATGTAGATGCCTTGGGATTTTCCAGCCGTCGTGATATTCATCCATCTTCCAGCTACTTATCTCAGTAAGAGTCACAGGAGGCACCAAAGCCTTTCCTAGAGAAACATTTTTGCTTACATTTAAGTGGCATACATTTTGAATAAAAATTGAATTTACTGACTTATGTTATCTGCTTATTTAAATCATAATATTGCTCAGAATCTACTGTCTGGGATTTATGTGCTAGTTTGCCTATTTGGCTTTAGAGAATGTTGATTGGATAAAATGGCATCAGACAGGAAGCAGGAAGTAGGAAGTTTCTTTGTGCACCCATGTGACATGTTCAAAAAATAGTTGCAAAAGGAATCTGCTTCCATCCAGTGCCAAATTCTGTTAAAGACGCTCCATATACCTTTAGGTGAAGCCACTACTTACACTAGGCGTGCACAGCGTATGGGAACATACTGAAAGGAATGCTAATCTGCACACACTTTAGGCATTTTTGAGATGCCATTTCGAATTACTACATGGTTTTGGACTGCAGATGAGAGCACACTCAGACACATCGCAAAGGCAGGATTCAGACCCCAGAGGTGGTGATCATGACAGCCCGGCTGTGATATATTTCATTTGTTTCTTTGTTTGTTGTCATGGACTATCTATGGAAGAGTGTCCCTAAGGAACTATTAGTGAAAAGGAACTATTAGTGAAATGAATCCATCCACCCATTCTCTGCAACGTTTGTCCTATCCAGGGTTACAGGGCGTCCTGAGCCTACCTTGGAGACTATGGACACAAGGCTGGGAACAACCCAGGATGGGGCTGAAATGAATCCATAATGGTCAAATAGCAGGGCACAAGGCTGGGGTACACCCTGGACGGGATGCTAGCCAAGGGCGCAACTTTGATTTGAACACTTAGGGGGTTGAGGTCTCCACCCATTTAGGGTGGGTTGTACTAGCTGGTTTTGAACCCCCCCCAAGTGTTAATTTATCCCCATGCTGCCAGCCCGTCACAGGGCATAAGACTGGGGGACTCCCTGGATGTGATACCAGTCCATCACAGCACAATTACATTCACAGTAATTTAGAGATGCCTGCATCTTTGGACTGCCTGTGGAAACCAGAGGACATGGACAAATCCCATACAGCAGGGGGAGAATAGACAAACTGCACACATACACACAGCGGATATTCAAACCCCTGACCCTGGAGGTGAGAAGCCTACAGTGATATCATAGTAGTGATATTAAAAGCAATAATAGTAGCAGCATTAGAAGATATAGTAGATATATGTCATAATTGGCAAGATTAAAAGGCATAGATCTTCCCACTTAGCTGCGATTCTGGTTTCATTAACATGACTTGATGAATACACAACACTGACGTCCTCTGAGAGACGCAATGCTTTTGCCAGAAGGCATATTTGCTCAAAAAGCAGATCAGACTTCAACTTCAGACAGAAAGCCGAAATGCACTGATGTCACCTAGTCCAGATCCTAGCCAGGTGGCTTAATGGTTCCTATCTCCAAGTTGTCTGAAGGGTCCAGAGACAGGAAAGCCAGCGATTTAACTTGTTACGCAACAAATACCACTGATTCTTCTGGTTGCAGCCACCGCACCCCCTCTCCTCTCCCTTTCTTCTCATTATCAAGAGGCTGGCAGTTTTGCCATAGAGATCAATCACCTTTAATGGAATGCACTGACACGAATGGGCAGGGCTGTTGTTGTCTGCTCTCGTGGTATCTCTGGCAGAACACGGCAATCCCACAGCACAGATAAAGATGAGGCTGCTTTCACACCGTCTGGCTTCTACTGAAAGGGAAGCCGGGTGATTTTTACTGGCCGCTCCGCTCCTCCTTCCCTCTACATCCACCATGTCCCAGTCAATAGTCCAGCTTCTAAATGCTATTCCCAGACAGGCAGCACTACTCGAAGATTTCTTTTTTGAATCAGTATCATTTTTATCATGGTCAGTAAAGGTACTTTAAAGTTTGCATTTTAATAAGTTATATAACATTATATGGCAGTTAACATTATTATCTGATAAAGGAAGAGCTTCTTTGAAGTAGCCATCCATCCATCCATTTTCCAAACCGCTTATCCTACTGGGTCACAGGGGGTCCGGAGCCTATCCCGGAAGCAATGG
>JAODJX010000002.1:1362968-1387633 GCA_026776945.1 Isichthys henryi
CCAATCTGATAAATGTTTCTAAGCAGAAGCACTGGAACAAACCGTAAATACGCTCTGTTTCCAAATTTCTTTGTTAACAAGCATCTTCGTGTTCGCCGGAAGACCATATGCCACCATATGCCAGTGCTTCAAAGGCCCGGTGATTGCTCCCCTGCCCTGCCCTTCAGCATAAATCTCCTCTTATCTCAGTCCCCAAACAGCAGGATTTTTTTTCTAAATATCTGGTTTATATTAAGACACAGCCTCTTAAAGGAGAACAAAGTCCCACTGAGGGCATAAATAAGGCCCTGGGTGAAGCCATAAAGAGATTTACGCTGTGTTAGCTTGGGAGGAGGATTAGAGATGGGTGAGGTGATGCTCCAGCCTCGCATGGTCCATTACCGAGAGCCTCCTCAGGACCGGCGGAGCTCAGAGAGCCTGGTCTGGGTCAGCCAGAGACTCCAGACAAACACACTCCGTCCAGGCCTTTTTTGTGCTCTGGTTACGAGTGTCAGAGTTCAAAAAAGCCCACAGGAAGCCCTCTTTCCATCCACATTTGAGAATGGACCTTAAATTACTGCATCCTCCCTTCCCTCAAAAACACGATCTAGCGTATTAAGAGCTGTGATTCTCCTTGATCTTCATTGAACATTTAGTAGTGAGGTAACATTCAGCAACTGCTTTTATCGCAGATATTTTTATGATATTTATAATGCTTGAAAGAGGGACAGGGAGAATTGCAAATTAAATATTAATTAGGGTTAACTCTAAAATGTGTCTTTTAGGTGCTATTTATGTACAATGTCAATGTAATCATGTGTTGTCAGTTAAGAAAAAAACTTTGTTAAATTCTTGATATTAACGCTGAGGATCGTTTACGTCCAGGATCATTTACATCCATTTGGCTGAGGTCTTTTTTGCCCTTTTTTAATACGCTCATTTAATTTACATTTGTCATACTGAATCTGTTTATGTAAACATGCTTCCCTCCATAGGCTGTGATCACAGAGATAATTATAGCTTCAAGGAATATCTTGGTCTCTGTATCTGCAATCACAGTGTTTTATGTCAGGAAGACAGTAATTGGGGGGAAGGGAGTGGCTCGCTTTATATTAAGCTCCTTTCAGACTTCGTAGCAATGAACAACTGAAAATAAAATTATGTTTGTCTGCCTCTCTAAGAAGAGGAAGTATGTTTAATCAAAACTTATTTGGAAGGAAAATGTCTCCCCGTGTTCTCTTAATTAGCCTGTTGCTTCAGCTACAGTATCATTTTCAACGTGAAAAGCCCCCCCCGAAATGTTCAGCAGTGTCCCGCTCCAGTCCACACGTGTAAGCTATCGGCAGCAGTCGAACTCTCACGGTGCGTCATTCGAGTCCGCCCCGTAAAGCGCAGGACGTAAAGCGAGTGAACGTACACCAGTCTCAACTCTAAACATTTGTGATGGTTGTCTGAACGCATGTGACATCGAAACGATGTCTGAAGCACTCAGGGGCCATCGGAAAGTCTCATGATGAAATAAAACCTGACACCCAAATTTCCATTTCTATATTATCTGGGCTAATCAGAGCCATATCCATGCTGTTCTACAATGAACTCATCATGCTGTTCTGTAGTCACATTTTTTCATAAATAAACAAAAGCTTTGCAAAGTCCTTTCCACAGGTTAAAATGTATCAGTTTAAAATTCGCAGAGTACACTCAAATGGCTTGTGAATTTTCTACAGAATGCATATATTGCTGCAAGTCATTAATATTGTATTGTAACTGGTTCTGTGTAACTGTAGCAGAATATGTATGGCTTTAGGTTAAACTTTTAGGGTGTAATTTAAAGATATCCTGTGGCAAGGATTAGTGTCAGATTGTACCAGGCCATAATCATTGTCATTTACCCTAATATACCTTGTTGCTCTGCATTTGATTTGCTTTGGGAAAACAAAAATGGCTCCGTCCAAGTTTTATCAAAATTTAGAGCATCTCAGATGCATGAATTTGAAACGATTTCATGGCTAATGGTTAATATTGTCCTTATCCCTTAATAAAATGTTTTTTCATTCTTTTATTTGTCACAATACAGTAAAAAAGGAGATAAATGTCTACTGAATGTCATGTTTACATTTATTTGAATAATCTTGTAATTAAAGGTGTTACAGTTTATCTATGAGTATGAATAACCTCGGGTCAGTTCTGGAAATGTGTAATTGATGGCAACATTTGCGTTGTCTCAAGGACACACTTAACGCTTTGTTTTCGCTGTAGCTACCACACCTGCTTTAACGTGGAACTAGGATTCACCGTGGATATAAAAAGGAGCTGACCCAGAGGTCCGCCAGCCTGTACAGATCACTCCTCATAAGCTTGTTAATGAGACATTTGCATTAAATATCATTCATTTGCATATTTTAAACTGTGTGGCGCTCAGGAGAGGTTTATTTTTGCGGATTCCACAGCCACACAGTATCCCAGGCATGTGCATATTAGTTCACAGATGTTCATTATTCTTTTGGAACTCTTAGCAGCTAATTTAGCGTATTGTAAATCGTAGAAGCCGTAGGAAAATCTTTTGTTTGAACAGTTGACGGAGAAACGGCATCGGTGTGTCACGTTGAGAGCGTTATAAAAACTAATATGCTGCCTCAAGATGGTCATGTTCAACTCAATGGGGGGGGGGGGTAGATAATGCATATCATGTCTCTAAATGCGCACAATCGAGCTTTTCAGCTCCACATCAGCTAAAACTGCATCCAGCTGCAAGGCAATTAAGAGAAAAAAAGAGGGACTAGTATTTCACATCAATTATGAGATGTTTTAACATGGGAGGATTTTGTTCTCCAGCAAAGCAGCGCATGAATACAATATAGGCCACTTGTATCTCCAGTGAATTAAAACTGCCATATCTAGTGCTCAGCAGTTTTGTAATTTACTGCCATACTGATTACATGCTGTTCCTGACCTGAAAGCTAAAGATTTTTTTTTTGCTGAGGTGAAACATCGCCCCCCCCCTTTTTTTAATCCTCCACAGAACAGCCAGGTGTAAGCAGAGCGGCATCCCATAATAAACCTCTCAAAAACGTGAACAGTTTGTGTCAAATAAATTAACACATTAATAACGATACTTCCAGAATTGCCCCTCCTACATTCATGCTGTGCTCTCCAAAACGGTGAAAGCAGATTCATTGTTTTATAAAGTATTTAAGTAACTCATTCACCAGTATGTTTTAACAAAAAAAACATATTTTACATTATAATGCATTTCAAACTGCAGCTATTAATATAACTTATTCTTTGGAATAAAACACTCATTTTGCCCATCTTATTCCCTCTAATAAGGCCAAAGTAAAATTATTTTTCTAATTACGTTGGGAATGGCAATAAGAAAGACTAATAATGCCCATTAAATGTGAACTAGCAGAAAAAAATGGGTGAGTTATTGAGTCTCTGGGATTTCAATGAATAGAATTTAGATGAGAAATCAGCTTATATAAACTTTCTAGGGTTATTGGAATAAATTTTAAACTTTAAAAAGGCACAGTAACTGGAGAAATTAAAAGAATAATTGGTTTCAAACAATATGCATCAGTTATATAAATTATCAGTTAAAATGATGACTTGATTTTCTACTGAATAAGCATGTAGGAATTCTTTAAGCCATCTTGATATCGTATGAGACAGACATATACAGGTGAGAGACTTGGGGTTTGTGTATCTTTCTGCTGCAGATTTTAGGGTTAATGATTGTACTTTAGGGTCCACTGGTGCTATGATTACTCTACCGGCCACAGGATTCGAAACACAGACTCTTAACCCCCAGAACCACACACCACCCCAGCGAATGTCCGGGGGGGGGGGGGGATTTAATGTTACATGCATGGAAAAAGTGCAGGGGGATGGGGGGATTTAATATTATTTGCATGGAAAAAATGCAGGGAATATTTTCAATATATACAGTGAAATAAACTTTATTAAGACCTAAGAAAAGTCAAAATCATCATAACTGCTTGAAAAAATATCATATCTTGTGAAATTAACCTGGGGAAATTTTCCTGGAACCACAAATTTTGCTTAACTAGATTCATAGGATGATCTTTTATTAATCTGGCAGATGGTATCATAAATCAGAAGTAAATGAATGTAGCTAAGAGTAAATAACTAGGTTTAGTTAAAAATGTTAAAAGACAATACAGGTAGCTCTGTACAGCTACCGTGCGTTACTTAATTTTCATGTAATCATTTTCAGAACGCAACTGAAGGGGTTCGGTAAAATGGGTTTTATTGTTGTGAGATCATACGGCACCCTGAAACCCCGAAGCATCCCACTCATCCTGACTGGTTTTCTTCCTGAGGATTCCTGTGTCCACTGGACAGGACACCACAGGAAGTTTGCAACCACTGGGATGTGGGGCCATTCCGTAGATGGGAGGTTCTGGAACACAGTGGTGGAGCCGTGGAGAAACCAAAACCAGAGGCCGGAACTGAACGACAAAAAACCGAAACAGATTACAAAACCTGCCTCGCTTGTGTGTCGCTTTGGGCAAAATGCAGCTGCTAAACAAATAAATGTAAATGCGATCCAGATCTATAGGCAACAAAATCTCAGGGTGTAGGAGCTTTCAGTAGTGCTTACTTGGCCTGTTTGTATCAATCCAGGATTTCTAACATTAAGTAAGTCCTAGACTGCGTCAGTGGTAATGCTTTAATACAACTACAATTTTCAATCCATATTTGTGCCCTTGAGAGGTAAAGTGGGCTGACCCACATTTTTGACCCCTACCCCCGTTTTATTGAATATTTTCAATTGGATAAGTTGTTATTATCTAAGTCATACCTCTGTGCCACCTATGATATATATCAATTGTAGGGTATAGGCACACTGATTTTTTGAAAAAAACTCAACTTCGGAGCTCATTTTCTCAAAACTTTGTTTTTTGTGGGATGGCCCACTTTACCTCTGAAGGGCATATTTCAGAAGAGTATGTGAAGAACAGACCTCAGGTATGATCACAATATGTTGGACAATGTCATAAAGGAAAAATACAGAAATTCCTGTCATGCTTCCAGAGTACCGATTTAGTGCAATACTTAACTGGAGCGGAATATTTGTGAGAAGAAAAGCAATACAGTACCTTAAAAAATGCGTCGGAAAGGAACGTAAATAAACTATTAATGTGGGTGGTCATGTAGAATGATTCTGCTCACAGAATTTAGTATATGACTAGTGTATGGAGGCAAAGACAGGAGCTGAAGGCCAAATGTGCAACAATCTTTTAGTGACATGCGTAGGAAAATATAACATGAGGTGAGTGGTGATTATTAATTTTGAGAGAGATAAATAGGACTGGAAGTGCTTCAAAATTTGAAATACATTTTATCGGAAAAAGAAGGAGGAGGAAAATACTACAGTTTTCTCAGTTGCCCCTGCAAAGTCCTTGAATTGGAAACCCTGTAAATTCTCATTTTAGCCTGGTCAATCCCATTTTGTGTTTTCAGCTGCTTGTGTAAAACAAACTAAACAAAGCCAAGAAAAGGAGGCGTCTCGTCTATTTTGTACAGGATGTTTATGTTATTTGAGAATGCAGGCGCACAGCCCCTCAGCACTAGATGTCCACCGATGAGCAGCTGCTTGGCTACCCCAGCACCCGGCAGCCCTCCCCTTCGTGCTCCTCCGTCCCCCACATCACCCCTCCAGAGCCTTTCCGGCAAGTTCCGGGACACTTCAATGTTTGTCCGCAAGTTCAGTATTGAGTAGAATTGAATCTAATGGAGAAATGGAGGGGGAAAAAAATCTTCCTTGTTTACATGCACATGCACATACACCGTGGCTAGCAAACAACAGGCACCTTATTTCAGGCATAAAAAGTAACAACGAAGCCCCAACTCTTTTTGTTTGTATGCTTCACATAAAAGAAGTGAACTGTTTTGTTTTAGCTGCCTGTCAGATGGCAGAATGCGCTAATGATTTCAAAATATTCAGAATTAAACTGTCCCATTCTCACTCTCTCTCTCTCTCTCTCTATATATATATATATATATATATATATATATATATACATACATATTTAGACAGAGCGAGAGAGATTAAATCACCTCTTTTTGCTAAATCACATTTAAATTGATGTTATTAGCTTGAATATACTGAAAAATATTATATGAAAATAAAATTATATACACACACACTTTCCCCCACACATCCACATATTCATGCAACATTAAATTTCAATCACTTTTGAAAAGCTTCAGTCTCTTTCAGGGTGAGATTCCCTGGGTTCGACATTAGCAGTTACAGAGATATTAAAATGATAAATCAGCGTTACGTCCCAGTTGATGGCCTATTTAATTTATCTTCCAATACACCTAACAAAGCTTACCTGAGGCCATGAAGACACCATTTAAATGTAACCTGAGGTGACACGGATAGTATATTTATACTGTTTAAAGAGAATCCAATTATATTTCCTTCAGCAAGTTTGGTTTTCTGGAGATTTACTCCTCATCCATAATGGAATGGCCAGTATCTCTAACAATAGTATAAAGATGTTTCCTTAGACGGTCTATGAATTTTCACAGGAAACAGTCCCTGATCCCGGTTTGTTTAATGTCTATTCATAGAGTCTCTTTATTAATTGAAAAAAAATAGGACAGTGATGCACACTATGATAGCCCAGTGGGTGGCAGTGTTGCCTCCAGTGTTTTGACCCCATCTTTAATTGCACTGTCACTCTTGAGGAGATCACAATCATGTTACACAGGTTTCCCCCCACAGTCCGTAGACACGCAGCTAGGTTTACTGGAGATAGTCAATAGTGTAGGATAGTGCATGTGTCCTGTTATGGAGTAACATCCCACCCAGAGCATATCCCTGCTCCCCTTGGATAAGTTCCAGGTTCTGTTCATCGCTGAAAGAGCAATGGATGGATAAAACCCATTGGATCATCTTTCTCTTGTTTACACATGATTACGTTTTGTGGTTACACTGAACCTCTGTTCAGAAGCGCGCATGTTCTCATAACGTGGAGGGCACATCGCACATGTGCACTTTCAGAACACATTTAACCTCAAATTTACTGTGAAGTGGGATCCATATTTTCACTTTTGTGGTTCTTTGACTTGCATTACGCAATTTACGATATTACCTCATACTTTCATTGAATGTGGCTGATATAGCCTTCCATTTTCTGTTTATCATATGCACAATTATATTTACAGTATTCAATTACAAAAGAAATACACAAAGTCAGAACCGGGTGTTTTTTAAATGTTATTTACCTTACAGCTGGAATAATTATATTTTTTACAATTGTGCAGGAGGGTCAGGCGCTACAGCCATGTGGCGCGTTTCCCTGAGGAAGATCCAGCTCACAGGATCCCCGTTGCTAAGAACCCGAGCGGCTGGACCAAGCCGAGGGGACGCCCACGTAACACCTGGCTGTGGCAGATATATGGACACTTTCGGAGGGTGGGACTGAACCTCTTGTCAGCTTGGGGGGTCGCAAACCAGGATTCCGAGGTGTTTCATCGTGTGGTGGGTGCAATAACGCACTGCACCACTGCATGGCCCCCAACTTGACTTGACCTGACCTGACCTGACAATGATTTTCATGTCTGTAGAATTTTTACTACTGGTCCCAGCTATATTGTTCATGACTGCTAAGTTCATGACATACATTGTACGGAGTTCTGTATTTATTCGTTTAACTATGGTCTCCATTGGTCTCTAAATGTCTATAAAAACATTTCTCAAGTCTTGGGAAGTCTGGGCAGGCTTCCACTTGGACTGGGGCCACTTAAAGGGAATTTCACACAAAAATGATGGATGTTTATGTTCATGACAAGGTGATTTCCTACACATAGAAGGGAATTTCTGTCTCATGTACTTTGAACAAACAAAGGAGTTAAAAGAAAAAACATCCCCAGACATCATGAAGACATCTGTATTCAGCCATGCTTCCTGATGAGCACCCAGGACCAGCTCTGATTTATTTCATGAGCTTTGTATTCTTTTGATTAATATAAAACTATTATTAAATTTTTACTTACCAGTTTGATACATGTAGTCATAGGAAGTGAAAGTAATGCATCAAAAATACACTTAGAGTTCTGTTTTTATTTCAATTAGATTGCTGTTTGATCTTTAATCAGAGCAGAAAGTCCTCGGCTCTTTCCGACTATATTGTTGTGTCTGGTTCCAGCCTATTTATGGAGCAAGACACAATCTGTGCTGATGAAGGCATGTGCTGGAACGTTTCTACTACACACATGGTCACTCTATAGTAAAAAGAATGTATGCCACCGGAGTTCGGACCCAATTACTGACATTTAGACTGGGTTGTACTGCCAAAAAACCAGTGGCATTAATCATCTGAGAAGACATAGGACAGTCTTTTAAGGTTTTCTAGTTCATACGGAGGTGTTAGCATGAGATGTTTAAAGACCAACCTTGCTAATCAGACATGCTTCTATATGCATCAGAAGCATCACAACATCACACACGCATCTACTTTTCTTCATTTCTCAGCTTCCCTCTTTTTCCCATTATCAACACTTTTTATATGCAGCAATTCAATTCAATTCTAAGAAAAGAAAATTGCTAATTAAATCATAATAATAATAATAATAATAATAAGAAGAAGAAGAAGAAGAAGAAGAAGAAGAAGGATTCAATTAAATGATTTAACAATCCGGGGAGAGTTTCACGGATTCCTGCAATGCTCTGTATCTCAGTGACATGTCTGCCAGGGTCCAAGTGGTTAATTCTGTGGGGTAAGAGGTCTCAGGCAAAGCAGAAGTCATCCACCTTACAGGGGTTTTATCACCATGTTTAAATCTCACAGAGCACACTGGTCATTTAGAGAATATTCTATGTAGGCCTAGATGAGAATACTCAGGAATACTGCTGTCCATCTGCACCAGACCAATATGAATTTAAAATATCCTTGGTAGGAGAATGGATCCAGAATCCTGCATAATAGCTTCAAACCTGTTGAATCCAAGCCACGTTTTGCTTTTTTGCATTTTATATATTGATTTTTTTTTCTTTTCTTAGAATATCGACATATAAAAAACTGATTTGCATCTTGTGCTTCAGAATATTAGAACGATTTTTATGCAGTAAAATGTTTACCTTGGGTAAATTTCATTACTAAGTCTTTCCCAAAGCTCAAGCTACCTAAAATAAATTGTGGATATTCATCATACTGTAATACATTTTTGAATAAGATTAGGTATTACCAAGTGTTACAGTAAATCGTGAGGAGCTGTATCACCACAGACCCTAACATTAATAAGAATATGTATTAATAAAGTTACCAGTATATATCAATAATTTTGACATACTGACATTTAAAATTCTCCATATATTATTGTTGTCTGCTGTTACAGTAGCTCCAGAAAGAGAATGAGAATAGTTTTACATTATTGATTTTAAAGAAGAAGAGGGATAGGTATAGTAAATGTTAGCTGTATATGCAGAGTTTGCACGTGTTATAACTAAACAATACCTGTTGTTTGGGTGTTTACAATCTGCTACATTCATTATTGTTTTAATTAGTCATAACTTGATGTGTAATTTTCAGAGAGGGCCCATTAAAATGCTTTTGCTGAAATTTTCTGTTGACCAACAAAATGATTCCTTTGTACTCTGCATATATTGAAATATTCTCTTCTCTCAATGCTTTTGTGAGTGTTTTCTTTGGCCATGGGGGACGGTACAATACGCAAAATTCATACAATACGTTACTCATATTTCATTATGCTCAGACAGCTCCAGTGCAGAGAACTGTGCTGCATTGACTGCTGCCCTACAAACAGGTCCAAATCAAATAAGCTTTCAATGCCTTGTTCTTTCGGATAATACCGTCGGAATGGAGTCCTACTGGGGCTGTCCCATCTTCTTTTGAAATATCCTTCATTTCTTATTATTTCCTCATATTTGTGTTATATACCATGGCCAGCTATGCACTTTGGAGAGGGGAACTATGCTATTTGTTGACAAAGCTGAAAACAACTAGAAATGGAGTTGAACCTTTCAGCAACTAAATGCGGAGATGTTATCTGTGTCTGACGATGAGCTTCAGGCATTATATAGTTTGTGAGTGAAATATCAGATGATAAAAGCAAGTGTTTAATCACAGATACAATCTGTCTCACCGGAAGGTTCCAGTAAATAAGAGTCGAGGTACAGGACTACGCTGGATTGAACTTGATGATTTAAATGATGCATTGTTGCTGATGCACCTATGATGACTGATGACACACAGCAAAGCATGAAGTGATTATTGTTTTTACAGTGACTTGTTCAGACAACCCAGCTGAATTCTGTTCAACGGCTCGCAGCTTTTGAAAGCAGGCCACAGTGGGAGAGTTCTGACATCAGCCTAAAATATTCCGCATCAGGTCAGTAAACAATTTCTTGTCGGGTTTTCTGTTTTTTTTTTTTTTTTGTGGTGAAGCACTTTAAAACGTTAGGGTAACAGCCCGATGTCACTTTTCTGTATTTATTAAATTCCTAAGCTTTGTTCCTGCCAAATTGTTACCGTAGCCGCAGCTTTTAGGCCAAGTGTGCAGTTTAATAGTTTTCTTGTTTATTCGTCCAGATATTTTGCTGGGGGAAAAAAAAAACTGAGTAAATATCTTATAGCTCAACAGCTAAGCGTCCTATTCACCCCTGAACCTGGAACTTCAAGTCCCACACCTTAACTACAAGACTACCTGCCTTTTTCTCTGCCTGTCAACAGTAGTGAAACAGCTCACTGCCAGCCAACAATCTGCCCACTCTATCCACCCCGTCTTTTCAGGCACTGGATGAATGACACATTTGGAACGGCGGGCTGGGTACACGGATGTCCTATGCCGAGAGCTGCCGTTCCCAGGGAGCGAAAGCAAATGCCAAGCCACATGGCTGCTTTAATGAGCCTTAAAGAACTACGCAGCTGTTCAGGTCTTGTCAATCAAAAAAAAATACAGCCTGTTTGAGTGACAATAGGCCAGAGTTTCCTAGCATTTAAGACGCGACATATAAACCCAAAGACAAATTACGGGTGTAAACTCTACCAATAAAGGACAATAAAGGGCTTGTGTCTGTTGTTAAACCATTTTTTTAAAACTTGCTTAAATAATTCTTATTTACCAAGCCTATATGACTCAAATTCTCTCTGAGTCATGATAAATCGGTATAAGCGGAAAACCAAATCAAACGCAGAAGTCTTTTTAATAAAAAATAACTTAAGAGCTTATAGGTAAGAAGAATATACATGCAAAGTGATTTGAAAGTTTATAACTTATATAAAGTTTCCTTTAAACTCCAGACAAAGAAGGTTTAATGGCTACATATAAACAAAAAGAGAGTAAATGTGAATTTTTTTGAAGGTATAACTCTGAAAGTACTTTGCCAGCTATTGCTACTGTGATCTTGGACTGTGAGTATTTGGTAGCTGGGGGTTTCTATAGTATTGTCATCATACATGTACCTACGAAATCACTGAGAGACATCCATACTAGACATGCAAATGACATAGACAACACATAATTCTTGGAAATACAGTATGTTGAAATGACAACAATATTTAGCATGAACGTATAACACAAAATATGATGCAAATGAAATCTTTTTACTCAAATATTATATTAACCATTGTACTCAGAATACACATCTTATATATTTTTTGACACACATTAAAAATGTAATCTTTTTTTGCATCATTTTCATTCAACTGATTGGAAAAAATGGGAAATTAGATTAGGTTGTGTGGTAGTGCCAGTTTCTTTGATTACACTTCCAGATTAAACTCATTTAAAAATGATGGATTTCAATCATGCACTCCCAAGCATTCAGATCAATGAATTGTCCTTTGCAGTGTAATCCTATAAATTCATAATTGTATTTGTATAATTGTTCGTCATAAGCACTGCTGTGTTTGTGAATTTTTCTTAGAATGGACATTTGTCTTCATAATAGAAGCAGACAAAATCACTGTCACTGGAAACGATGGCAAATTTAAGCTTAAACTATGAAACAGCCTTGCATTTAACAATGCTACTTAACCACTTAGACTCAATGCCTTTGGGTGCTCATGCCACTTCTGTCACAATCTCCGCAAGCAATTTGGAGCATGGAATCACCTTTTTAAAATATAACCATATCTGTTACATTTGCGTAGTGGCCTTTGTTTATAAGTATATTCCATAAGTGTAAGCATAATCTATATACAAATGCAATTTGAATTCACACACATTTTTATACACACAAAACACAGATATCTGGGCACTTCTGATTGTATGATACATGTAATTAGCAGTCTCTGACATTTTAAACATCTAATGTGTTTCTTATTTTACTAGTCACCAGCAAAAAGAATTCTCCATTTGAAATCTCTGATCAGAGAAATGGTGTGTAGTTCATACCGTATCGCTTTGGATAACATCCAAGAACTGCAGTCTTTTGAATATTCACTTCATGAAAAAGTTTCTTTGTTTTTTTTTTTTTTTTGTAAAGATTTTAGAATAATCTTTGACACTGTTTATTGAGGAAAAAAAGAAAACTTGTAATACCGTCCAAAATTATTTCTTAAACCAACATTTTAGTGTTGTGCAAAAAGGAATGATTTGCACTCCATTGATGTTGCATCTGTTCTTTAAAGATAACAATTATGCATTTTGTAAATTAGACATTCAGTCTAAGAGTATATTCGAAAACCAGGTACTGATGTACCGAATCTGAAGCAGAGTCCATACAGCTACGTAAACGGTCTGCTATATTTGCCACATTTTAGGCCACCTGTGTGCTGCCATTCAGATCTTCTCAGCTCTCTCATGCCTGTCATCAGAGGAAACAGGAGAACTTCTACACTGGGCATTTTTTTTCCCTCTGGTATGGAACAGATAGGAACACTATGGAAGGCAGATACTCTGCCATCATCCACCATGACTGCAGTCCTTGTCTCCGTAGGATAAGGAAGAGGGCAGATGCCTGCTGGCTGTGCTCTGTTTGCAGCGCTGGCCTAAGTTTGAAAAGACAGCAAATGCGGAACTATCGCTGTACTCCTACGTAATATTAGCTACTATTAGCAGTCTTATATCTCCTTAATGACTGAACGTAGATTGCACCATGGGCGTCATTAGGTCCGCTGTAGCCCTGGGTATTTTTATGCCTAGCCCGACTATTTTAGCTCCGACGCCAATATTCGTTACCCACCTCAGGTAAACTTGACTGATCTTTTCACTAGCTAGAAACTCCCCTGCATTGCTCATTGCTAAATGTTGTACCTTCTTATGAACTTCACAGTTAAAACTAATGAAATAAGTGTGAATGAGTCTGGAGTAACTCAAGAAAGCACCCCCCCCCCCGCACCCACCCACCCACCCAGCTGGCCTGGAACGAGGGGAATTAGCCTGAATGCAGCTAGCTCCTTCTGCCTGAGTTGTCACGTTGGCTGTCTCACCGGCTGCTCTGTTTCATTTGATTAGCGCTTCGTACAGGCTGGGGTCACGCTCCATTAACTTTGTTTCTCTGTCAGTCCTTGTGCCATTGAACTACGGGCAGATGTATTTTAAAAGTTCAGCAATTGTTTTATATACACAATATGAGCTCATTTCAAATCGCTATTGTTATCACAATAATAATACATTTTGTTAGTTAAAATGGCATGCATAAAACATCTGTATGAATCATTTACATTTTCTTAATGGCAACCATAAAACATGTAGTCGATATGTCCTTAAAGCATCATGTACATTCACATATACTGCATATTACATATGGCAGGACATAATAATTACGCCATGCTATGGGCTGACGTTCCGTCTAGGGTATCCCCAGCCTGATGCCCTCTTCTTCCTGTCATTATCTCCAGACTCGCTGTGAGCCTGTGCTGGATAAGTCATTATGAAATATATATGATCATTATAGTTCTTTGAGTATGCCGTATGGCAGATGTGCGTCTCTCTGTCCTTCAGTAAATCCCCCGTACATCGTGCTATTGTCAAGGGTGCTATGTATGCTTGATAGAGAAACTCAAAGGTCAGATTTATTTCCCACAGTGATAGATTGCTACGCTAGAAGCCTGGAAAACATCTAAAGAGCCACGAGTCCCAGTGATGTTCCTTGCTCTCTGCACTCTGCGCTTCCTCTGACCGGTCTGAGACTCGACGTGGGGCTACCTTTGCTCTCTCTGAAGTACTGAGTATTTCTACACCCTATTGTAGTTCTGTTACTCCTCAGGCTGGGGCAGTGCACTTCAAGGGGCGTCTTCTTTTTCCAGTAGAATGAAAGGACCACATGCGATATTTATTTAGGAGTTAGAGCTGGTGAAAAATGTCGTAATGTTTGTGAACTTAAAAGGAATTCAACTTCAACATTCCTAAGACAAATATGAAAAATATTTTGGTTAGCATCATTATGATTATTAACATAAAAATGTTTGCGTAAACACTGAGCGAGTCCTTCCCGCTCATTTTGAATGGTCAGATTCCTACGGACTTACAGTTTGCATCTACTGCCATCTATTGGCATTATGATGCGTAGCATGCAGCACAGCCAGACATAATGCTTCGGAAATAAAAGAAACATATTGTATGTCCTGCTGCATCTGATTTAATAGTTAAGTTGTCTAGCGTCTGCATATGGCCTTGCGAGTTACAGAAAGGCGCTTTATGGCTGCAGACTTGCAGCTTGGCTACAAATCGCATGCAGGGAATAGCTTAGCTACATTAATGCCGCTATCTGGTGGATCAGGCTCCGGTCTGTTAAAAAGAGAGACTCTTTTCAACTTTTTGGCTCAGGCTTCCAGTTTCCAGAATCCCCATATACCTCAATCAACACTATTACAGGGGGAAAAAAGCTGCAAATATGGGCTTTCAAATATGAAGAAATATAATTGCGTGGTGAACTGAAAGTATTTGGAATGCTGATTGTAATTGATTTATATTTTGTCCTGGTTATTTTTTTCTATTTCATTCAACAGGCTGATGTGTAAGTGTCCGCAGAGCAATGAATGGAATGCGCACCGCAAGTCGCATTTGAGCACAAGACGAACGATCAGCTGCTTGAGAAAGGTTATCTCTCCGCATGCGGGTTGAAGTGTTTGTGTTGGAGTCGGCAGATGTTATGTTCTCTAACCTGCGGTACTTGCCCACAGCTGACAGCGATAATGGATAAAATCGCCTCGCACCGTAATGAATTGCCTTCCGTTTTATGGCTGAAATTAGGTGCATTCCTCCTATTTGATCTCCATTACTCTTCAATGACAGCTTGACCCTTTAAACTCACTGTTTTTTCCCTCCACAGCCATACTAAGGAGGTTTTTTGAGGAACTGTGTAGAAAACCACAGGTGTGCCCTGTTGCACTGATGCATGATGTTTAACGGGTAGGGTTCAGCACCAATGGTTCACGGGAGGCGAATGCTGGAGGTTTCGGCTTTGGGAACGCTGCCCGGGCCATCGCCTGTGTCTTGAGCAGAAACACGGCTCGTGCAGTTTGAACCTGGGCAGTGGCTGAGTGTTTCCAGACCATGAGCACCCTACAAGGAAGTACTGTGATTTGTTGGGTGAGCGTGTGTTCTCTCCTGCACTCTCATCCCCTGTCAAGTCTTTTTATCTAACCCGACATCAAGGCGTCCTTTTTTTTCCCCATGGACCAGGTGGCTTAGGAGAGAGGCCTGGACTTTGACTCCTCCCATGCAGAAGACAAACCGACTGCTGAACAAACAAGATACACACACCCGTCCTAATCAGTCTACCCAGGACATAAATCTGCTGCCATTTATGTGGGGATTTTCAATACGGAGGCTTTACAACTAGATTCTGGCTTCCCTTTATGGAACGATAACCTTATTGTACAGATAGATGAGACTGCAATCATGAACGGTTATATAAGACGGTATAATAAAACATTTATAAGTGTTAATATTGTTCCATCTTCCTTTGCAGTTTCTAAACTGTGATTATTTGTTCATTTGGTGTTTCATCATCCTCTGTTTAGGATCATTGGGGTGTCCTAATCAAGGATAACCAATATTTTTTGCCCAAAGGTACAACTTGAGCTTTAAGCAACCACTTACAGGAAGTTACACTGAAGCTATCGTGTGTCATCTACTTCAGGTTTAGGCACGTCAGTTTTAATCCACCATTGTGAGCACTTGAACAGTCTCCTTGTGTCCTTTTTAGTTGTATATTTTGGCATGTGTCTGACTTTCATTAAATCAGAGAATCAGTTATCTTGGAATTCTCAAACTTATCTTGACAGCCTGTAATTCATTACTTACAGTCCTGGTTCCCAAAAGCATTTTCCTGTTTCACAATATAAGTGACAAGAATAAGGTCAACCCTCCAACACATGTGAAGTCAAAAGTATCGTCCCAAAACCACATTCAAATCTTGACCAGACTGTTTTATATTTCCCGTATATTGCTAATCTTTATGCGGCTCCTGCAACTATCATAGCGAATACGTTCCCAAAATGTAAGTACATCACATGACCTATGTAGCCCACAAAGACGTCATGAAAATATCATTTTCCCTCCGAGTCACTAATAGCAGAGAATATGAAACCAAATAAAGTATTAAATGTTAGTTATGAATTTTGGGCTGTGCAATAAAAACGAACAGCTTTGTGTTACTGTAGATTCAAGTCCCAACCAGTACAGTGGTTTCACAATCGGCCGAACAATGCTTGCCAGTATAAAAACAGAGCAGTTGGCAACGAGGATGCCACCATAATTGAATCATTCATGTGGCAAATTCTTGCCGTCGACTGAAATAAAGAGTCTGATGAAAGCTATTATTAATAAAGGCTGAGGGCCGGGGAACAAGCATAACCGCAAGATGCTTCTTGGCATTTGTTTGTGTGCGTACTTGCATAAGGTGGCTTACCATCAGCAAAGCAGCACGCCGCGGAGTTAAATCCTCGTCCAACGCGGTCTTCATCGTCCATTCCCCACCACAAATGGCGGACAATCCAAAGAGCCATTGGATGCTGCTGTTGAGAAGCATATGCTGTCCTGCACGAATGAAGAAAACAGCCAGCTCGATTTTACAGTGCTACCCATCTGTGGAAACAGTTTGTCATTAAATTGATTGTATCATGTCGATAAATTTTCTATGGGTAAAATATAAATGTCTATTTCTTATGTATTACATGTTTTAGTACAGAAAGCTAAATTAAGAAACAATTATTATTACTAATTTGTATTGTTACTAATTAGTACTAATTATTATTATTGTTATTATCCACAGATTTGTGTTTGAATACTGAGCTTTAAAATTAAATAAATAATAATAAAAAAAATAAGCAGGGAAGTGCGATGGTTTCATTAACGGCCTTGCGATCTTCCGGGATAATGGATTTGAATCTGTCGCTAACTTAGCCTACATGGAACCAACGTTACCTTACCCTGCTGTTTTTTGGCGTGTCGTTTCACAGTGTAGTTTCCATCCACAATCTGTAGACATACTGTTCATCTGAATTGGTAGAGAGCCCTTTGCGAGGAAATGACATTCTGCTCTGAAATATACACCAACATATATCCCTTGTTTCCTCAGATAACCTGGATAACAGCAGCTATTGATGCTCATAGTTTTACTGGAGCATAATTTCCATTGTTATCACACTTATAATTAAGCTCCTCTCACCTTTTTCACCCTTCTGTAATCTTGCCATGTTCCTTGTAGCCTGGAGGAGGGTTTTCCCACTAACAATGTAGAACAGCCAAAGGTTAGTGGCTAAAGACTGCAAGAAAAGAAGCCTTGAAAAAGCACAATTCAGAGACGCATCAGTGACATAAACATGCTTCCTTATTTCAAATGCAAATATGAAGTATGATTAATGATCCATTCCCCATTTCCTTTCTTAAGAGAAAATATATTGATTAACTAAAATTTTATATTACTTTTCATTCTTTCTCTTTATTCCACATTTTTCATTAATAATACTTAATATTCATTCATGGGATTGCCTGAATTGTTTAATTTGAAGGTCTTACATTATTTGCACTTTCTTTTTTTGAATTTGGCAGTTCATGTACTTTTATAATATAATCTGATGACAAAACACTATTTTATATACTTTCTATTCTACTAGGGAATTAAGAATCATAGTGTTTGCACTGAGTTCTAAGATCTAATGGGAGAAAAAAAATTGCAAATGGGAAAAAAAAATGTGTTTATGATTTAGACTGTAAGTGTAAGCAAAGCTGAGATTCTCCATCTATTTATCCATTATCTGTAACATGGTGTAAGGGAAATAAAGAGCCCGTTCACAATGCCAAAGACTAGCATGATGAAATGACTCTCAGCAGAAAGGAGAAGTAGCAGAAATGACTTGGCTGGGTTTCACGCATCTTGCGAACTCCTCACAATGCTTGTCAGCTTAAATATTAAAAAGGTCTGAGGAAAGCAGCGCTTTTTATAAGCTTTTGGCTGCAATTGTTCATTTTCAGCAGAATAGGCCTGAATCTGATATATATATATATATATATTTATATGTTGCAAATATGGTGGTTTTATTGTGACGGCGCAAGAATTTTACTTTCGACCAATAGTTCCGATGGAGAAGGTATCTGTGAAAACGCTGGCATTTGCCATGGTGCTGTCGAGCGGCATTGCTATTCAGCAAGTCTTTGTAAAACATGGGGGGGGGGGGGGACCGGATGGTGTGAGGTTAGGCACAGTTGACATCTCGGTAGTGATGTCTGAAGCAGCTGTTGTGCATGCAGAGGGCGTAGGGGGGGCCTGGCTCGGGTGCTTGTGTGGACACAGTTCCCTATGCATGTGTCCTCTTGGATACCGAAGATTAGCATTACAGGCTTGCTTGACCTCCTTGCCCTGTGGCACTGCTACCCTGACATCTGCTGTCAGAGCCTGCTTGTGGCTTTATTACTAAGAGAATGTTATTCGTCCATTTTTTTTTTTCCTTTAGCAGTGGATTTTTTCTTATGCAAAGACTGCTACTTAGTAATTCCGCTCCTCAATTATATGATTATGATCCAAACCCCTTGCAATTGCCGTTGTCCTTTTAATCAGGCAGATACTCGTCCTCCAAGAACGCTGATTAAATGCTAAAGGCCACACATGAAAACACTCCTTAGTAGGTCTACTCATGCATTCTGACCAGGATGCCCCAAATGCAGTTCCCCTATCTTATAATTAAGTCTTATCGTGTTGCTCAAGCAGCTCAAACAAAGAGGTCAACTGCTGGGTTCACTATCTCATCCAGGCTGTCTTATCAGCTGGATGGACCTCCCCCATACTCCCCTCCACAGCATGAAACCGGGCTTCAGCTAGTTCAGATGGAGTCATGTTGTCGATAACAGTTTATGTAGTCAGTAATTCCCAAGTTGGGCTATAATAGTTGCTTCTTGTCCCTTCGTATCAGTTAACCTCTGACATGACCTTGCAAGGGTGAGTGATTATAAGGGTTGAAGGGAGGTGTGGTAATATTGACTTTAAAGGAGCCTCACCCTTCTCAAAGGTCCATCGTAACCCTACGTTCCTCCCCTACGCCCCCTTGTGTACCTTTCTCTTACTACATATCTGTTGACTGGGCCCAATCCTTTCAAAAGGCTCGTGGAGAATCTGCGATCTAGACACTGGTATTCACTCGCTTGTCCTGTGGTCACACCAGGTACAAACATGCCCAAGTCCTCGTCAACATCCCTGTGAACGTGTCTTTCAAGTCGCTAGCTTTCATTGCTGCTGTCATTTCTGTATTTCCTGTCATGTTCATTGCAAAACAATAAGAATTATTGCAATGAGCATTTCCAGCTTTATTTTAAATAGCTTTAATTAGGACAAGGTAAAATACCTGAACATCAAATGACTTTTATAAGGCTACAACGAACAGATACTTGAATTATGCCTAATGAATATATTTTGCAATGATGTAATCATATGTTAACTGGCTTCCCATCAAGGGTAACTCTGCCCAGTTCCATTTGCTTTGTGGTCTCACCATGATCTCGTACTGGTGAAACACTTATGGAAGACGGATGGCTATATTTAATAAGAATGTATAAATCACATTACTGTCATAAAATGGTTAATTTTATACTTTTTGCTTTCCCACATTAATCTTGAACTGTAATAGAGAAACAAGGCTGGTGGTTTGAAGCCTACAGTAATTTTCTTTAAAATATTTCGCTCTCTACTGTATGATTCATGGCAAACAGGGTGTTTCAGAGTGTTTATAAAGAGCATCAGCTTTAGGGAAGGGCGATACCACTGAATTCCTTTTCCATCCGATTCGACGCAATACGAAAGTCAGTATCACGGATACCAATCCCGATAATTTGTACTGACTAAAAATCCTGACGGTAAAATTTGTCAACTGGGAGTGAAGGCAGATGAATCATTTAATTTCCCTTGTAGTTCAGGTCCTGCTGCCTGTAATAATACAAACATTTACTGTATATTTCCAAGTGAAAAATTCGCATTGTAAGAATCGATATTTCAGTATCAATCCATGCAGTCCTACTCAGCATTTCATTGTTTGGAGATCTGTTGGTGTCTGCATCATTAAATAGATTTTAGCCCGTTTTTTCCACACTGTAGGGTGTTCAAATCTCATCTGCCGAAAGGTTACCAGCATGATGGAAGCAGACAGCTTCACTCCGTGTGGATCTTCGTCCTGAGCCAAATGCCTTGTGAGGAATTTTACTATTTTTATCGAATGTCGCCCAAGGTCAGCCATGTCCTTGTCAGTTCTGTCATTGTGAAGTAGGTCCATCTTGCCTAAGTCCCAACATTTGGGGGGGCTTGCAGTGTTAGTCATCGAGGGGAAAACGTGCTCTTCATCTGACCAAAAGAGCATAATGTCCACTGAATTAGGTCCATTCCTATTGCACTGCTCTGGAAAGGAAGGTAGTCTGTGACAGAAATGAGTGTCTAAAGAAGTAATTAGGGTAAAATGCCAGAAAGCATATTTCTTAATAATATCCAAGAAATATGATTGTTAGGTTAAGGTTCAAATGTGTGATAAGTTAAGGAGATTTAATAGTTTAAGATAAAAGTTAAGAGTCCTGGTGCTTCTGCAGTCTAACACTGTGAATACAATTATTTTCTCAGCTCAATATTTTGTAGGTGAGGTGAAACTATTTTTTTTCCCTGTAGTTTGTACCCTGTCCTGGGTTATTCCCTGCCTTGCATCTGTACCTTCCACAATAGGCTTCAAACCCCTGAGAGCCTGTGTAGGACAAGTGGGTACAACAAATGAATGGATGGATGGATGGATGGATGGATGGATGGATGGATGGATGGATGGATCAATATTTGTAATGATTGTTGCACTGAATGAATATGGTTGTCACAAAGACACAAAGATCTTTAAAAAGGTTTACTTGATCAAGTAATTAAGGGAAATTAATGGCTAGCCTAACATTTGCCTTGTTCTACCTCCTCTTTGTTGTTTCCCAAGCAATCATGGTCTTTGCATCCACTGAGTGAGAACATATTTGATCCGAAGGAACCAAAGGGCTGTCTTTGCAGAGAGGTGTTATCTAAAATGCGCCTGTTTCATGTCACCCAAAAACAATTATTTCTTCACCCTGAAGGCTGAGCTGTTGTTGAAGGATAATTACCCAACCAATTATTCCTGTGCTCCTGATCAGACACATAGGGCTCCTGTACATGAATAGAGCTGATTAATTCATTAATGATTTAACATCCCACCCCCTATGACCAAAGGGTGTATTTATCAAGTGCTCTGGGATATTTTATACTAATACAAAGACAAAACTCTTCACAGAGGGCTTATACCGAACAAAAAATTATATTGAACAAATTTCACTGATGGAAAATAATTGTAAAATGCTTATGAAATGCTTGCAAATAAAGTGACTGGTGAGGGTCTCTGTAGGTAGCCCTGTTTATTCATGTCTCTAGAGAGAAGGTTTGAATCCATCCTCCACTCCGTGCATGAGGCGCTTGCATGTTCTCCGTAAATCATGTGGCTTTCTTATCTGTCCTCTGCTTTCTTCCTGTAGTCCAGAAACAAACACTTAGGTTAATGGGGTTTTCTTAGCTTAGCTCCCCATAGCATGTGTTGGGTGAGGGGCTGACCTCCTGCGTAGGGTGTGCCCCAGCCCTGTTCTCCATGCCCTGCCCCACCGCTGACCCTAAGCAGGATAATTAGATGGTGGATGGACGGATAACGAATCTTTTTTGCATGCTGTAATTCTCTGATGCCATACCATTTAATGTTATCACAGTCTCACACTAAAAATGTAATAATGCATACTGCATACTGATCTATAGCTATTAATATTATTATTAGTACCATCATTATTATTATTGCCGTTATTGCTGTTGTTGTTGTTGGCTTTTGCAAGATACAAAATTGAATCCAGTATCTCACTGTGTGAGACACATATTAACCTAATTATTAATATTTTCTGAAGCCCTTGAAGTGCAAATGCTGTTAATTTTGGTCTTGCAAGGATGCCGGGAACAATGGCTGATTTTCCTCACAGCTGTCTGGTGTAAATAGGATCACATCTCTGGTTATAGTCATCCTGACAGCAGATACTGCTGCCTCTGGCTGTGATTTACAGGCCTGGTGTCCTGCTGCGCACACCAAAGGCAAATGGGAAAGGCACAGATTAGCCCACCAACGAACGTAACATTTGTTTCCCTTTCAAAGAGAGGAAGCCAGATTCACAAGGCACACATTATTCCATTATAAAGTTGCTACCATAAGTCACAGTAGTTTGATTTTCAGTGGATTTCCATTTACTCGTCTGTTATGCCTTCAAGATCTCAAAATAAACGAGTATGAGCAGCTTTTCTTGTTCTCAGTGAAAGACGACAAAATGTGTGGTTTAGCGAGGAGGAGGAGTGAAAAACACAGTGATACGGTCAGCATTCCTCTGTAACCTTCACCTCTGCTCACTAAATCCACTCACTTATTCAGACAGTTATGAAAATACCAAAAAAAAATCATTAAAACACATAATCAGTCTCTCTCGAGGAACTGGAACTATTTGATTAATTATAATAATACATCTGCAATACTTTATACTTCGATACATTAATTTACTATCTTATGAGCTTTAAAAAACTATTATTATTATTGTTGTTCTTCTTCTTCTTGTGTTTTCTCTACCTCCTTCTAATATAGGTGCATTTTTAGAGAAGACCAAAAGAGGGCGCCAATGAATCACAGATGAACCACTTACAATGCAGCAGGTACCAGTCCAGAGGTGTCGTATTTCGGTGTGTTAAGGATTTGTGCCTTTGCCTAGAAGGTTGTGGATTTACATCCTGTGGACCACAGAGTGATTACGTCATTGCTGTGCCACTGGAGAAGGCCCTAACCCCCAACAGCCCCAGGCTAGCTGCAGGCCGCCTCACCCTGTGCTCGAACCCCAAGCTTTGCTCTCACTTATGTATTTATGTGGGTCAATAAAATCTCTGAATTCTTCCACTGATTCCGGCCCTCAGTCTTTTCACCATCATGAGTAATGGAACGTATCGATATCCTGCAAATTATCACTTATAAATCTTACAACTTTTGGGGGGAAAAGAAAAGAAAATGGTAAAGCAGAATAGGGATTAAGGAGATGGAGTTTGAAATCTGGGAGGTGTTGCTTTTGGACCCTGGTTTTAACCTCAAATATAATATACCTACTTTCTGGGTAAAAAGTCTTTTAGTATCAGTGAGGAACTTCTCACTGTATGAAAATGGTTTCGGCACTAATCTATCTAACTTTAAATGGCTCATCCATGCAGTGTGGGACGGTTTCTACTACATATCCCAGGCAACACTGGGAACAAGGCAGCACGATGGGATACTGTGGGATACAATCCATTGCAGGGCACACACGTGCACGGCGGCACACACTATGCTCCAGTCCACCTAAATGTCTTTAGCCTGCGGGTGGAGAGCAGTACCACACAGGGGAAGGAGGAGGAAAGGGACCCCTTCCTGGGAGCAGGGAGGTGACAGTGCTCCCCACTGAGCCACCATAACATATATGTTATATTTCCAAATTGAATCATGACATTAAATTCAATTCTGAATCCAAGAATGATTGCAATCGGGCATTTGGTAAGACTTCCTTATACGTAGTTGGTTCTGCTTGGTTATCACATGACTTAAAGGCAGTATGTTTGCCGAAAACAACTGGTAATTGTGTAGGAATGCTTGTTCGCCAAAAGAAGGATTAATTAATATGTCCTACAATACTGCAGAATTTTGACGAATGGCTATTTCAGTTGCTCTGCACCCCTGCTCTGAATAAGCAGTTGATTGGATGGATGAATGGATAGATAGTGCTATTTCATTTACTTCAAACACATTTCACTCAGTAATCACATATAATTTGTATACCAAAAAAACTAACTGCCAGCTCATATTACTGAAATATTTCATGGTATTATTTTATTGCCATTCTTTACTCTGACCGTACCTGTTTAGCTTATTCTTTTGTTCACCCCCCAAAATTAAATATGAACTAATGGGGGGAGAATGAGTTACAGAGGCTTATGTATGGCATGTGGAAATTTCAACCTGAGTTTCTCTAGCGAGAAAGCACTGATGTTATAGGAAAAGCATTTGTGAATTTAATTTGCAAGCGCGACCATAAACACAGGCCTTTAATGACTTCATTAAAATAAAGCTGCATTGATCTTGGCTCTTACTGTATTTAGTGAAAAAAACCTCTACTTTCATCTACTGCCAGCCAGCCCCCCCCCCCATCCCCCC
>JAODJX010000002.1:1407044-1425929 GCA_026776945.1 Isichthys henryi
CATTGCTTCTGGGATAGGCTCCGGACCCCCCGCGACCCAGTAAGGATAAGCGGTTTGGAAAATGGATGGATGGATGAAAGTGCACTTTCCTGAGTTTAAAAAAGTGTATCTTTAGTAAACTTCTTTTTTTATGCGTAACTAAAGCTATAATTGCCTTTTAATCATGGGGCTATTTTGTCATTTTGCAAAATGCAAACCATTTAAAATCAAACTGGCTAAAACATTAATTCATGAGTATAATTTCATCTTAAAATGACAATAGCATTAGAGGTAGACATTAGCAAAGTATATATTTCTTTTAATGTTAATGACCAGATAATCAAACTGGAAATGAATTGACTTTTCACCATTTGTGTGCCTCTCCATATCTTGGTAACATTCACTTTTTCAGACCCCACTGGATTTTATCTAGCCTATAATTAGATTTATTTATGGAGAATAAGAATTTTTTGTCTATTCTGTAAATTGCTCTTACAATATTCCCACTAATGGCTCAAAAAGAATTCACACAATATGCGACATACTGCAACGAGTCAAACCGTATACAAAAAGAAAGTTGCAAATGTGTCAGCTTGGTTTTTCTTATGATGAAACATTTCTCCAATAAAATTTTCTTCCATAAAATAAAATCCAAAATAAATTCATGCATTGATGATGAGGAATTATCACTTACGTAATCCCATATCATTCTTGTATTATTCTAAATTGCACCTGAAGAATGTGAAGAGAGGGAAAGTGAGAGGGATAGAAGGACAATTGAGCAACAGAAGTCTTACCTTTGAATGAATTCAAGTGTACAGGCAGTCTCCTTTTGGTACTATAGGTTAAAGATGTAGAACACTGAAAATATAGCAGCAAGCCCTCTCACAAAGGTTGATTAAAACACTGACTATAAAGTGTTAAGGAAGTTACTCACAAAAGTACTTCGTTAAAGACGGAGGTGGAAAATTCAGGTCCAGAAAGGAGAGATGCAGACCAAGGTTTTGTTTCACCCAACTGTTTGAGTACTCTGTGAATCTTTATATTCAACTGGTTGGTTGACATAAAAACTTGGTCTGGATTTTTACTTCCCGGACCTGAACTTCTACCTGTTTGTAGTGGATTATTTTTGTGCGTATCTTCCTCAACACTAACTGAAAGCTGACAAATTTCTCATCCATGACTGAACATTAGTTTGATTAGCACTAATGTGGACATTCACTCCGAACGTGAAAGGAAAGATCTGAGCAATTGAAGCAGCCTTATTGCGTCATTACCCAGCTGCCTGTGAGCTAACATCAGCCGTTAACGCTACTAACGCCAACGTTAATTTAACTTTAACGTCAAACAAACTGTACTTTACCCAAGTTGTAGCAAGTTTCAGCATTTTTGCTTGTTGGTAAATCTGCCAGCTGTACCCTTGGTGTCACTTTCAATATTTTTCAAACTTACATTTAGAAGTTTGCTTTAACTCTACTACAGTTAATGTAAGCTGCAACTAATGTATGCTTCTGATTTAGGTGAAAATGCATAGAAAACAAAGGACAAACTTCCAGATCAAAGCACAATAATTTGTGTAGCCAAAAACCATCCGACCAAACAAAAACCAATATGACTGACTTCTTTGTACTATTCAGAAACCAGCCTTACCTACAAAATAACACTAAAATAGTTTGTGTGACTGCTGTACTGACCAGTCCCAGCATGGCAAGTTAAGATGGCCTCATGAGAGAGCTGCAAGCTATACTGTATGTTACTGATCAGTCAGAGTTCATTTAAAGGGAGACAGTAAGCAAACATCGCCAGACAGGTAAAATGTATTTCAACGCACCATATCATTTGCTGATGAAGTGCAGCATTCAGATGGACAGTCCTCAAAATAAAGTACAGGTGGCTTCAGCACTTTATGTTCAGCGTGGCTCCCTTCCCTTCTGTATTTGCTGGGTCCCTCTGCAGACGATTCTAAAAGAACTGTCGGAATGCAACGCCATTCACAGTACATTGCAGTATTTTATGGGAAACTGCAAGCTGCCCATAAATACTGTACTGCCCAGAATGCATTTCTTTCTGTAGTATTGTAGCGTATTAATTATAAACAGTGCATTACTGTAACAATTTCACTGTTGTCTTACAGAATTTTGCTACAGTGTACACATGTAAATTACATTTTATATTCCATATATTAAACAGTTACATAATAATTGATACTCACCACCCTTAAGAGGATAGAAGGTGGGAAGGTGGATGGATGATTATCTGTAACCATTGCGAATATGCATGACATAACTTGCATGTATAAAGATGAAAAATAAGCAGGTAGTGCAATCCCTTCATAAACAACTTAATACTGTTAAGTATGTACATATATTAAATACATTTAGATTCTCGAAAGGCACTGTGTTGGTGGAAATGAGGCATGCTTAATGTTTATAGCTACACCTTTGAAGCAGAGTGATACAGCTGATGTGAAATGTCTGAATGCGATTATATTCTGATAACAGCGCTCATAGAACACCTCTTGTCCAGTCATATTTCCTGTTTGGAAACATCCTGTCTAAATGAAATACACTTAGAAATAAAAACTACCAGTAGTATGCTTCAAAACACCCAAGGCAACTACAATAAGATATATAAAAAGCAATAACCACTGGATAAATCATATAAAATAGGCGTGTGAAGAGTGTGAGGACTGTCACGCAAGTCAATAGAGTGCACGGCAAATTAAGTTATGTCGGCAAGTCATGAAGGGATTTGAAGATAAGCGTTGACATGTTTTGGTAGAGGACAGTAGTGTTCCAGCCTTTCCGGATACAACAAGGGAATGTTATTTGATTTCAGCTTTAACATTACAGAAATGTCACCATATTTTTCTCCCATCGTCTTGTGCAAAAGCTGGTCATTGTGCCCAGAATTCTGTCGTGGAACTTGGGCAATATGCAGCAAAAAACGCGGCAGAAAAAGGGCCCTAAAAAATTTCTGAGACTTCCTGTCTGTCTGTCTATATGCTGTCAAAAATCACAGAGCGTTTATATAAGGTAGATAATTAACCAGATTGGGACATTATGATTTGGGGACCTGTTCATCGTGGAAGAACGAACTGTTCTACTGCCAGTATGTCCTGAGAAAGATTGAAACATTTTCTTTTGCTCATTACACTGAAATATACTGGAATGAATGTCAAAATGCAGAATCAGCTACAATGCTTAATGAATGTTTAAAAGTAAAGCCACAGATGTTACGGATTCAGTACATTTTGAAGTAAGCAAGGGCTGTTGTTGTTGGTAGTGCTCATTTGACAGACAAATAAGGGAAATATGCATCGTGAATTTAAAGTATTTTCATTCTTCGATATAGTTTTTAGTATGTCATCCAACGAGATAATATTATGTCTCCAGGAGATTTTAGTGTTTAAAAATTTCTCTTCCTTTAAGGGAAAGTTGCAGATGTAATATTCACAAATGTAAAAATATGGTTTTATGGGTCTTTTAATAGTATGAGCTTAGTCTTTACATTCTGTGTCCCCAGTTTTGCATGATTAACAAACACACATATTCTGGCCTTATTAATATGTGGCATGTTGACATACACCCTAATACACCCTAATACAGCATTAAGTTCACCTTAGGACACTGGCACCTAAGCTGGTGGTTCATGCTATTGTCATCTTTCACCTCAACTTCTACAGTTCTGTCCTGTTTGGGCATCTGAACTCTGTCAAATTGTTCCAACTTGCTCGGAACTCATTCAACTGTATGTTTAAACACCCTAAATGGTCACATGTCTGTCCCGTCAGTGTCTCCCTCGTTTAGTGCTCATAATGTATATTGACTGGCTTGCTTAACGTGAAAGGATAAAAATGGCCTTTAGCAACTATTTCCATATCATATTTTTTTAAACCAAAAAATTCTATGTTATCAGCCTTACCGCTCAGAAATCATGTAGCACAAAAAGGCATAAAATTATATCTACATTTTTCGGGCTATTCAGAAATCATTTTGAGCTACTAAAATCAGAAGAGTGTCTGCCAAGACAGTATAGCAGGGATTTAGAAATTTTGCAGGCCCTGAATAAATAAGTCTACTCTTTCTAATTGATGCACATTTATTTTCCACTTTTGTTTGTTGCTTTAACTAAAACACAATTAATCTGCAATAAAATTTCTGCCTGTTAGCTTCATGCTAGTTCATGCTAAGTTATCAACACTTTGAAAATCTCCCTGTTGCTATTAAACCAGTGATGGTTAATCCATAGTATTCATTGAGAATAAAATTTTAATAATTTTCCTCCCAACAAAATATTCTTTGTGTCTCTGCAACAGACAATGAAACAGAAGAACATGAACGTTGGAAAAACAACAGTTGTCACTTTTGATTAACTTGTCATATGTCTTCGTTGTTTGCTCTCTGTCTGTCTATTAATGGAACGAAGATGACCCTCGTTTCGGTTGAAGACTGACAGATAAGCGATGACAGCCAGGGTCAACAGAATTCTCTTTGTGAATCCCAGATTTTGTGCCTGTAGTCATTATTTATGAGCCTAGGAAGAGTAGCAAGAATGGTTGGTCATCGGTTCAACTTCTAACTGCTTATCCTTGTCAGGGTCACCTGGAGCCGATCCCAGGCAGCATTGGGCACCAGGCTGGGATGCTCATCCATTACAAGGCATACACGCACACTCTGGGGCCAATTTAGAGACACCAATTAACCTGTGTGTCTTGTTATTGTGGGGGGGCACCCAAACAATACAGAGAGAGCATGCGGTTATGCTTTACATTAACTGCACCTTCATAATGCATTCATTATGTATTCATAGAACATTCTGTGCACCTTCATAATGCATTCATTATGCATTCATAGAACATTCATAAGGAGCATGTCATTATGACATACCTTAATGCCCTAAAATCCCTTAACCCTGTTAATATACATTAATAACAAACATTATAATTGTATAGTCATATTGTTTGTTTTTAATGTATATATATTAAAGCTGTCATATCTTGCTCATTGGAAGTGTTTTTGAGTCAGACCCCACTATTTCAGTCTGTACCATGTTTTTCTGTGTTGGTTATATTGCTATATTATATAACGTTATTTCAGTTTCTATTAAACGCAATTATTCACATATGAGTACATAACCTTGTACTGAGTGTTTTGTATATACTGAGCCCATTCTTTACATCAGATGAGGTTTGTCAGATGTGTGGCTTCATATTTTTAAAATACCCTGTGTTTATTAAATTATAGAGCGGTAAAATAACATCACAATATTTAAAAAATATATAGATAAAAATTGTGGTATTTAATAAACAAGAGAGGTTGAAATAGGTTGGTGGTGTTGCTGGGAGTTGCGCCAATGTTTTGAGAAAATTATTGATGGCCCCAACTCTCATAACTATCACAGTCCTTGCAACTTGCAGTTGCATGTGGATAATATCGATATTAGTAATGATCACCGTACATCTTGCAGGTCTAGTAACTATCAGTCTACAGTATGCAGTTAGGTGGTTGGAACATGGTGTGATATGATTCACCAAAATCTGAGATCCTACCATCAATTTTCCGTAACTGCTTGTCCAGTGGAGGGTCCCCTGGTGAACAGGGGACATTCATAGAACACCCAGGATGTGATGCTATGCAACCACAGGACAGACATGTGACATTTGTTTTTAATGATGACATCACATATGAAAGACAAATATACGTACCTGTATGTGTCCTATATGTAAATATATATAAAGGCAATTTTAAAAATATTTGAATACATGTAAAATATATTGTGGATATATGCAACATATATGTTTAATAAAGATGTGTTTTTTGCCGGGGGCGGCATTATGGTGCAGTGGTTAGCACTGTTGCCTCACACCTCTGGGACCTGGGTTCGAGTCTCCGCCTGGGTCACATGTGTGCGGAGTCTGCATGTTTTCCCCATGTTGTCGTGGGGATTTCTCTGGGAATTGGCTCCAGACATGCTGTGTCCCTGTTCTGGATAGGCACTTATGGGAAAATTCATGGAGTGATGAATGCATTTCGTCATGTGCTGATGGTATATTAAGGATGAACCATTTCCTGCCAAATGTGCTTGACTAGGGCGAGTTGTCATGACATTGATGAGTCATTGTTTTGGGACTGGACTGTAAGTCTTTCTTATGCCTGAAAGAAGTCTGCTATGATTTAACGGTGTTTTCAAGCTAATTACAGAAACTGGATCATGCAAAACCTTTGCTTCTGGAAATAAAAGTAATTGCCCTAATTATTTGGTCTGGTTTCACAGGAATTCTTAATTTTATGCTTAAATGAAAACAGAACACTTTCCTTTAGTTTGCAGATTAAATGTGCATCTTTTATCGTCTCTTAGGTATTTCCCCATTCTGCGTACATCAGTATTCCTTGGTAACCTTGCCCAAATCAGATATAAGAAAAGATGCAACCAGCATATACAATAAAGTCCTGTCAAGCCGTCCTCCTCTCCCCGTGCTTTTATAACCAACTGGTACAGGAACACACCTTTCAGTGTCCAAACGCAAAAAAAACAAAACAAAACAAACTGTTATCAGACAACTCCAAACGTCCCCACGTTTTATTTCACCTGCTATTTTACTCAGTCAAATAATTTGTCTTCTGAGCAACAGCCAAGAACAAAAAGGCGTATTTCAGAAGCAGAGCAAAGGAGCTGGAAACCAAACAATAGAAAACAACATGAATAATACAACAGAATAAAGCAAAAAAGTCTAACTTTTACAATAGGTATCGTGTTCTGTAGGGTCTCTAGGATGCGATTTAACGGAGAGGAAGGCAGTTCTGAATTACTGCCCAAACCATCCCGACATGTCTTAGCTTTAGGGCAAAAGTACATCTTTCGGAGGCTGTGAGTGACATTTTAATGATGGATAAAGGTAAAACTCCTAAGGATGTCCTGCTGCCCGTCTGGAATATAAATTATTCAGCAATGAAGCTGCTTTCGGCTAACCGAGAGGTGATGTACTATAATGAAAAAGCGACAAAACTCATCAACGTTTCGTACACATATCTGTAATTGTACCAGTGCATATGTTAGGATATTTCGCATTTGGCACTTCCGTTGTCAGAAATGCATGTTTCTTTTTTCTGCCCCTCTTGAAATAGCATGATTAAGGCAGGAAAAAATAACTGCCTTATTTGACGGCAGTGCTCATTAAAATATTCGTATTATAGACACGCTTTGAGCCTCGTAGATCATACTAGGGTCTATATAGCAGTCTATGTTTTGGGCTGCAACAAACAACTATTTAGATTATTCCATCGATTATTGAAACGGATAATACATTCGTTGGATGAATCACCCAATTACCAAACGACTCTTATTTGGTATCAGCTATCAACTTTTAAATTTGGCTTGAGGTTGTTTCACGCATTTGCTACCAATTAAGATAATAAAGCTGAATACTTTATTCAAAAATGCACTTATACCGAATGCTCCTGTTAATACAAAAGATAAATAAAACATCCAATATCCATTTGTCCTGTTAAAATTTAAAATGAAGGATAAGCAATGTAGCAGCAATTAAATATACCAAAACCACATCAGTTTTCCCTAAATCAAGTAAACCAAACAATCCATCTAAATTTAAATTTTAACAGTAAGGATAGAATGTGCATTCTGCTCTCTGTCTGCATTCTATTGCAACTAATTTTTACAATCATAGTTCTGTATTGAAATTTAAATTTCTGTACTGAAACTGAAGTCAGCATGAGAGGCTGTTTAGGGCAAAATTACTGAAACACTTGCACATAAACATGCTGAACTGGTCCACACCACTGAAACACTTACGCACATACACTTACCACTGGCACATTGTTCTCTTTATGGTCAATACTGCCAGGACAACGGAGGTCCAATATTATAGGCGTTTTCAGCTTCTGAATTCGATCAGAGCTTTAAGCATATGACTGCTTTGACAACTAATGGATTTGTCAAGATTCAGGTTGGCCATTATTACCATAAAGAGACTAATTAAAAAAAGTTTTTGGTATGTTTCCTTATATTCAACTCGCATTGATATTCAGCTCACTTTTGATCTTATTTAAATACCCTTTTCCGTCTAACATCCATAAGAATAGGTGATTTGTTTCCAAGTACATACTGTACAGTATATGTGTTACATGTATTGGGGGACTGAGCTCTGGGATGGAGACCTATTTCTTCAATACTCCCCAGAATCACTGCAAATACATAGACCTGATTCCGGTCACATGTTATGCTTTTATTGTATTGGCAATCACGAGGCATTAATACGAACTGAAGTATTGCCTTCTTGCTTGTGCGTGAGCTTTTGCATTAAAGGCAGTGCATTTTAATTGTAGCAGCACGATTCGTGAAAATAATTAACTTTACGCTGTCGCGTGATAGTCTCGACGTAAACGATGATGGGGACCGGGGCAATGATGCCAGCCCAGGCGTCTATGTCATTTTTCTTGGATGGAGCATAAAAGGCACTGTGGCAGAATAAAAAGGCAGGATACTGGAGCAGGCACAGAACCAAGGCGATTATTTTGCCAACTGGCTAGGAGACCATGAACCACGATTGGCCAATTAAGCGCAAGACCCACCTCCTAGGGGAAAATGAATGATGACAGCATTTGTGTATTCAATATGAAAAGTTACTGTGTCATTTTCAAAATATATAAGTATTATATATATATACACACACACACACATACAATTTTACTTTAATCCTTGCTTATGCACAGTGAAATGATCTTAAATGGTTCAGTTGTGATGTTTGTACGTTATACAGTATGGCTATGTAGGTGTTGCACCGTGTACTAGCAATAGAAATGACATAGACTACTAGACTTCCAAAAAATTATCGGAGCTCTGCGGATTCTATAGTTGTGCATTACCTATGGATATTGTTCCCTTAGGCAGCTTCAGTTCCACAAGACATGGACGCTGCTGTTGGGCCTGGTTTCCTAAATGTACATTTTCCCTCCTCTTTTCACGTAGTGACCTTTGCCTTGTCATTGTGACCCATACTTCTCTCCCTTGCGGTTTTAGGGAACATTCCCAATGGTATGCTTTGCTCCGCAGATGTCGCCAAATGTCAGCCATCTAAGCCATGTTAAACGTTAACTCTGTTGTAATTCCAGAGGGGCACACAATATAATGATATGGTAGAGTTTTACCCCAAGCAGCTCCGAAGTCTGTAAATCATGCTGGGACATGCATTAAATGCTGTAGAGGCATCAAAAAGTGGAGTTAGCACTGACTTTACCCACAAACAAAATCAATGGCTAAAAGGGAGTTTGGCAGCCACAAAGCAGTTTTAATGGTGATGCATGATCACTGCGTTATGTAGCATGGTGGGAAACAGTTGATAACCGTATAATTTGTACTAGAAGCAATAAAGTTGTTCACAATGTGAATTGTGAAGACACATCAATTTGTAGAAGAGGTTTTACTTCAGTAAATTCATCATAACAGTTATATAATTTAGATATGGTGCATTGTACATACTAAGAAAACAGACAGCTTTTTAATATTAGGGGCAAACCATTGGGTTGATTTCATCTTTTATATTCTACCATAATCAGAATGACAGGATTTGTTGTAATAACCCCTTTTTGCATAAACACAATCGTTGTTCATACCTTTGACTTGAAAATAATGTAAATTATTTTGTAATGAAAACAATAGGATGCCTGGTTATTGTTTTAATAATGCATTGTTTTATGCAATTACATAATGTATTTATGAGAATGGGTGGAATGCAGCTGATGTAACACGTACTGTTTGAATGTGTAAATTGTGATTTTTATTGATTGAATGAACAGCTTTGCAAGTGAAGGTTTAGAAATCTGTAAAATTCTTCAGTATGGAGAAGGAGTACGCTGAGAACTTGGGGAGAGGTGTGGTTATGCACTGCCTTCTGAATACAGACTCCCTTCTGCTGATACTGTCAGAGGTGTGCATTACGGTACGGATGACTGCTGTGTAAGAGAGGCCTGCACAGCATAAATATAAGATAAAGATATCTCATTCATGAGAACCGACAGTGAACTCTCCTGCCGAAGTGGTATCCTGGAAATATTTTACGTTAAATAAGGCAAATCTAGGAGTTGAGAAAAATTACCTGTTTGCGAAACATACGAAATGAATAGCACTGCTAATATGGAAAATAAAATTAAAAAGTTTCACATGGTAGATTTGTAATATGTCTCTTCTCCTTCCAAATGAGATGTTTAAAGAGCCGCATTTTTTAACGAGATCTGCCTTGGGCCAGCGGCTCCCCTTCGCGTCTGCTTTGAGGACTGTGATACACAATTGAGACACAAACTAACGCCATCTTCCATTTCTGGGTCATTCCCTAATAGGTTTAACTTGGCTGGCTAGCTGACACATTCTCAGTTCACTTGTGAATTCTCTTGAAGTATGACAACTTTTCCCTGTGAAATAAACCTTGAGTGCTGTGTGTTTTTTTTTTATTGGTCAGAAACATGGAACTGTACTGGCCTTGCCAATAAAATCTTATTTTATCGCAGTTAAGTGCAGTAAAGCCTAACCAACAGATATCACCAGAAAGACATTTTCTCTGAGGAAGTTACACTAGCAAACTAAATAAATATTTTTCTTTTCACGTGTCTAATTTATTTCATTTATGACTTCTCTCCTTCCTACTAAAGCATAGCTGGAAATTGAATAACATTAGTTGTTTATTTCTTTTTCTCTTCCAAAAATATGAATCATTGGCAATATATGCATTTCCTTATTATCACTAGCTTAAACCTCGCGCACCTGCTTTTATTCCATGTGGATTGAGTAGAGTGATTTTGACATAATTGATATAATCGAGTGATTTAACATCAGCCACATGGCTAAATTAATTAATAAATGAGAGAGGATGTGAGGTGATGGTGAGGTGCCTCTGCTTGTGGATCGGACCTCACCTCAATCCATTTTCCGCGAAACCTGGGCCGTAATGGACTGGGGGCTATTTGACTGAAGTAATTGTTATGTGTTCACAAAGGTGCTATTGATCAAAGTCAAAAGTGGGTGGCATTGGCTTTTGGCTTGGGAGACATATTAGAATGGTTTTACTGTGACACTCCCTTGTGAACTGGGACTGCAGATGTCCCCCGCTGATTCATTTATTGTCAGCCAGATACTGTATATCCAGCCTTCTTAGTGAAGGAATCTACTTAAGAGATGCCATAATTATTCAGTTGAGTTGCTATCTACTTTTTCTGACTTCTGGATTGACGCTATAATGGCAACATTTATAGTCAAATGAATAGCTTTGTTCACTCCACAAAAGCAAGACTATTGTGCTGAATAGAAAGTCACTGAAGATAAATAAAGGGCACCCCCACATTGAATCAATTTGAATCTATTTCATTTATATGAACGTGTATGTTTCATAGCAAATCCATGTACATGATCTGAGATGTTTGCTAGAAATCTGTATAGAATTTTAGAGTCATTGTCACTATTCTTAATAGAAGGAGTCTTTCTAGAAACACCTTTCAAGAAACAAGGTGATGATTAGGGTGAAAATCATTATGATCCGGATTTCATGTTACAAAGCTTGTTTGAATTTGTGTTTTTTTCTCCCTTTGTGACATCCCCCGGCCTGTAAAATATATAAATGCAGTTAATCCAAGGATGGGGCATTGGGCTCAGATAATGAATACGATGCAGAGATTTAATTATGCCATTTGATGGATGGCTTGCCATCGACGATGGAACTGATTAGCCCCGTTTGGACAGCTCTTTCTCACTCTGTCAGAAAGTCCTGTACTGTAGATAGAATGGGAATGTGATGGTGATGCTTTTAACCATCAAAATTCTAGTAGGTTTTTATGTTGATTGTGCTTGCCTATGCCTGTCCATTTTTTAAAAAACATACTTTTCAATCAATATGAAGTCAATCATTTCCAGCCACCCATTAAATAACCGAATTTATGACAGCATGTATGATGAGTGTATTGCGATTTTTTTCAGCTTGCTTGTTTCTGAAGGTGAGCAGGAGGTTTAGAGGACCATTTGATAGGAAACTGACAGACTCCTATAATACGGTGACGATGGATTACCCAAGATGGTCACTTGAATACTTACTAAATTGTCCTCCTTACCGAAACAGATCAAATCTGTATTTGTGACCCGATGTGTTTCAAAAGTATTTCAGCTCATATTATTGTGATTTGTTATAGAAATATTAATCATTTGTCACACGTAGGTAAACTAGGAAGCCAATAAGTATAATACTTACTTTCTCTTTCTCTGGTAATTGGTGCAGTAAATCCATAATTAAACAGCAAAGTTATTGAAAGTGATCAAAGTTATGGTTGTTCATGCTGAAAGCATTTAAAATAATCAACAGACCATATAATAATAGTATACATGTCTGAAATTAGCTTGCAGTAATAGGTTCAATAAAGGCTCTTAATGTCTAAATTGCACATCAAGCAGTCATTCCTGTTTAGTAATTAGACTTTATTTCCTAGAATGTCTTTAATTTGGACCCGCTTCAGAAAGGATACCGTGGCAGAGCAGATGAATTTCAGAAAAGCTGTTTTGCAGCGGCAGTAGACTAAACTGTGCTGGATGTCCTTACCTAGTTTCAAGCTAGATATGAGAGCAAGGTAGCATCTTCCGAATCCACTATGCGATGTAGGTTTCGCCATTTGTAATGATAATGATGTTGCTGTTTAGCATACTCAGTGCTGGATGGTTCAGAGACGGATCAGCGGTGGTCTGAAAGCTGGAGGCGGGGAGAGAGGTAAACTGCAAGCCGTAGCTCACGTTTGGCAAACTATACACCTCACAGAGCATGAGACACACGGCTTTCTGCTGTACCTCAGCTGTCAGCCAACTAATTGAAGCAATTATTTGGATAGAAAACCCCGTCACCTGTTGTGTAGACCGTCCGTCACTCACTAATTAAAATGTATTTTCTATAACCTGCTGGACCTCAGCTCTTCAGGACTGGCGTTAGCCGCTGTGGATTTTGCCTGTTGGGATTTTCTGATTTTTGAAAGAAGGCCACTTGCTTATTCTTTAGTCAAAGTTTAGTGTGGAAAAGATTTTATTTTTCTAAACTTCTACTCAGGAAAATTGCTGAGACTTGGTGCAGCTAAACACACATTTGATGTACAGGGAAGTGTGTGATATTTGCTAGCAAGGTTTTAAGAAAAATAACAAGGTTTGGTTTATCTTATTCTGTAATTTCTGATGGAGTAGTACAAAACACATTATCCTTATGTCACATTATTTGTAGGTGGTTTACTTTCATGTGCAAATAAATAAATGCTATTGCCTTTAGGTGTTTTTAACTTACATTTTTAACTGCAAACAGTGCTGTGTAGCTATAAGGACAAAAGACACATTAGGAATGAGAGAAGGATGTTTAGTCTAAGCTGCTCAGTTGGATGGCTACTATGATAACTCTGAATCCATTAAGGGCAATTAGTATTCGTGACATGCCTCCATTTATACGGACCACCCTGAAGGCGGCAATATGTTTGGGCAACTCACGGCAAGTCGTAGCAGAAGTGACCCCTTGTCATTCGGTCACTGTTTGCGATATGATAGTCTAATCTTCCTCACAAATGACCATTTCAAACTGCCCCAATCCCTTGGTGTTGAGTAGATTAGAAAGCAGTCTGGAAAAATCTTATGCTTTGGCACCAGGATGGTTCAGAAGCAAGCCCAGCCTGATAATCACATATAAACAAAACCGAATTACGTGAAGGAGAAAATCCCAGATTACAAGCAGCACATTGCAGGAAGACTTCTGTCTAACCACCATGATGTGCCAAAAGCAGGAAGCTGTGGACTGGAGCATTTCCTGACACCATTATACATCTATTTGCCTCTATGATGTGCAAGCTATTTTAAGAACATGCAATTAATAAGCAGCCTGCTGATAACATTAAAGCATAGAAAAATAAAAACCTGCAGTCATGAATTGACCAAATCTGTATATTTCACAAAAATAACATGGTCACGCTTCTAATGATTTGAAAGGTGTGGCATCACGTATGGCCACAGCTGGTGGTTCTCATCTGTCATGCAGCTCATCTCGGTCTGATTATGTAAGTATCGCTTTCAGCTCTGCTGGAATTTACCAGCCCTTTCAATGCTGCATGCTCAATATTGTGCTCCCCAGACTTGGAACTGGAACGTCTAGAGAAGATCATGTGTGCCTGAAAAATTAACCCAAACTATAATTTTGCACTAATTGTTTGCAGTATAATATTTACAGGCCGAGATAAGGACAGCGTTCCAGGAGCTCCCAGCATGTCACGCCAAAGGTAGCCTACCCTGCGACTCACTCATTTGTAGCTGCAGTTTACGTAGAGACGCACAAGGCCTCTCGCTTCCTGTGCGTTGCCGTGGAAACCATGTCAGCGCCCCTGATCGCTGCCAGCCGCTCGGTAATACAATGCGAGCGGAGCAGCAGAAGCACATTTTGATAATCTGTTTAAAATCCTATCAGGAGAAGAGTGGGGCCAGCGTGCTTGACAAAGGCAAACAACGCTAAAGCGATGACCTCCCCCACCCAAGACTGTTTTTTTTACCTTAGTTTTAGCTTCTGCATTCCTGTAAGGGCAACAAACCACCAGTGTGAATAATAATGATTTAGCTAATGATTTTGAAGTCTCACTGCCATAAATCCAAGGCATGCCTACATTTTGCTGGAATATCCCATAATACATCTGTTCCCCAAACCAGGGCTGCCTTGCGAGAAGCGTTTAGATAGAGGCAGAGGGACCCCCATTCAGCAGCCACTCGAAGCGGAATGATACTGCATGTGTGCATTGCTCGCCTTCCCTGGGGGGAATCTCTCAGTGCGCTCATCAAGTGCTATTGTGACACATACTCCAATCCACTGTCCCGGTGTCATTTAGGGGAGTTAGGATTCTTAGTGTACGGCCTGTCGCTCTGTGTTGTCCATTAGTCTGGTGTCCTGAGCTGAACTGTTGGGTAAATTATGGTGAGCAGAACTGATACAAGCTTCCAGCTGTAATGTCGGCCCGTTAATGTAAAATCCTGGAGGTTATTCCATTACTTTTGCGTCATATAATTCCTACATTATCATAACTAAATATTTTGATTTTATTATTTTGAGTTCAAGCTAGTCTATTCATATCTACGTTGCCTGTTAAATAGACAATGCTTTGGTGAAGAATAAAGGCGATGCGATCTTGTTGTTTCAAAACAAGATGTAGTATAAAGGATCTCGTTTGCCTGCACCTTGGACAGAGGCAACTTCCGCTTTCAGTTTATGAGGTTTACATTTAATTATTTGACAGATGCCTTTCAGCTAATAGGCCTGTGGGTTGGCGTGTATATTGTGTCTTAAACAGTAGACAAATATCACCAAGTGCCGAGCGATTAGACAAGCCAACCCCCCCGCCCCCGAAGTATAAAATTAGGAAATGGGAAAGAAGGATGAATGAGAAATGAACTGGTATATGAAAGGTTTGAGGTTGTGTTGACGCCGCCTAATCCTGAAAGCATCCAAGCACAGGATTCTTCCTATAACATGGAAACAATGACAAACAAACTGAGGGCTAAAAACTGAAACTGAATCAAATCTCAGTTCATGGTTTCTGGAGGGATAAACTGGATGTCTGACCTGCTCAAAGTGTTTGTGTGACATCAGTTAAAGAAGTTTTCAAAGGCTTTGCACCTCCAGCTAACACCTACAGCGTGAGTCGCTCTGGAAATTTTACAGTGGAGACGTAGAAGAATACACAGCACCGAAAGAGCCGGTGAAAGCCGGCCGTCCCTGCAGCCTTTGGTTATAGTGAGGATGACCTTCTTTGGGTCGATGTTCCGGAAACAGCTTCGAAAGACGGCAGCGATAACGGGGAACTTCCTGTGGGCAGCAACTTCTGTAACACCAGGAAAGAGTACTATTCTTAGATTACTCAGAATCTAGGACCATGTCTAAATAAAACAAAACTCTAACAAAAATGTTACGTATGTCCTGATTTTGCCGAGTTTAACGTGACCCTGGGTCAGCAAGGGAGGGGCTTGCATTTCACTTCTTTAACCAATCACAGTCTTCGTTGTATGACATCACCACATTAATTAAAACCAATGTTTTCTGTGAAGTGGCAAGGTGTACAGATTTGTAAAGTAATTTTATTGTGTATGACTTTTGTTAAGGGACACATCATAGATACAAAGTACAGGGACATGGTTACCTGTGAAGGTTGTGTGGCACAATGTAAGGGTGTGTGTTTATTTTATGACAATAATAACAATATCAATAATAATAATAATAATAATAATAATAATAAAATGACTTAAACTGGTACACACCACTCTCGAGCTTGGCAGCTGGAAGCCTTGAGGTTAAAAATGACCAACGTGGTGATGTCATACAGTGAACACTGTGATTGGTTAAAGAAGTTACACACAAGCCCCTCCCTTGTTCACCCAGTGGCACTTCGAATTCAGCAAAATCAGGATGTCCTAAATGCATAGAAGATTTATTTGTAATTGTGAAAGAAACATTATAAATCAACCTGTCTAATATCCCTAGTTAAGTCACTTAGAATGAAACTCCGGACCACTCAGTTGGTGAGCAAAGTTGTCTGCTTTATTCCAACAATCTAGCAAAGTTCTTCAGTCACACTCTGGCACCAGGTACCCCGAGCAGAAAGAGCAACCAATTGATAAACCGTAACACCCAACTCCATATAAGGACTTCTAAGTCCTGATTGGTCACAAAACACCAGTAAACCGAGCTCAAATGTATAACAAACACAATTCTCCTGTGCTATTGGTGCACTTTGGTAACAGAGTACATACACCCATTTTGCTCAGTTTCCCAAAATCAACCGCTAGACTTCTACTTGAGGTATGGATATAGATAATGATTTACTGTAAATACATGGTTAACACATGATTAATGTGATAACTACTTATGAATTAGTACTACAGTATAACATATTGCGTGTGGCCTATTGTGACTACTTCATAACTACATCTCTCTGTGCACCAGTTGGGGCAGCTTCGAATCCCTTCCTGCAGGTGGCTCCTCCCCTTCTCCGCTGCCCATCTCTCCAAGGTCTTCAGGGTCTGTGAAACTGACCACGTGCAGGCTACTGCGAGACAAGGATACACAGTATTCAAAACAATCTCTTCTTGCCAAAGACATAGCAGAGACAATATGTCTCCTCTCCCAGGCCTACCGCTATCCAACTAACTTTCCACATAATTTTACCTGATAAAATAATATGATGATATAAAATAATCATATTTTATCATATTTTATGATTTTTTTGCATGCATTTTGAGGAGTTTTGGATTAACTGTGAACTTTTGGTTAATTGTGAACTTAAAACACAAACGGTTTCTTGGACTCTGTTTCTTATAGCTGAACGATCTTGTGTAATTTTTACATTAGGACCGTAAGACCTACCTGCCATCTAAAGGCTGCTTAGAATGTACAGAGTCCATTACAACATTATGGCAGGTGTCAGGGCTCGTTTTTTTAATGGACTCGCTACCATTCTGACATATTACAGAGGCACATGTTCCCCCAGCTAACGAAATGAGGAGCTGGCTGGCTGACGACATGCGTCTCATCAAAATGAAATCAGAATGGAAAAGCGTGGGCGGCCATTTTAATGCAGCGCCGTGTGGCATTACCCATTAGGCCTGATTTCCTCTGTCAGATGTCCTCCCATGCTACTTTTAAGGTCTAAATATGATGATGATGCTTCCTGTAGTTAAATAATACCTGATGTCTCCAAGCAACATGCCACATTATCCATTCCTGTTGTTCTCTCATTCTCGAGCTACAGTAAAATTTTAAGGCATAATGTTATACAAATGTAATTTGTTATTTGGATGTCATTATTGTTGCTGTGGTTGTTATGTTGTTGTTGTTGTTGTTGCTGCTGTGTTCTTGCTATTGTTTTTGCTGTTATTATTATTATTATTATTATTATTATTATTATTATTATTATTATTATTATGAGGCTCTAGTAAGTGAAAGAGAATCTGGGAAATTGGTGTGGCTCTGGCAAGGTTAGGGTTTTTCTTTTTCGACTGGCTTAAAAAATAACAAAAATAAAAGTTACATTGTTACAGCGCTTCTGCATATTTCCCTGTGCTGGCAGTTACCACTGATTAGCTACATCAAGTAAGCATAATGTGCTAAAGCACCTTCCTCACGGTGTATCTGCAGCTCTCACTCTGCCTCATGGACAAGCCTGGGTATCTTCTGGAATTCTTCCTGCCACTCCCCTGTAACTTCAATGAAGGCAAACTGCTATTGGATTCAGACAGATCTCTGGGAAAACTGCGGTTATTCCCCCAAGTTGTGTAACCGTTACAACCTTTGTCAGACTCACCCGAATCTCCCTGTATTTAAGCCTTTAGGTACGGAGAGCATAAATATTCAAGGTAAGTGGAGGATGATGCCGAACTAACACAATGACCGGTTCTTTCTCTGTTTGTAACAGGCTGAACGTTTAGATTTCATATGTTACATAGCTGTCTTTTTGGGTTTTTTTTTCATAAAATGACAAGCATGTTTTTCTATTCCACTTCCAGTTTATTTTAACGTCAGCTTGTAAAAGGCCTTGCTTTCCCCAGTGAATGCATGCTGTCAGACTTTTTGGTAAGGAGCTGAATGACATGACGTGCATATTTTGTGTCCAAGTCCATATTTTATTTTAACATTTACTTAGCATGCCTAACATAATTGTATCAAACCACTTGGATGTGAATATATTTTCAATACTTTCAAATAATATACAGTTTATACACTTTTTGTATCTCAAAGTCCAAAAATGTCAGGTGGGGCAACCATCCATCCATCCATCCATCCATCCATTATCTTCCACTGAATCCGAGGTCGGGTCGCGGGGGCAGCAGTCTCAGCAGGGAAACCCAGACTTC
>JAODJX010000002.1:1457251-1512773 GCA_026776945.1 Isichthys henryi
CCCCCCCCCCCCCCCCCCCCCCCCCCCCCCCCCCCCCCCCCCCCCCCCCGGCGGGGGGGCTGTTGGCTACTTAAATGGCAGAGAGTTCATGATGAGGTCATCAGGCATGTGACAGCTTTTCAGAGGAGCTTTTGCTGCAACTTATCATAACAATGAGAGCTTAGATACAGCCAGATACGGCATTGGCTTTCTGGAGCCTTAGGGAAATTTTGTTTCAATTATGTAGCCACTGCACTTAAATCCAGATATGAAAGGAAAAATAAATTTGGCAAAATAACCAAAACAAGCATGTTTCATATTTCATCTTATCGTGCTGGAAAATGAGTTAAAAAAATGTAAATCTAAAAAATATGTCATTTCACATTATTTAACTACTGATATACGGGAAAGACTAAAGTATTATGGTCGGGGCACCATGAAACAGGAGTGCGGAGTCGGTGTACATGTACGTTAGATTGTGCGTGAAACGGTATTGGAGGTTTTCCTGCATTATGATTTCAGAAGAACTTTGTCCAGTTTTTGTTTTGTTGCTTGTGGCATTTGTCTAAGGAACTGCCTCAGAATATCGCTGTTTACATTTCTTGACCGTTCAGTAACTACTTTTCGCACTGTGAACTGAAGGACATCATCGTCTTACAAGGCCTCATTACTATCAGAGTAAAAATGAGTGATAGTTTGTGTTTATTGGTAATTACAGTACCTTACCCCCTAAAGGGTTGAATGGACCTAATCCATGCCAAGGAAATGCATCCGAACCTTAGCGGGGCTGCCAGAAACCCTTTACCGTGGGAAGGAGCTGCTAAACCCTGTAGGCTTCCTTTTGCCTGCATAACACATGTACTCGTCCACTTGTTGAATGGGATGAAGGGTGACTCATCTGACCATATGACTTTTTTCCCCCACCGGCTCAATAAACCACTGCTTGTGTTCTTCCCACCGCTTTGCTCATAAAAGCGTGCGTTGGGTGCAATAAGGGGTTTACGCACTGCAACTCAACCATAGTATCCCTGCCAGTGAAGTTCACAGTGGATCGTGCTTCACATAACTGCTTGTTCATGCCTCAGACTGACATTTGCAGTCAGCTGATACAGCACTTTTCCAGTTGACGACATCAATCCACGCTTGGACGTCCGTTGAGGAGTATGTACTCCGATTCCCAGTTCGTGGTGATGGTGCTGATGTCTCTCTCTCAAAATTCCATGTTACTTTGGCTGTTGCTCCTTGTGAAATATTAGCAAGCAACACAATGTTTGTCACTGAAGCTCCCGGTGACTGTGTCACAAGACAAATCTCTTGATCTCGCCAAGGAGCTAAAATAATGGCCATATTTAGGCATGACCGTAATTAACATCTCTGCCTGGCGGGACGTTAATTGCCTAAATAACTCAGTGTGTTGCTGTTTATGTCGATTCTTTGAATTTAAGAATGGGTTCTTTTGTTACGTTTATTTAGCGAGGCCCCTACACATCATCAAGAGAATATGTAAAATTCAATAAAAAGATGGTCGTACTTTTTTTCATGTGTTTTGGTAATACTCATGAGGTGTAATGACTGTTGTCTGATCTGTCTACAAATACGGCAGTAAACGGGACTGAATAAGCCTTTAATTTGTACTTTTAACTCGGAGCACCTGAGATTAATTAAAATTCCTTCACCTTTAAAAGCTTGCAGGTGGCATCATAGGTTATCAACGGACTTGCTAACCATTCATTCAGATGCAGAGTATTTGACGGACATGCAAAAAGCCGACGAAGAAGCCATGCATTTGGAACTCCGAGTACCTTTCATGCGGAATATAGCAAGACTCACGTGTCACGCGCGATAGATTTAAAATAGCAATAGCATTTGTTTATGGCAAAAGCACTTGTTTTTTCATGTCGCCTGTTAGCAATAGATAACATGCCTTTTGTATGCATGCAGGGAATCACAGCCAAAGCAAATATTCTTAGTTGTAAACGTAATTTGAATCTGAAGAAAAATCTCTGTGTCTTTAGTGCGGCCCATTTTTGGTTTGCATTAGCGCTATCAGACACTTTTCAGCCATCTGGCTAGATCGTCAGACAGTGGTAGTCAAATATAAACCAGTGTACCTCACTCTTCAAATGAAACCTTAACTTTTTAATGAATTTCAGGACTGGAATGTTGGCTGGAAATGAAAGGACTTTTTTTATTATTTAACACGAAGTCTGTCGTGCTAATCAACACATGCAGTTGCGTTGTCAGGCTCCCTCGTGGGAAGCAGAACCAAGGGATGGGAACACAGCACTGATGTGTAGGGCGCCCTCCGGGGTCATGTGACATGTGCTGAGGAGCAGGGAGCAGAAACACCTTTCCGGAAGACTCGCTACTCAGCACGTGTCCTCTGATTGCTGTTTGTTCTGCCCCGTCGTGCCTGACGCAATGTCGCCTGACCATTTCTTTTCCGCTCTCTTTTTGCAGCTAGTCTATAAAGCCTGGTTGTGCTCTGAATATTTTAACGTCACCCAGAGACAGTGCCACCACAGAATTCCCTGCAAGCAATACTGTCTGGAGGTCCAGACCAGATGCCCCTTTGTGTTGCCAGACAATGATGACTTGGTCTATGGGGGATTATCAAGTTTCATCTGTACAGGTAAGTGCCGGCCTGTGAGTGACTGTCCCCCCTAACAGGCGAAGGTAGTTTTCCTGTTTCGCTTCTCCTTTGTTAGGTCCCAACCCCCAAACCGTAATTGCATGTCAGTGGAGGCTATTTTGTATCACGCATGGCAGCAGGAAGAACCAGCTCCTTTCAACACCACAATAAGCGTCTCAGATACTCAGCTGACAGGCCTCTGAATACATGTACTCGTAGAGAGAGTGTATTTTTGTTTTCACATTCCTTTAAAAGTCTGGTCGTGTTTCAGAGCCCCAAGCCCCAAGGAAACAAAATAAATTGTCCAGCCTCAGCGTGACCTTGAAGTAACCTTAAGTCACATGTCTTGGGCTGGTACCATCCATGCAGGTTTCTGTATTGACTCTTTCAACCCAAGTATGTATAAAACATTCATAATTTATTTTAGCTTGCCATTTACAGAGTAAAATATAGTCAAAGTCACCCATAATATTATGCTTTTAAAATTTTCATTAAATCCGGGATTTAAATGGGCACATTTTTATACTGTATTGAGTATTGGGAACCAAGACCACTACCTCAAAGACGATACAATCTGTCCGCTTGTCGAAGCATAGCATCTTTCATTTATTTCATTAAAATCAGACCTCCCTAGAAAAGGCTTGTGTCACCGTCCCCCCGCCCTTTCATAAATCCCCTCAGATGTTCCTGCTGAGAATAGAGGTGGAAAAACACTCTGCTTCGGTACAGGAGAATTTTTATTTCCAACAAAAAGCCATTATCTGCTGTATTTCTTGTACAATACATTGTTTACTCCTCAATTTATAGTTATACTGACATATATATATATATGTGTGTGGGTGAGTGTGTGTGTGTGTGTGTGTGCATAGGCATGGGTGCCATAAAAGAGGAGAAAGTTAGGATGATTCCAAGGGCCCCTAAGTGGTAGTGGCCCTAAAATTTGGAACGTACTTGGTCTGGGTTGGGGCCCGATATGATATGTTTTCAAGGGCCGCAGAATCTCTATCAGTGCCCCTGAGCGCCGTCTTCTAAAAGACGAGAGCGGTAATAATGTATTGCGCACTAGAAAACCAACACTGAGCTACACATAAGCGCAGCTATAAGCTGGAACTAATAAAAACTGATTGTCCTTGTCTTGGTTTCTCATATTTCTCCCTCCTCAATCCACATTTGAAAGAACGAAAGTTTGTCATCCATTGGCCGGCTGTGGTACCCATTACCTTCTGGTAGGTAATTTCAGGGGGTTGCGCCCAAAGACACAGATCACTTGTATCCAGGCTCCGGTCGTTTGGAAATCATCAGTTGCAGATACAGTCTATTAAACCAGTCTATCCTCTGCAGGCCCCGCAGCTCTCATTGCTTTTCAGAGGAAGACATAGCGACGAGTGTTTAATGGGTGTTTAGGTTGGCTTTGCCGATCAGTTTCAGGGCTGCTGTTGCTCACCCTATGAGGAGAGTTTGCCTACAGTAGATGCTCTCTCAAGGGACTCGGAGCAAAAACAATAGAGAGTGCGGGACGAATGATTCAGTTTGTGCCTTTGTTCCTCAGCCATCGCGGGAAGATGTACCAAGAGACCTGCCTGTTTGTTTTAGACCCTGTGACGACACATTTTGTGACTAATGCACCGTCTGGATTCCTCATGTCCACAGCAGCTCTCATAAGTCAACAGCGGTTAAACTCGAACACGTTCACAAGTCGAAACATTTATTCCTGCTGTGGAAATCAGCTCTGCGAACGTTCCATTCTTTCTTTTTGAGATATCAAAATTTTTGTCTGTGTGCTTAGAAATATAGGTGGATTCTACGCCGATTTCGAAACCGCCAGTGATTCGTTTTCTTTAAATCACAAAATCGAAGTCACGTCTAATATGACTCATTATGTACATTATGGGTTCCATTATAACCTCAGTCAGTCACAGAGCAACCGTGAAACGCATGAAATGAACGTCTGAAGGCAGGAGCGATACGTCGTTAAGGCTTCTTTGTGTTTATGAAAAACCTCCAGTATTGTCGTTGTGAGTCAGGTGATGACTCTGGAGCAATTAGGGTTAAGTGCCTTGCTCAAGGGCCCAATACTTTTGTGATTATTCTGCCAGCAAGGGATTTGAACTCCCAACCTTCTGGACAAGTGGACAGCTCCCTTACCTGCTGAATCCTTGATAACCTGCTGCCCTCTGTTGTGTCTTGGTCTACTAGAAAATGACTCCACCGGTGAAGAGCCAGAGTGCTGCGATGTCAGATGGAACAGCTGTGATCTGGTAGGGGAGGGGGCCTGTAACATGTCGGCCAAGCTCCCTGGCACTCCTAGGGGGCAGCTACGCTCATCCCAGCCCGTGTCGGCGGCCACTGCCCCCCGGCCCTGTGGAGGCAGCCGTCTCCGCTTCTGCGTCCTGGTCCTCATTCTGCTGCACACGGTCGTCACCTTCTCCAGCGCGCAGGGCGACGCCACGAGGGTCGGCCTGGAGGCCCTCGTACCCCTGGAGGAGAGCACCACTAGAGAGGAGTGAAAGCAGAGGAGAGACCCTCCTTTAGACTCTTGCAGGGGATCTATTTTTAAATGAGGTGTATGGTTACCCTCGGACAGCTGGTCTATGGTGTGTAAGGTGGGGCAGGGGGCAGAGATGACGGGAGGTACAGCCTCCTGGATGCACGCTTACTTTTCCTTTATTTTTTTCCGTCTGTCTGAAGGCATGTCGTTCACCTGTATCCAGGAAGTGTCTGGGAACAAATGGCCTTTTTTACACTTTTCACACCCCCTGTGCAGGACATCATAGCCAACCAGAACTTTTGGGTTTTTTTTTTTTTTTATAATAAAAGTATAACATAACACACACACACACACACACATATATATATACACACACTGGAGATTAAGAAGTAACAAAATGGATTTAAGATGATGCCTATTTTGCCTTTTGTACTTGAGCATTCTACATATTCTGTTGCTTCTGGTGAACATTTCCAATTATACACAAGTGTTTGTTTCACTCATTGAGGTAATTTTCCTCCATTCATCCACCTTCCAGCCTCTTATCCTGGAGAGGGCTATTTACAGTTTTTTTTTTTCTTTTTCCAGTGAGTTTGCAGTGAATAAGACTGATATCAGTCAGTAATAGCAAGATGAAAACAATTCAGTAGCGTCTCACAGCACAGAATTCTCTCACCTCCAAAACGCTTATAAAAAAATGAATCATAAAATTGTGCATTATAGACGAATAGCATCTTAGTGCTGTCTATTTTTATTTATTTTTTGTTGGTACTTGTGTGATTATCATACTTCTGTTTTCATTCGCAAAAGTGACAAGGGCTCTTGACAGACTTTTGTAATGTATTGAAATATACAAACTCTATGTTTGCAGGAATAAAATCAAACAGCCGCCCCATTTACCAGCTGGTACAGATCACCTTGTGGCCAGGATTCCCTTGAAAATGTTGAAATACAGTGGAAAAAAAAAGGTCTTTCTTGATTTATCCATGCTTCATGAAGCCCACATGTTCCAAAGGTGTGGCACGGCAATCTTGAAGACTTTGCTAGTTAAAATATGTTAAGATAAATCATTCACACATGTTTCTGCTTGTCCGGGATTAAATTTTACTTTACGTTTTTTTTCCCCTCTGGAGTTTGATTGATGAACTTTGAGGGAAAAAAGGCTTTATTCTCCCTTGTCTTTTTGAAAATTCCTTCATTGTTGGTTCATTTAGAACAAAATCTTTTAAAGTACTGGACCCCTTGTATTTGGAAAACCATCGAATGGATTAGATGAAAGAAAAAGTACTCAAAACTCTTTTCAAAGTGTTCAATTACTATATTTTAATGAATTTACAATTTGAATGCATACGTATGAGTAGAATTTTGTTTTTAATCATTGTTGTAGTCATGTTATTTTTCCTGAAAAAGATGAAACAATTCAATTCAGATCCAATTTTTTATTTTACTTCTTTTTTTGCTGTGACGGGATAAGTGAGGATAATAGAACAAACTGATGTTATTCTATCAAGGACTGGATTAATTAGTTGTGGTATCTTGACCAAGTGTGACAAAATGGCTCCGTGGAAACGTCAGGTGACAGTGCGGAGCCGACTGTCAGCCACAAGTCACATCCTGTCACTCCTCTTCTCCGTGCCTAACTCCGCTGCTTTCGATTGACAGAACAGAAGCGGAGCTGTTAGGGAACAGGTGTGTAAATCTGAGGAGTAACACAGCAACTGTCATCTGCTTCCCAGTAGGCAGAGTGATGTGCACAGGTGAGTCAGATAAAGATGCGATACAGGGAGCAGCCCCCCCCCCCCCCAAATCTCACCACCTTGGATTTATTAGGAAAGCATGACAAGAAAATTAATATAACTGTTTGTATTATAATTTCATAAAGCTATTTTAATGTACACATAACGATTATATAAATCATAATGTTAAAAAAACAAGACACTTTTTTTTTTAGACGTAGCTGTTGCGTCTCTATAGGAAATTTATTGACTTAATGATCAATGCGGTTTGTGAAAGTTTTCCTTCTTTGACAGAAAATAATCCATGTTTCCCCCTAAAAAAATAAACACTGTCCATTAGTTATTACATGGTGTAACTCTATGCATGTGTAATATCTAAGGTTTTTTTTTTTCTTTGAAAGGCCACTTGTACTCTCTTCTTTCTGGTAACGGATGTTGCCCATGGCATGAAGTAACTTAATTTATAAGAAGTTTTATGGAGCATATTGACATAAGGGGAACAAAGAATGAATTGATACATCTGCTAAGCTTGTATTCTTCAAGACGAATACTTCTTATGCCATTTTATACACTGTGCTTAAATGTTTAGCACTTTTTTGCACTAGTTCTAATAACACTTATTCTTGGAGATGGTTTTAAGACTGTGCTGTTTAATTTGACTGCATAAAAAATATATCACATCTGTATTTCTGGTCTATATCTGTACTGTAAGATTTTCTGTTTCATTGTGTTTTGGGCAGAATAGTCCCTGCTCAGTGTTTAACATCAATAAAAACTTATTCCATCCACACGTGGTCTATTGTCGTCTGAAGGAAAACAGAAGACACGTTTTTTACACTTTCTTTGATATGTTTTGAAGTTCTCGTGCCTATTTAATTCCAGTGCTTAAAAAAAAACTTTATGACTTCGGAATAAAATTTGAATGAGCCTGGCTGCCCGTTCCACTTCTGTTACAGTATATGCTAACAAATGCGGATTCCTGAAGTTATGGATGATGTCGTGCTTGTCACCTGACCTGTTCGCAGTACAACATGTTGCAGTGTTTTCGGAGCCTTGTAGTGAGAAATAAGATAAGATAACTTCATTTATCCTGAGGGAAATTCTTTTGTCTTAAACATGCTCAGTGCAACAAGTGGAATAATGATAAGACAGTAAAGAGCTTAAAGAGAACAGTAGTAATAGTTCAAAACAGAATGACAAAATAAATCTAGCAAAGTAACATATAACTATAACATATATAATAAAATAACAGATAATTAGTGGAAGTGGTTATGAAAAGTGACTTGGTGTTTCTGACTTGAATAAAATAAGATCAGTTCGGTTTTGCATTTGCAGGAAATGAGTCTTTTGCTGTAGGAGCTCTGATGACCCATCATGGAGGCGTGCATGGGGTGAGAGGGGCTGTCCGTGATACTGAGAAGCTTTTTCAGCATTCTCCTCTCAGACACCTCCGCCAGGTTCTCCAGTCTGACACCCAGAACAGAACCAGCCTTTCTAATCAGCTTGTTCAGCCTGTTGGCATCAGCTGTCTTCACCGCACTGCCCCAACACACAACTGCAAAAAACACCACACTCTCTACTATAGAGTGATAGAACATAGTCAGCATTTTCCTACAGACATTGAAAGACCTGAGCTTCCTCAGTAAGTAAAGCCGACTCTGCCCTTTCTTGAAAACAGTGTCGGTGTTCTTGGACCAGTCCAGATTACTGTCAATGTGTACCGTCAGGTACCTGTAGTCCTCAACCACCTCAACATCTGCTCCTCTGATGGTGACAGGGGTGGGAGGAGCCGCCTCCATCCTAAAGTCCACAACCAGTTCCTTTGTCTTTGTGATGTTAAGCTGTAAATGGTTCAGCTCACACCACTCAAAGCTGCCCACCACACTCCTGTATTCATCCTCCTGCCCAACCCTGATACAGGCCACAATGGCAGAGTCATCAGAGAATTTTTGCAGGTGACATGATTGAGACCCGTACCTGAATTCAGACATGTAGAGGGTGAAGCAGAATGGTGATAGGACAGTTCCCTGTGGTGCTCCCGTGCTGCTCAGGATGCTATCAGAGCGGCAGCTCTTCAACCAGACATGCTGTGGTTGATTGGTTAGATAGTCCATAATCCAAGCTACCTGTGCGGCATCCACCTGCATTTCTGTGAGCTTATTAATTAATGCTCACCCAGTTATATTTTACCGTGAAGTCAATTTTTTAACCTTCTACCTGTTAATCATGTGTCATATTAATAGGGACTCTGTGCTTCTCCTTTGCTCCACTGAACAATCCTTAAACTGTAATAACATATTTAACAGGTTAGAGAATAATACCTTCTAGAATTTTATGAGAAGTCACACATTTTATGTAAATGCATTGCATTGGTTCTTGGAGGTGCTGTGATGAACTTTCAGATATTCACAAAACACCATTACATGCTGTAAGTCAATGTTTCCACGTAATGCTTTTTTAACATCTCCTGCTGAAGAAGTAATGTTTTACCCTGTTCCTTCCCAGATTCATGTATTCTTGGATATGAACCATTACAGAGATACCTTACAGACTAACTTAGATTGTTTCAATGCAGTCAATCTGTCAGCTACCATTCTTAGACACTCTGTCATTGTCCATTGAGTACTGGAAGTGTGATACTTAAATGCCGGTTGAATTTTCATGGCGGAGTATTAGCTTTATGGGTACAGTGTTGACATTACACGTCCAAACTTATTCCTAACAGCAAACCATATAAAAGGAGCCATCAACTATGTGCTATTCCCAGTGCAGCGGAGCGATGAAAGGCCGCGGCTTATTTTGCAGTGACCCTCGAGGAGGCTTCACCTCAGAGGATCCCATCTGAGCTCAAGGAGCAGAAACTGAATCTGAAAGACTTGCACACGCGTACATCTGTTGGACAGCTTGCCTTGGTCACATGTAGCCCGGGATGCGTGTGGTCTGGGAATGGTTTTCACCTGTTGCTCTGTGGTGTGGTGGTGAGGCAAGGCACTGATGTTCTACTCTAAGTTTGAAGTCAAGAAAGGGGTTTGAGCTTGAGAACACCTGTAACAGGTCAAGTTTCTTCTTAGATGTATATGAGGGATGCAAACTTAATCAATTGAATCATAATGAATATTAATGGATTTTTTTGTCGTATCAACACAGCTCTAGAAAATGTGATGAAGGTATCTATTGGAGGTGGGGTCTGCACCACAGCTTAGGCTGCTGTGTCTGTCAGTAGAAGGTTACTAGTTCAAATCCCATCACTGGCATGGTGATTGTCCCTAATCTCTGATTATCCCAAAGACCGACCGCACCTGTATTCTCAAAATGCATGTTGCTTTGGATAAAGGTATTTGCTAAGTAAATAAAATGTGTAGTTTGGAATAGTTTTGGGTCCCTAAAATTTAAAATAACACAACAGAGGATGTTCAATAAGAAGAAGATCTGAGCTTCTTCTGAGCTTTCTTTTGCAGCATTCTCATTAAAGCCCCGTGCCAACAGACTTAAAAGTTTGTCTGGTGTCATTAGCATCTGACTTGAAGATGCTGCAGATAAAGATATTTATAAAGCTGAAAAATGAACATTAAACGCTAGACTCACTGAGTGTATGATGGGGAATTGGATTTGCCATTGTCATGACAATCTGATAGGCCTTTGATGCTGTTTTAAAATATACCTGTAATGCTAAAGCAATGGGAAGATGTTCCATATGGACATGTATAGTGGTGAGGCTTGGGGGGTGGGTGATAGTTTACGTGTTTGTGTGGGAATTCCCTCAGTGAATCTGGTTTGCCTCCACAGTCTAAAGTAGGATTTTGTATCACTTCAATAGACTCGATTCAAAACCGGCCAAATATGCTGACACAAATGTGGCAAATCATAAACTATATATCCCTCTATTTTTCATAATGGCAGGGTCACAGTGAGCCTGGAGCCTGTCCTGGGAAGCACTGGTTCACGTAGCATCTTGGACGGGGCTCCTCACACTCACAGAAACAATAACAAACTGTGATCGATCCGGGTAACTGTGTATTTGACCTTTTGGGGGCAAACCAGAGAATGCAGAGGAAATCCACTCGACATGGAGAGAGCATGCAAACCCCACAAACACAGACCCTGGGTCAGGAAAATGCTCCACAAGACTTGCAAGGCTATTGTGCTTCTTATTGTGCTTGTTTGAACGAACAAGCAAACGAACGAATGACTGAACAAACAAACGAATGAATGAAAGTCCATGTATCCATCTATTTATCTTACTACAGTAAGCCTAGAACCTATCCTGGCAGCACAAGACAGTGGAACATGTAAACTGTACACTCACACAGAGCTAGGGGTGGGATTTGGACCCCCAGCCATGGTAGTGTGAGTCTGCAGTTCTATCCACTATCAGGCATAAAAAAACGTAATTATATGAACATAAAATAATCCCACCAGTGGCTCAGTTGCGGGAAGTGTGACAACTTCCTTCAGGTACTCTGGGTTAGTCCCACAGTCCCATTACCTGCAATAAGGTCAACTTGTTTCTAAATCAGACACACTATGCATGCATGTGCCCTGTGATGGACTGGCATATCATTTAGGGTGTTTCCTTGGCTTGTGACCTATGCTGTCTGAAATATGCTCCAGACTGCAGACACTGCACTGAATAAGCAGTCACATGGATGGTGGAGATAGGCATAATTCCGGGAAAACTATGCATGCATGTACCTTTAAAACAGCCTATGATAATCAGATTTGTTGATGTAGCGATGCTAAAGCAGCAATAAACGGGAATGCACGCGCCAGCTTCGGCGTTTCGAGGAACAAGCTACGGCCCGGACTCCCGAAAGGCTGGACAGCTGCATTGTTGTAGCGCATGAGGAACGTATTATTCCCATTTTTATTTTAATCATATTTTTCCAATTTATCCCCCAAACACATTCCATTACATTGAAGTCTCCCAGCCGCGCGTTCGCCTGCGCGCCGCGACAGATGCTCAGACGGGGGAGTGAGCCGAACAGCAGACGGGCGGGAGAACTGTGCCAAGAGCCGACTGATCCTGCCGTTTCAAAGGCAGCCTGACACTTTGAGGATGGTGGATCGCCACGACGTAGACTGGGCTGTGTGCGTGCGAGGAGAGGCACAGCCGCGGCCGCCTGTCTAACCGGTGTATAGTCCCCTGGGTCTCTACAGTACTGTCAGCACTTTAGGAGGGGCAGGGGGGAATCCCATTGTTTTCAAATACTATTATTACAATCCATTCAGAGGCCTTTGTGCATTTTTTGGTTCTGCTGTTCATATTTTTTTGTGGAAAAGGGTCATAAAGGGGGCTGTGAACTTGCCTTACATCTCATTTTCCATGGTTTCTCCATTTTTTAAGGTACTGCGGGTTTTCCCATTATGTTAGACCTCTTTGATAATTAAACAAGAAGCACAGTCACTCCATGTGTGTCGCTGACCTAATACAGAACAAGCATGATGTATATTTTTCCAGCAATTAATCACAACTGTCCCGTGTGTGATTTTGCATGCATTCCCCACTAGAAGGGAACACTGTGAACCAAAAGACAAATTTCTACCCTATAATTGGTGCAAGTAGATAATTTCCATTTAAACCACGCAGCCGTCTTCTAACTGTTTAAAGTAGATTTGTTGGTTAACTAGATAACTTCCATCCATCCATTTTCCAAACCACTTATCCTACTGGGTTGTGGGGAGTCTGGAACCTATCCCGGAAGCAATGGGCACAAGGCAGCGAACAACCCGGGATGGGGGACCAGCCCATCACAGGGCACACTCACACAGCAGTCACTCACACATGCACTCCTACGGGCAATTTAGCAAGTCCAATTAGCCTCAGCGTGTCTTTGGACTGTGGGGGGAAACTGGAGTACCCAGAGGAAACCCCACGACGACATGGGGAGAACATGCAAACTCCACACAAATGTGACCCAGGCGGAGACTCGAACCCGGGTCCCAGAGGTGTGAGGCAACAGTGCTAACCACTGCACCACCATGCCACCCCACACTAGATAACTTGTCAGATTTAAGGTAGCCCAGTTTAAATGGACATTATCTTTGTTCACTTACATTTAGCCTATACTACCTTAAATCCGACATTTATTTTGTTAACCCAAAAATCCAGCTTGGTGATACAGGTCACTGGTCTGCGTCAGATGCCGCTATCCAAAGCAAAGTACAAGCTGGGGCAACGGAGGGGCATGGGTACCCTGGTAGAGTCCGGGGGCCCAGCGTTTGACAGGCGCCAGTGAATACGTAAAACTGGGAGGGTGTCCCAAAGGTGACATTTAGTCATGGGGGCCCAGAATTACTAGGAACGCCTCTGCGTACAAGTGAGGCGAATAGCACATTACAAACGTACATGCTGTGGAGGAGCTGATAATAGGCATTAGTGCAGCCTGGCTGAGCTTCCAGTGAACGCCCAGTTATAAGCTGCAAACAGTACAGGAGCAAGAGCTAAACGCCTTCGTCCAACAAAGCAAGACGGCAATTAGACAACTCAATGACCAGAAGTGCAATAAAGAGCATTCAGGGAATACAGAGAAACACCAGGCTAGTGGAGAAATTCTTGGAATAGTTGCATCTTCAACCGCAGAAGGGAATCTGATGACCAGGTCTGACATTAAGCCTAAAACCTTTAGCTTTAGACCCCCCTTAAAATGTTTTTTACTCCCTCCCCCCATCAAATAAATGTGTATTTATTTGGCGTAAGCCACGAATAGCCATTTAAAAATGAAAAAATACCATTTTAAGCAACACTATTGTCTTGTCAGTTGATCGCAAATAAAACTCAAATGTACTACATCACAGTAAGAGACATGACCACCAACCACGGCATACGTGCTCCGCAGCTGACTGGCACGCAGATAGCATTGTAAATTATCATTCAAAGTGATACGCTGCGTAAATGACACTAGTTCTTTTCTTTGAAGTGACAGACTCGAGGGTATGAAAATCTATTGCTGTACATGTGTTATTGCTACGCTCCATGCCCTTTCATACCGACGCTTTGAAATACGCGCTGCACCATCTGGCCAGAAATCACACACATGATACGGATCCAGATAACGTAGCGGTAATTACACGAGGAAATAAGAAGGGGTTATCGAAACAGGTCGCTGAGAGCGTGCTTGGCATCATCCGAGAAGCCTGGCTGGCATGGGTTAAAAAATGAACGGTCGATCTGGCAGGGATGTCGTGGTGCATCAGAACAGTGCATCTGCATGTTGCAGTTATATCTGGGTATTTTTAATGAGGATTTCGACATTAGCTGCCAACCCCGAGGCGCTTCCTTTGTGGCATAAGGCTTTAAACATGAAATACAGGTGCTGGAATTATATGCCGAGAATTTTGCGCATGCTCGACATATTTAATATGGTAGTAATTAGACTGACGTTCATGGACGTGCGCCGGCTGCCAAAGACACAGAGGGGTCTGTAAAAATAACTAGCGCGGCAAATACCCCTGCTAGTGTCAGGCAGACAGACCGAAAGCCATAATTATTTCCATTAAAGCCAGGCCATTATCTCGATATTCAGCTTGATTAAATCATCTGGGAAATGCACACCTCCGTGCAAATCCGAGAGCCGTTTGGGGCGCGCAGTAATAAATAAATAAATTGAACTTTCCATTTTAACAGTTAATACTGAAAAGTGTCACGGTGAGGGAAGCGTGGTGCTTTTGGGGCCCTGGTATTAAAAATGTGTAAAGGCAAAGAAGGTCTCACATCTGCACTGAAGCTCCTAGGCAATTTTTCTCCAATAGGTAGGCCTAAATGCTTTTAGCACAATGGACCCATCACGAGCAAAGCCTTTTAAGTCCGGCAATTACCCGTCACAAAACCGCAGTCAAAGCAAATGCATTACACACATACTGGACATCCATGCAAATTTTCAATAACCACTTATTCAAGTGACCAGGAACTTATACCATTATTATAAAGCTGGGGAATGATTAACAGGCGATCAGACAGATTAAACTGAGACCAGGCAGCATGGTGCTACAGTGGTTAGCGTACAGTGGTTAGCGTATAGTGGTTAGCGTACAGTGGTTAGCTTATAGTTGTTAGCGCTGCTGCCTCACAGCAAAAAGATCCTGGGTTTTGTCCTGGGTCTTTTTTGTGTGGAGTTTGCACACTGTTGCGTGGGTTTCTGCCGGGGGCTCCGGTATCCTCCCATGGTCCAAATGCGTGCAGGGCAGGTTGATTAGCAAGTCTATATTGTTTGTGTGTGTGTGTGTGTGTGTGTGTGTCTGCCCAGGGTTGGTTCCTTCCTGTGCCCCTTATACCTCGGATAAGCTCTGGTCCCCCCCTGTGAGCCCAGTTGGGATTAAATGGTGATGGATGGATAAACTGAAACCAAGGTAAACTATGATGGTGTGAGCTGTCTATTGAAAGCAGTATTAGACTAGCAAATCCTAGTAAATGTGATGACTAAAGAACTATGTGATTGTCGTAAACATGGAGGCTATGCTGACAAGTACCTATTACTGTAACATGTTTAATAAACAGCTGAGATAATCAGAAACACTGTACCGTGAAAAACTCTTAAAACCAGAGTAGATTTGTTTAATAATGCAGTGAATTACTGATCAGTTGTGGATCAGACCATAGAAAGAAAGGTTTATGCCAAAATAGCAACCAACCCGATCCTCTGGGACCCACATTTGGTACCTGTTTTTGCTCCTTCCCAGCTCCCTGTCAGAGTCCACATTTTTGCTCCCTCCCAACTCCAGAGCAAAAACGTGGCCTATCTGCAGGTCCCCGAGTACCAGATTGTTCTAATGTTTGCAATTTGTGTCCTCACCTTGGTGCAGACCAGCATCTGCATGTTACCTGGAAAGCCATTTGACACAACCACACACCCTCGTGTCTCATTCACTATGAACATGTGTCAGAAATACAGAAAAGGTTTCTGTTATCACTTTTTGGTGCACCAAGGAGTTCACCACCACCCCATTCTGTACTGGCATGCAAAAAAGTCATATTATGTCTTGTGAACTTGGAGGAACAGTCGTTGAAGGAGCCTCTATAAAAAAAAGGGAGGAAAGCATCTCTAAGTACAGTTCATGTCAAACCGACCGAAGGCACGGAGCATGCAGGCTGCAACACAAAGCAATGATGAGCAGCTTTTAAGGTTTAAGCGGCACTATTATCACGTGTTTTTTTTTTCTTTGTTTTACACAACGCACCACGATGCATGCACTCCTTCCAGCTGTCACTCGTATAAACACAATCACTTGCAGACCATTCCCCCTTGGGTTAAGCTGTTTAAAATAAAATCAAACACAAGTATCACAGTTGTTTGGGCTAAATGTATCTTGTTTCACCATTCTCCGGCCTCACATTTCCTGTACCTGCGCACTATATTATTGTTTCCAAATGTCACAGAGTCCGCGGTGGTTAAAAATAGCGTTATGCTTCGGTTTGCAAACTCGCAGATTGTCGCGTATACATGATAATCGACGGGAGGGGACGACCGGGTAAGATGAACGTAACACGTCTAGTCCCCAATTAGAGATGAGGAGGGCGGATCCTGGAGTCGCAGGGCTTGTAGTGATTGACGCGATTTGCATGCTGCCTGGCGCAGTTTGATCTGCGAGAGGATCAGAGTTGCTGTTTTCATGTGGGTTTGTGAATTAAAGTTACTGATCAGTCGTGGATCAGACCATAGAAAAGAACTGATTATGCCAAAATAGCAATACCCTAAAATACATATAACTATGGCATTCAAAGGATTGATAGAAAAGTTACCATTCAGACCTCAGCTTCCTTCAACCTGCGTGTGCAGGAGTCAGTGTAAGAACAGTAAGATCTTCCTGGGATTCTTTTTATTGTCTCTTTTTTTGCATTTGGTAACTCTTTTCTGCTACCTGGATCTGCGGTCTGAAGTGCAACGCGAACTTGTGCAAAAAAAGAGAAATGAGATATTAACATCGAGTGCATCTGGTATTAATGAACTGTTTTCTCATGAGCTGCAGCTTATGGACGTCAGATACACTCCAGTGGACCCTGAGGTAATTCAAATTAAGACACCCAATCTAACCGAACTAATGCGGCATGCTGTTTTTGTATTTGAAATGGTGGGACTCAGTTATATTATTATTTTTTAAAATGTTTCACTTATACAACAAGATGATAAACAGTTTGACGGACTAGGAAATGAATAACATTTTGAATGATGTAAGTAATTAGTATTCCTTTTAAGGATGGGAATGGGCAGCATGCATTACATGTCCCTTAATTTAGTAGGAGCATCATTCTGTTATTTCCTTATAGATATTAACATAGTATGCTGTGTTAATGAGGCGATCGGACATTTGCCGCAGGATATGCATTTATTTTGATAAGGTTGGTGTTTAGGGGAATCTTTTTTTTTTTTTTTTTTTTTTGGAGGGGGGTTGGTAGCCCCAAGGTTCCCCCTCCAGTGCAGACTGCCATGTCTTCAGTGACAAGGTTTCGGCGTAGGACTGCGAGTGGGCATGCAGGAATTATGATAATCCTATTGTACGTTCTCATTTTATGGAGTGTTGTCAAGAGAATTATGGGAGGAAATCCGTAAATTAACTACACAACCGTTTGCCGTATTTTTATACGTACTTTTTAAATAATGTACGTCATTTTAGTAACTGGCATTGTGGATTTTTGTAGATTCACTTCCAGCGACAAGTTGCTGTTCGATCAGCCATGAGGTGATTATGGACTTCGGGTAGCTTTGAGTCGCTAAAGTTTCGAACGTTTATTTGCCACGTGGTCAGAAGTGAGTAAATCAAAAGTGTCGGTGAAATGCCATATTTCAGGTTGAATTACCGAGGGTCACCGATATATATTTGTTTTAGTGGACATACAATTACAAATCGTGTATTTTCCTGAAACCGAACACCTGTTCCCATTCATACCTGTAGCGTCTAAATTAGCTCCTTGGGTTTGCCTGTGCTCCTTTTTTATGAGTTTCACGTGTACTATAACGAGATGAATCCAACCAACGAAGAAAGCCGTAACGAAATCAACACATCATAAACCGTAGCTGTAAATAATGGGGGGAAAAAAAACTGTCTTATAAACATTTATATTTTAGATGTCAGGAATTGTAACCAACTTCGACTTGCTTACTAACAAGTGTGGGATATTTTGTGTTGCAACATGTTTTGAATTATATATTTTTTTTTAAACCTTAACCTGAATTAGCCGCCCCCCGCACACATACACACAAACACACACACGCACACCACCACCACACCCAAGATACACAATACACCATTGACTACTGGTTTGTAATGAGTTTACTGAGCCTTGGCAAGTGTGTTTAGCTTTTATTTTTAAGTGTATACAGCCTGTGGCATAGTGGGTGTCATTGTGCCCCCACACCTCAAGGGTTGCATGTTGGATTTTTTTCCATTTGTGTGTGTCGAGAGTGATTATAAGTGTATATTATGATTGTGAAAAAAGCTGTTATTTTGACGTTGTGGTGCCATTTTTCCAGTCCGTACAACAACAACAACAAAAAAATAGATATTTAAATGCAATCAAAAAACTAAAAATGCCAAAAGTCTTGTATCTTGTTCGGTTATGTAGGGGTTAAGGGTGTCATTATTTAGATTAGTGTTTTGCCCATAGAAATTAACGGACAGTCCCCACAAGGATATGGACTTTCGCTCTCTCTCTCTCTTTTTGTGTGTGTGTGGAGTTACCTTGTTCTCCCCAAGTTCCTTTGGTTTTCCTCTGTGGACTCTGGTTTTCCATCATGGCCCAAAGATTTAAGCGGACTGTTGGCTTTTAAAAATGCCCTTTGAATGAGTGTGCGTGTGTGTGTGGCGTCCCACCCAGGATGTGCCCTGTGCTGCCTGGGACAGGCTCCAGCATGTGCCCTGTGCTGCCTGGCATAGGCTCCAGCATGTGCCCTGTGCTGCCTGGCATAGGCTCCAGCATGTACCCTGTGCTGCCTGGCATAGGCTCCAGCATGTGCCCTGTGCTGCCTGGCATAGGCTCCAGGATGACCACAGCTTTGCTCTGCATAAGCACTTATGGAAAATGGATGGATGGATATACTCAGCTGCATATTTACACTGGGCAAGTAAGCAAACATCTTTGTAAGAATCCAAAAACTTTTAACGCCAGTCTCCATTAACACTAACAAAGTGGTCTTTGTCTGATTACCTGACAATCATAAAAACACTTAATGGATTTGCAAGCATAACGAAATTGGGAGAAATTAAGGTTTCCACTAAAATAATTTTACATTTTTAAAAAATATTTTAAAAGCCTTTAGGTCGCTAAGTCCATTTTTTTCTAATTCCCATAAAATGTTTTGCATATATTCTACATTTCAAACAAACTGTACATTATTGTTCTGCGTCACAAAAGCACTTTATAATTTTCCCTAAATAGTAATGTAATAGTATTTGTATTGTATAATATGGTTGTGCTATTTTGTAGATTAATTTTATTTAGAAAGCAGCACTTCCGTTTAAATACGATAAGATCTGTAATACACTCGTATGCCCCCTGGAGGCTGTTACGGTCGAAGGATGAAGAAAAAAATCCGCTTCACGAGTGCCGCAGCCGCGGTGCTAAGGAAATATGATGCGTCTATACAATTTAAATGAGGACCTACTGTATCATTAGACAGTGCCTAGTAAGTTGGACAAATTGAAAACATTCGTTGTCTGGAGGGGATTTCATTGCTTATGCAGTATGCATGTAACATTGTATTTTAATTTTTATAATTTATATCCCATTACTCCAGATTTTTGTGATGTAGATGGAATAGTACCCTTAAACAAAAGTTACTTAATATCTTGTGGTCAACGTTAATAGACTTTTGCATCTTGGCTGCTATGTACCTACGTCTGAAATGTATTGATGAGTATCGAAGGGCGCAGCCATTACGAAACTGAAAGCAACAGTGCATAGTAACTTATCGTATCTAAGAAGTGAATGAATTATATCTAGTAATGCCAGTAAATATATTTAAGAATTAAATGTCTTTTAAAAACATTTCTGGGGTATAGCGTAGCCTGGTGGCTCAGTCATTAGCATTGTTGCCTCGGAAACCCATTAAATCACACTCCTGCTCTGTATGTGTGTGGTTATTGCGTGTTTCTTTATACAAACCACAGAAGTGCAATTATGTGAACTGGCATGTCTTAAGCTGCTATTGTGTCCACGTGATCCTTGCGATGGACTGGCATCCTGTCTTGGCTCCTGCCATGTGACTCCATGCTTTTCCCACCTAAATATGTGCTTCTGGGAAAATGGATCTTAATTCTTTTTCCTTTTGATTTTTTTTTTTTTATTTTATTTTATTTTTGAATTTTATAAAGCTTAGTAAAGACAAGTCTCCATGGACAGTTAAACTACTTCTGACTGTTAAAGGATGATTGATAAAGGACATGGATCCATTGCATATGGATTAGATCTTTGGGTTCTAATGGACACGGGTGAATGCCTCAGTGGGTCACACTGTTGACTGGTACCTCCCGGGTTGGGGATTTGAGTCCCACTTGTGCTCTGAATTTGCTTGTTCCTTCTGGGTTTTGAAGGTTTCCTCCACACACTCCAGTCTGCTCAGCAGTCCAAATACATGCAGTTGGACTAAGTGATGCATCTAAATTGCAAACAGCGTATGACGTGTGTGCATGCATGTGCCCTAAGATATACTGTCACCCTGTTCACCATCTAACTTAGCCATGTGTGCTATACTGCCTGGAATAGGCTCCACCCCCAATCACCCTCATTATGGTGGTCAGTTAGAAGATGAATGCATAGTTGTTACTAATTCAGTAATTACTAGCTTTGCAGGCTGCAGTTACTTTTGCTTAAGCTATCAAGGTAGGTACTAGACTTTAATGAAATCGATATGGCAATATAGATATCGTTTCTGTCCAGGTGGTATGAAATGATTTGATGTAAAAAATTCTACATTGAATGAATGCTACATTTTGTTTAACTCTGAAAAATGTTACCAAATAAGTTGCACAAATAATGTAGACCTCTGGATACTCCTGCAATACAGATTCCATGATCCTCCCCAGTGGGTCAATAAGTATTGTTTTACTTAAAGGGGATGTTCCAATCAGTTTAATTGGGTGGTTAATGGTTAAATAAGACTAAATTCTTACATTACTTATCAAAGTACTTAATCCGGGAATGCAGTCTTCGCAATGAAGTGCCTTCTCAGTCTGGACACATTTTCAGAGCTCTATCTATTTTTGCGTCCAATTATAAGATAACATATAGGCCTTCCTGAAGCCTTACATTCTTGCCGGCCTGGGAAAAGGTTTGGCGTAGTACAGCCTGCATCCAGAGAGACAGAGGGAAGGCGAGGAGGACACATCTCCAGATCTGGAGAATCACAGGCAGGAGCACCCAAGCTTCTATGAGAAGACGTTACTACAAATGCATCTGCCGTAAAGGCAAGAATAGAGGAGACCTTACTGATTCAGGATGAGTGAAATGCTAAAGATCCATCTGGGATTCATTTGTACAGTTAACAGTCTGTCTACGCAAATATAACATTATGCAACCCAAGTCACATATTCTGGATGCTTCCATAAGCCTTCAATTTTCATATTTTTCCCCCCTCAATTGTGAATCAGAAAATTGGCATTTTTGATTCCCAAGGTTAGTATTATGGTAAAAAGCTTCAGCAGACTGGCAACACAAAGAGGAATTTATTTGTTGTTTTACTGGATGATATTCAAGTAAAATTGAATAGAGTAACAGAACGGTCATCAAAATTCATAATGGAAAGTGGACCATAAAGTCACCATCAAAGCCATGTTCTCAACATGGTGAATTCAGCTCCATTCTTCTTGTCTGGATGGCTGCATAGAAACTGAAAAGTCAACGCTGAATGAAAAGAATTACCATAGAGACGTCTGCATGGTGTCGGGTAACAGTTGGGACACTGAGGGATTTGATGAATCTTGCTGAAATGGATTTTTATCCTGCGCTACATCATAGCTTCTTGACATCACTAGCTAAAAATGTCAGTAGAGGATCCTGAAAATGACTCGGTGCCAAGTTTTAAAATATATAATATATTTTCAAAGGGTGAATATTTCTGGAAATGAATCTTTCTAGAAGATTTCGGGATCTTGGCTGAGATATTGCAAACCCCAGCTTCAAAAGGCAAGACGGGTCAAGTGAGATCAAAGCAGAACAGACACAGTAAGGAAGGTAAATAACCAATTTCCCTGTTTCTGGGTGCTGTGGCAGGCGTCCAATAACCAGTATGAAACCACCGACTTTCGTACCCATGGACCTAAAAACCGGCCCTCACCTTTGTAACTAAATCAAATGGAATGCTTAGTTCAGCAATGTGATCTCTACCAAGAAAAAAAACACAACTCGATTGTTCAGGACAGCAGCCGCTCATAGCTCTATTAAAACAAGGATGTCAAAGTAACACACAGAGGTTCATAAAACCAGTGGAAACGGAAGTGTGCACGTAGCAGTTAAAGCTGAAGTATGCCTGGGGATATTAACGCATAGTGAATAATTCTTTCCAAAAATGCTACATAGGCTCACAGTGACTGGTGACACGCTGACATAGTCATCTATATATGGAACGTAATTAGACATGAAAACTGAAGTAAATTTCAACCAGAAAGGTAATTGCAAAACACTGCATGCATCTTCATTCACTTCATTTTTTTTATGCAGGAGAAAGAGATTTAGAGCTATATTTAAATTACAATTCATTACCTCGTCATTATTTGGTCCAAAGGTTAAATAATGGTTAAGGGCATGGATTTTTAAGGCAAATGTTGCTTCTCTGGTACTCGGAAGTATGCTTTTTTAATTTGAGTTGCTCGTTGAAATATTCAGGAGGGAAACTGGATATGAATAATTGCATACAACTTTGCATAAAAGTGATTATTTCCATCCGTCCAACTTCTGACTTCTTGTATCGGTCATGGTCCGTGTTCTACCCATGTTCTTCTTCAGAGTTACCTGAAGTATATGTCTAACAACACAGGGCTCCTTCTGGAAAGGATGCCAGTCCATCTTAGGACACAAACACAATCATGCACTTTAGACAATTTAGAGACACCAGTTAGTCTAACTGCATGTCTTGTGACTATGGAAGGAATCCCAGCCAGTGAGCCGCCATTTCTAAGTCTAATTATGCGAATACTGTAATTCAGCATTCTGAAAGTTCTGTGCTGTAGTTATTAGTGACATTTGTAAAGTATTTCATTGTGTTGTTATTGCCCAGTATAAATGTGTGCGGAGATGTAAGTAGGCTCACCAAAGAATGTATAGTAATTGCGGGAATACGAGGTTATGATTATGATAACAGCATAACCGCAAATATAACTTTTTTTTTTTTCTCTTTGCACTGATTAGAGGATTTGAAAAATTAATTTCTTTCAAGTCATTTCAAAAATGTGGCATGTAATTATATCATCAAAATTGCTCAGCCCTGTTGGTTTGCATGTGTGTTTACTGGGCTAGCCCTTTGAATATCCCCTCAGATACTTCGATTCCCTCTATCACCGAGAAGTCATCTGTTGAACCCAGAGTCTTGAAACATTAGATTAATTGTGCTCAGGTGGTGTCTGAGCACAGTGCGTTCCTTACCACGGGGGGTGGGGGTTGGTGCTCTTAGCCAATGACATGTAACTAAAACTGTTTCTTGAGAAACTCCAGGAATTTAATTTTTTTTCTTCAGGCTTGACCAAATATAACCGCAGTTTACTTATAGTAAGCCTTGATTTATTTTGCTCAGGGTGATTAAATTTAAACCTGTTAACTGATTTTCTTAACCAGTTCATCGGGGAAAATGTAAGCTCTTTTTACTTGGAATTTATGTACTAACTGTTCATGTAGTGAGGACAAGGTTTAAAGCAAACTGGGTCGCCGTCTTCTTTGATTAGAACAGTTCCTTCGTTCGATTATTATCTGTGTCACGAACAGTTTACTATACAGTATCTATGTATCACCTATAGCAGTGTCTCCCAGTCTGGTCCTCGGGGATCCAAAGTCAGTCCATGCTTTTGCTCCTTCCAAACTCCCTGTCAGACAGTCCACATGCGCAAACATAGACTGTCTGTGGATCCCCAAGGACCAGACTGGGAAACAGTACCCTACAGGGTCACCGCCACCTGCCAAAGCAGTCAGTGAATCCTTCTAACTGTTCATCATTGCTAAGATCATACTCGCTCATTTGGCATTATTAATGAATCCTGTCTGTTGGTCTCCGCTGTCTTAAGAATAGAAATTTTACTCGGGTGCTGTGTTAATGATTTCTGTGGCCTGCAGCAGTACCAGAATCTCACAGCACTTTTGCAATGCAGTTTGGCCAGTTTGTGAAACATTATGGATTGTTGTGAATGTGTCATAGCAACTGTGTATACAAAACGTTGCACAGCATACAGTTTTGAAAGTAAAATAACCAAATATAAAATTAGGAAGTGCCGCTTCATTAACATACTGTAGTTGACGTTTGTCATGTGGATCACCGATGTACAGTTGATGTTTCCGTGGATCTTCTGGATCCTGATTTTATGAATCTTTTATCTTTTAGTTAAGTACAGTACTTGATTCATGACTGATTCCTTTAATAGACTATTTTCAGGTTCCTCTCTCCAATCATGAAGCTGAATTCAGATTAAATCCCAAACTCCCTGCTGTGTCATCATTTATAACACAGATCTCTATGTGCCCTGTAATGGACTGTAAACCTGTCCAGGATTTCCTTCTACCCTTGTACCCTGTGCTTCCTGAAGACTCAGAGGTTTTCTCAGTACTGGATAGATGAGTCGATAAATAGACCTAAAGTGTTGCGGTGTGAATCCTTGTAGTTGTAAACTAAGACAAAAACATTTTTAATAGCTGTGCTATTCCGAAGAAACCGACATTGTTTTTCAGAGAACAGGTGTCATTCTTTATTTATTACTGCAAGAAATCGCTGTTGAACGTTTGATTGTGCTTAATTATGCATAGTTTGTACTACAAACTGCACCTGCTTCTACTTAAACTCAACTCAGGGCCCTCATGGCAAAACAGATGGCTGCTGATTTTGGGATACAAAATCTATAAAATATCCAGTATGGCTGAAAAACAAATGTATAAGAGGAATGTTTGTTTTCTTCTAATCACTGTCGTTCATTAAAGATTCATTTAATGTTATTGTTAGCTTAATAATAATCAGCCTCTTTAATACATCTGAGTGTGCAGTAAGGTGGAAAAACAATGTTTATCGACTCCAGAGCTCCCTGCCATATCTCTGTTCATATATTCTGGCATGTGATTTACTTTCTGTTATTGAATAGCCTGACATAAGTATATATACAAATATGTACATATGTATTTTCAAGATACAGTGGCAATCAATCAACAACTATAGCTCATATTGGTTTACCTTACACAGGAGTCAACTTTCTTTCACTCATCGAAATGTCAAAATACCAAACCTTCCGCTTTTTGTGAAGTCAGTCTATATGTCTTTTAGTATTTGCAAGCCAAGTTATTGCTTTGCGATTTTTCGGACATGTTACTGCCTTTTCACTGCAATCCATTTACAGATGTGCTTGTGCATTACTCACCAACTTGCCCTAAATGACGTCATCGTCATAATCATAACCTTTCCAGTTATTATAAAGTAACTCATTGCTGAATATGTACATTCCCAGTATAAGCTGTGACATTGTGTCCTTTCAAGTTGAAACACAAGGGAAGAACATTATGTGGACATATAATTAAAAAATACTGAATATGTGCTGCATACAGTACAATTGCATACTGTAGTATTCTCTCTAAATTGAACAGGGCTAACTCCTAACTGTACACATGTATAATAAATTGTTCTGATTTAAATCAAATCTAATCTTGTACATAAACTTCAAAAGCTTAAAAACACTTATAGGTTTCTATTAAAGTCATACTGTATCATTCCATCTTTCTGAAAATCTGATCTCCATTGCAAATAGTTTTGTGGTAGCTGCTGAATAAATCCTGGTATATTTTTTTCCAAATACTTCTTTTAGTTTGCATCCTTTAAAGGAGATCGGGGTCGTTTTTTCCATTTTACTATTTAACGGCAAAATTGACGCGACTACATACTCAACGCTGTTTTATTCTTAAACAGACCTACAACGTCTAATGTAATCTTATTTTCATATGTAGCATGAAATATGTTCTGTTCAGAACAGGATTGACATTCTTCTCAAAGCACCGTTATGAATAAACATTTGGTTCTGCTGTTACGTTAATCACACGTGGAAATGGAAATGGATTTGGTGCACCGGGTCTTGGCTCGCATCTACAGGGATATCTTTACGACTTATACAGACCTTAGGCCCTTCCGTGTTACGCATACTCACCTGCCAGCAAGATCCCTAATTAAGTCTGATTTACAGTCCTTGCATTCCTGAAGCATTTAAAGAATGGCACGATTGCACTTGCTGGGTTGTTGTCGACACAAGGATCAGCTATAAAACACTGACGCATTTTACGATATTAGAGTAACTGTCACAGACGCCCCTCGCATTTCACCCTCACCATTATCTCCAGCATCCACCCAATTCTGTGTGCATAATAAACTGCCATTCTTCAAACACTACATGTAAATAATACTACAGATAGATCAGATATGTAACTGGCGACATAACACGTGTTGTACGCAGCTGTGTAGGATGTTGTGGGCAGACTATGACCGTATCTTCATCAAAAACATCTTTTGGGCCAAAGAGGAAATTTTATACATTTGTGCTTGAGTTAGGAGACCCGATTTCATTCTTTACGTTTTTTTTTTCTTTCTCGTAATTTCCCTCCAAAAAAACTGCATAAAATTCAACTCCCAACTTGTATATACTGTGCGTGTGCTGTTCCTCAGACTGCACATAATCAAAAGGTTTTACATTGTATCAAAAAATCCTACGATGTATGTTTCACAGACACATCACTTGGTATGATAGTGTGGATCATGTTCTCAGATTGCTGTGAGAACAGACTGCTTTCACTGTATGCTACAATTGACATACCAGGGCATGAAACAATAAGCTAATATTCCATATAATGTAGGCATGAGAGATCCCTCCAGCCTTTCACCGATTTAAATGATAATTGTGCCACATACTGTTTATTTACATAACTGCTATTTTCAGTCATAACTTTTGGATTCGTGATTTATAAATGACGGTACATTTCATTGTACTTGTTCTCTTTTTACGTAAATCAGTGTGATGTAGGACAGGCATGCCACTGTGCGTCCTTTTTGTCTTTTAAATCTGTTAAAGCACAAGTCTCTTCGTCCCTTAGCAGCGTACAGTAAGAGAGTTCACACAGTGTGAGGTGTACATCAAGTGTCTACCAGCAGGATTTAAGGAGAGAACGTCCAGTACGGTTATCTTCCTGTTTGACCAGTGGTTCAGGAAGTCGTCAGGGAATTCCCTCGTCCTTTTTGTCATGTCAGAACATTTTCTCTTTTTTACCATCTTCGAAATGTTTCTCCTCTGGTGCTAGTTTGCACCCTACTCCCATGCCATATTTGTTAATATCTGAGAAACCTCAGGTGAAGTTTGAGAGAGCTGCAAATGGAGACCCTGTGAAGTTGACGGAGCGCTTATTTTTTTTTTGTGACCTCGAGAAGACACTTGTAAATTGAATGTAAGGAAAGATGCCAAAGCAACCTGCAGTTCAGTAATTCATCTTAGGAGGAGTGGGTGTTGTTTTCTGAGCTTCGAGCTAACAGTCATTAGCAATTATCGGAGTGTGTTTTCATTTTGCTGATGCTGGTACATACTATGAGCCTTATTCCAACAATTCATAGGAGATTAAAGCAAATGGATATAACAGTTACTAATTACATTTTGCACATCTACATGTGGATCGCAGATGGACCGAATTATAATTCTTTTCTCATGCCATTTGTTCTTTCCAATTGATCTATTATATTGCATGCTAACGTACTTTCATCCTTAAAAAAACGATTCTAGGTTTAACAATAGATGCGCATCCTTTTGATAGAATCTCAGATGATTTATTTAACAATAATTTTAACGGATTTTAGGGTTTACACTGTTACCACGGCCTTGTGCTAGTTGTATTTTCAGAAACAGACAGTATAGCTTATTTACCAGTGCTGTAAATCACAGGCAAAGCCGAAACCAGTGTCATCACCAAGATATAATTTTCCCGCAGATTAATGTAAAAGTGTGCTAATAAAACGACTAGGCTGTGACGTTGAGAAAGGAGACATTGATCGATGGTAGAATAGCAAAAGGCAGCCTTGACTGTTGCTGCAGAGCAGATGTGGGGCCACATTTACAAAAACCGTTTAATGTGGTTTCTTGGTTGTCCCAAATTGGGATTGTTCAAAGCCACAAAGTACGGTCTATGTGCCAAGAGGCAAGGTTGGTTGAGCGGTTGGGGGAACGAGTGGGGGACAAACCTGAGGTAGCAGGTGGAAAAACATATTAACCAAATCACTGACAGGTGCTGTGAAATCCAAGGCTGAAGGTTCAAACAGAAAACCCAGCATGGAGAATTGGATGAAGATGCCAGGGTTGGCAGGAAGCCACCCAAAGCAAGATGTTTCTCCACTGTTACCCAACTCTGCAAGTGTAGTGGATTTTATGAATCTCGTCTTAAAATGTGCCTTTATACCAGGGCTTTCTTCAATGGATCCTGAAGGTAAATTTCCCTACGTCCAGATTCCAATGCGTTTCCAAACCAATGATGTCTTCAGAGGAAAGGAAAGGGGGGGCGGCATGGTGGTGCAGTGGTTAACACTGTTGCCTCACACCTCTGGGACCTGGGTTCGAGTCTCCGCCTGGGTTACACGCGTGCGTGTGCATGTGTGAGTGAATGGTGTGTGAGTGTGCCCTGTGATGGGCTGGCACCCGATCCTGGGTTGTTCCCTGCCTCGTGCCCATTGCTTCCAGGATAGGCTCTGGACCCCCCACGACCCAGTAGGATAAGCGGTTTGGAAAATGGATGGATGGAATAAGGAAAGGATGTTCATGCAAAACCTTTCCTAGCAAATCCTCTCTACTTCTGCCAGGAATATAGCCCCAGACAAAAGCAAACCTCCAATCATATATTAATTTTTCAGGAGGGCATTTTGGAGATGGGGACATGTTCACCTATTGCCGTAACCATTTCACAATGTCTTATTAGCTTTCCTCCTTCACATCACATTTCCTTTGTAAATAGGTACTTAGGTTTAGTGTTTTACTCAAAACAGCTTAGATAAAACATAACCCAAAACAAACCGTGGGCTATGATTTCAGAAATCTGGAAAGTATTTGTGATGATAATCATCTGGTCAGCTTTAAACGCATTTTTTTTTTTACATGGTAAGTAATTAATTTTGCTGTCTCCTATATGCCAGGCTCTCATTTTGCTGGGCTGATTTATAGTCAAATAATTATAAGGAAAATACTGTGGTTCATTCAGGAAAACATTCATATTCCTTCGTTACAGATTAAATTATTCTGAAGTTGTTTGTTTGTGTAAGATTGGGCTTTAGAGCATTTTTTTTCTCTCCTTATTCTTTCTACACTTCAAATCTCATTTCAATCCCCTTCACCCTAAGTGGACATAATACACTAAATAATCGACTGTTTCGATTGGGCTGGGTTGTCTGAAATGCTGCCATTTCAAACGTGATTCGTTGTGCCATTTTAGCTCAGTACAGCATGGTTTGTGGTAAGATATTCCACAGTTAATAGGGTAGAACATACAATAAGTATGGCAGTATACAAAAATCTGGAATGTGTTAATGAAACATTATGATAACCTGATGTGTCCAGAAAGTCTTTAAAATTTTACCCAGAAGTTACATGTCCACTACAATAAAAAATTATAGTGTACTTATGTGTTAAACATGTGGGCTTGCTGAGAGCGAGATGGTCTCTTTACTCAAGGAAAAAAATCTGGGGTCTAATTAGATATGAAGGTGAAAATAACTTTTTTTTTTAAAAGCATTGGGAGCACAACATTTTTATAACGTTCACCTAATGCAGTCTTTAATCTCCAGACCTGATGCGACTGCAGTAATCCTGGCACTTACTGAGTCTGCTCATATGAGCTCAGGTTACCTTTGAGGCAACACCAATGTTGGATGAAACACCAAACAAGCGACGCGGAGGAGCTATGACCTTCCTAGAAATGCATTTGAATAAATGTATCGATCTCTAATGGAAAGGAGAGCCACATTAATAATTAATGCAATTCTTGAGCAAAAAAGCAGCTTGTATTCTCTTCCATATTATTTTTCCCATATTATCTCAAGATGCTGCGTGGAAACGTTGCACGGCTTAACACAGACCTCAAAATGCCTCTCAGGGACTGATAGCTGTCAATGACAAGACCGGGCAAAAAACAAGTCATACTTCCAAGTGAATGAACTTGAATTAAACTAGAAGGTGCTGGTATGGGGGGCAGCATGGTGGTGCAGTGGTTAGCACTGTTGCCTCACACCTCTGGAACCCAGGTTCGAGTCTCCGCTTGAGTTACATGTGTGCGTAGTTTGCATGTTCTCCCCATGTCGTCGTGGGGTTTCCTCCGGGTACTCCGGTTTCCCCCCACAGTCCAAAGACATGCTAAGGCTAATTGGAGTTGCTAAATTGCCCGTAGGTGTGAGTGTGCCCTGCGATGGGCTGGCCCCCGATCCTGGGTTGTTCCCTGCCTCGTGCACATTGCTTCTGGGATAGGCTGCGGACCCCTCGTGACCCAGTAGGATAAGCGGTTTGGAAAATGGATGGATGGGTTCTGGAATGGACGTCTGAGATGTCAGTGTGAGCAGAATGCATAAAATGTTCAGCCGCGCAACAGTGTGAAAAACATTTATAATGCAATAGACCAGTAAAGCAGAATCCATTAAAGAACAAAAATGAAGAAAAGAGGAATGGGAAGTCAGTCTGGGTCGATTCATTCAGTATAAGGTGTAGCCTGGGGGTGATGGGTGTCTTTTATGAGACATAAGCTGCAGAAAGACATTGGAAGCGGGAATTAGTCATTTGGAGGTCATGTGAGTGATACGAAGAGGGAATTTGGATGCGATTCAGCATAGCATCCCCTTTGAGACTTCGTCCATTACCCATGTTGCCTTTCTACCTCAAATTTATTTCCCTTGTAAAATGTTAAGTAAATATATCACATGAGAAGATTAGGGTTGGGCTAATTGTTCTCTGCGTACTGGAAAGTGCCGGCTCTCTCCGTGAACAACTTTGGACCGTAAAATGATGTGATCAGACGGGACACAGCGAACGGGTCATGAGAGACCGGATTGTTTGTTACGCTTAAAGTATTTTATGGATTGCCAAGGCTTTGTTTGGATGTTCTCTCAGTGTGCGTGTTGACGCCGACAGCAGTTTAATCCATGATGACCGCGGCTCTGCTTATTTACATAATTCAAATTAGAATTGTATTTTTTAGTTCTCAGTTTTCACGTTAAACAATGAGTTGCCCGCGATTATGTCTGTTTATGCCTCTTGTTTATCATAAGTTTGATGTATTTTGACAGCTTATTTTACAGCTCGTAAGAGCTTTAACCAGTTTAGAAAAAAGTGCATGTACACACATGAACCATACTACCCAGTGAGATTATGGAAATAAGTGATTTCTCTGAACTAGAGACCACATCGCAATCTGCACCTAATTGTAGCCAGGTGTTCTGCACAAATCAGAAAAAAAAACTGCTGAAAGTGAAGCAGCAGAAGTGGAGAATAAAAATATGAAATATACAAAATAGGAAATATCAACAAATAATCAACTGCATATATAACACTTTGTTTGTATCCTAATATTTGTAGACGGCCTCAGCTAATTGTTATATTCATAGAAATAAATGTTTATTGTTTTTATGTTTTTCTTAATTACATTTGATTAGATGTAGAGATTAAATGCTCTGTTTCTTTGTTTTTAAACCCCCTGACCCAAACAACACTTACCTCCAAGATTACAGTTGTAATTTATTGATTTAGCAGATGCTTTAAAAGCAGCGCAAAATTGAAAGCAGGGTTAGGGTCAGACAAACCCTAGAGCAGTTGGAGGTTGAAGGTCTTGCTCTGGGACCCAACAGTGAAATCACTCCTAAATCTGGGATTTGAAAAAGCGACCTTCTAATGCCATTTATAGTGTACTAACCTGCTGAACCACACTTCCTCCAAAAGAATCACCCACCCCTATTCGAGCCTGAGACACCAGTATTGCTCTTATGTAGTTCTCTGCTCCGCCAACTGAGCTATTGAAGGGATACATCCCATATTAGCTGCCTCACCATCACTTGCTCTTCATACTTGCCCTTGTTCTCCTTTAAGGTAGATCATAGTCAGAACGTGACCACTGGTACAAGCCCGGTAGAGACCTTCATCCGCTGTTTAACAAACTGCAAAAGGTCTGTTATGATTATCTATATTTTCCATTGACGTTGAGGGAAGGATTTATATTTGGGATGAAACTTTTTGGCTTTCTACTAAAATTATTTCGATGTTTCCACATTAACACAAGTTGAAGTCATATAGTGTTGTGACTTGCATAATGCAAAGTACAGACACTCCTCTACTTATGAACTTTCAACTTATGAACGAAGAGGACTGTAAGTCCAAATTTTGATCATTGGACTCCCGTTTCCTGTTCGCGATATCAATTTTTTTTCTGTGCGCCAATTCCGGGTAGTACAACTTCTGGTCACTATTCCCACCGCAGCATAGCGTGCGTACTCCCAGCATCCTAGTTCTTTGTACTTGCATGTACCCTTAAAATGATGTTGAATAACGACTTACGAACATTTCAAGTTACAAACGGCCGTTCGGAACGTATCTCTTTCGTAAGCAGAGGAGCGTCTGTACTTGTTCAGTACTCCTGTCTTGAGTTGGATCCCCTGTGGTCCAATAAAATTCAATTACCCGTCTAAAAACAAGTTTTCCACAAATATTCTCGGGTTTGTAATCATTTCGATTACTTCAATTTAATTACATTTGGAATTGGCAGATTTTTTTGTACGTAGGTAATGGTAGCCGCATGAACAATAATCCAGAACATTTACTAATATTTATCTGTATTTTTTGTTAGAGTAGACACGCTGAAATATGTTTGTTATAAGCAAAATATGACATCATACCATATCTCTGTATTCCATATCCAAATTACCCATATCCAAATAACGTTTTATTCTTTTGTTGGTAATTCTGAAATAAGTTAGAGTATATTGATTTCTCTGTGTTCCAGGTACCCTCAACAGCTCAATTTAGCAGTTAAGTAAAATTGTACATAAGTTTCTTTTTTAACTTTAATATTTACTTATTTTAACATCTGGATGTTTTACTGCAGCAATTCAGGTAAAGTACCTTGGTCAACAGAAAAGCCCCTCCTAGGATTTGAACCACCTGTTACCCTTTTCCCTTGTTTGATGGCATTTTTTTTCTTTTTTCATATTTTAGGGAAAACAGTCAGGAAAATCCCTTATAGGGATGTTATTTTTGATTTGTAGCTAGTTGTGCTCCTCTGCATTTTCCCTGCCTACCAAAAAATACCATAATGGGGATTTTCAGATTCTTTTTGTTCACATACTTGTGTCTTTCTCATCACTTTACGCACCTTGTTTTGTACATGTGGTTTATAAAAGTGCTGTCAAATGGCAACGGTATTTAGACCATATGGTAATACCCATTTAGGTGAAAACTTTCAAGCAGCTGTAAATATTTTACAGCAAACACTGTTTCTCCCAGATGTCAGCGTTAAACAGTCGTGATTACAGATGCCACAGTTTACACACAGTTTGAGAAACGGGAGCATATGAGCCCAGATGGTACCCCCCATGCTCATGATATTGGGAGACTGTCAACCTTTGAAAGTTAAAACGGCACTTTAATAAACTACACTTTTCAACACAGTTTCTTTAATCTTCTGGGAGGGATGCATTCATACGTAGATTGGCTGGAACCTCTTGTCGTTGAATTTGGAATATTTAATGAGATAGGAAGCTGGACCAGCTTTAACGTGTTTACACAAATAATTATGTAGAAAACCATATATACATCAAATATAGAATCAATGATGAATGAAGGCTGGTTGAATGGAATCGTACTGAGCTATCATTATTACTTTAGTCCATTAACTACAAAACACTCGGAATTAGGTGCTAATATTGGGTAATATAAGACGAAGGTTGTTCTAAATAGTTTAAGAATACTAGTCTTAGTAGTTCAGTCTACCTGAAATTAATTTTCACATCCCATCTTGTTCTTTAAGAGACACACACATACAGGTGAGCAGTGTTGTCAAACGTACCGAAACTATGGATTCTATTGTGTATAAAACGGCTTCAGTACTCCTTTTTTAATGGTATCAATTCTACAGCCTGCACTTCCAGTTTGCTCTGAAGCTGGTAGGTTACCAATGTGCATGTCTAGACCTGAGTACAGTGTCACACATGAGGTGCTACTAAGGCCTGTCTGCCCTTATCCCCTTGTGCAGCAATTCTCAACTGTGGGTCGTGACCCAAATCTGGGTCACAGCAAGTCTTGAAAGGGTCACGAGGCAAAAAATTCACTGGCACATCCCATCAGATTCGTGCGATAGGCATTGATTGGCGTGAATTGCAGAGTGCGTTGCGTGCTTGATCATAGCGTTAATTTAAACCTGATATAGGGTCGCAAATTAGCTGGCGGGGGTAAGAGTTGGGTTGCAGAGCGAAAAGGTTAAGAACCACCGCCCTAGTGTGTGTTCTGTGTAGGGAACACTCTGTAGTAACTGAGTGAGTGAATGAACAAGTGGACATTTTGAACACAGCCTGATGACTAGTTCAGAAGAGTCTGAGCTTTCAACACTAAGCTTAATCGATATGGAGTGCAGCCAGGAGTGGCGTCTGGAAATACTGTGGCTTTGTGCCAGATGAAGACGGTAAACCGCAGGACACATGCATGCCATTGTGCACAATACTGACAAACACGAATCATCCAAATATTAAAGGACCAACATGTGCCGCAATACAAAGAGATTCTAAAGATAGGTATCAAATTTCTGAATTGATGAAATATTAATCAGCCCTTTACGGTTGAAAATGTGAGGTGCATTTTATTCTTCTACTTTAAAACATTTTTTCATAGTTGGTTAACAATGATCTGCTTTTATTTTTATCTGTACTGTAGGTTGCATTCGGCTCTGTATAATCCCGTGAGTATTGCTGAGTCACGGTATTGTTAGAAATGTTAGTGCTTTGAAAGACAAAATAAGGCACGTGAAAATAATGTACATTTGTAATAATGCATTGTAACAATGCATTATGCATTGTAATAATGTAAAATAACATCTCATTTTTTGTAGTGTTTATTTACTGCTTATGAAATCTCAACCTGATTACAGCGCGTCAAAGTATATATATATTTTTTTAGATATATAATCACTTGTTTACAAAAGGTTGAGTTTTTTTTTCCCTGTAAACAAAATTGTAATTTCAATTCCTACAGCATTACATGCTGTTGTGAGTATCTGAAATGGTATCGAATTTCAGTACTTGTCAGTATTATTTTGAAGTTTGAAATTGTGGCAACACTAGGTGAGATGGGGTTTTAGGTCAGAGTGCAGGCCCAGCAGCCCTGGAGCATTTTTAAGGGGTTAAGGGCCTTGCTCTGGTACCCGCCTCTGAGGTGACTTTTCTGTCAAGTAGGGCTCCTGCAATTATTCGACAGTAAAAATGGGTCGACGTGGGTATTTTAAAGGGACATTTAAAAAAAAATATATATATATATATTTTAATAATATTTAAATAAAGTTACCGTTATGGTTTCTAAAATGCTTCAGTTCAGTATAGTAAATGTTTTCCTTTAATATCAGTATGTAATTATGGGAGTAGTTCATATTATCACAAAACAAAAAGGTGGTTTTACACTGTGCAAATTGTCGGTGGTATAACACAGCGGTAGTGCTGAATACCCTAATCCTGAAGAGGAAAGGCACAGGTGCTATTCTGGATGATGGACCACCAGAAAAGGCAAAAGATATTTAAAATCTTTTGTCCTTCTAACTGCAAAATACACACATTTTTAAAGCCATAAAGTTGTCTTTCTGCTACATTAGAATTTCCATTGAATAATGAAATTGCAATACTGGCCGGTGAAGAAGGACAAGGATCCAGATATGCGAGCTGCAGCGAGTTTTAATGAAAGCACTGGAGCACTAGTTCTAATGGGGGAAAGCAAAGAGACTGGTCGATGTCCGTAAACGTGGGTCAGAAGCCTGGGAATCCGTCCGATAGGGAGACACGGGACAAGGGCACACAGGGAAGCGGGAACAGGACTTGCCGCTCTCAGCAGGGAAGACGGGTCAGGTTTGGGAGCGGTTCTGGGAAGAGGACGGGGAAAAGGCAAGGTAAACACACAGGGTAAACAGACCTGGTACGGGAAGATGGGTAGACGAGAGAAAAAAGAATGCTTGATAAGGCTCAGATACATTGGCTCAATACTTCGCACCGTCCTCCGCTCTGTCTGTGTCTTTTGACTGCTTGCTAATTAGGAGCGTAGCGACGCATCTGGTAGACCCCGCCAGTGTGGGCGTGACAGAAATGTATGTGAGAATGTATAGGCTAGAATCTGAGTTTATTCTATGTTGATTGGCGGTGTTGGTGTGTGTTTGGCTTTTTGAGACTCCTGTTGGCATAAGCTGAAACTGAAACAGACACTAAATAAAAGAAAATAATTTGTGAATTGAAATAAAAATGAAAACTATATTAAAAAAAAAAAAAAGTGACGGACTTTAATCTGCAAAAAGTATCACCACACCACCAGTGTCTTTTACCTTGTTTAACCACAGTATCTCCTCTTTGACAAGTTATTGCTGCTCAGTTGTCTGTTTCTTCCTCGCCATTTCAGTGCTCATGGCTTCCAGGATTTACCCAAACAGGACCATGTGGTGCCCTCCACTAACAAATTTAAGAAGCATAAGGATACACCGAATTTATACAGATTACTAACTTCTGGGCATCACAGTACACATCTCATTACAATTTTAAGTAGACAATCTGTTTATCAAATTGCAGGTGAAAATAATCTCTGTATAGTGGAGGATAGCTGTCATCCATCATTTAAAGCCCTGCAATGAAATACAGTTTGTTATTGTAAAAATAAAATTAGGTTAAATTAAATGGTCATGTTGATTTTTGAGAGGAAAATTAATCGTTTAGATCAATTGACCTATTGGTAAAATAGTCGATAGATTAATAATCGGTAGTGGCAGCCATACTGTGAAGCACAGGATTTGAACCCCTGACCTTCTGATCACAGGCCCTAACCTAACCTGCCAAACCATGTGCAGCCTCTTGATTTGTCTTTTAGTGAAACCGTTGTTATAGTATTAGTCCTGATTTGATAACCTTGACTCCAGAGAAGATGGTCTCGGAATACAGACCTCAGGGCGTGGCGTCTTAAACGCTACCTTCCAGCACGCCAGGCAAACACTGCGTCAGCAGCCAGAGTTTCACTGTGGACACAGCTGCCTGCCATCTGAATGGTCCTGTTAACCCCAGAAGCATCTGGAAGATTGCGAGCAAACATGCTTTTCAATCATGGTGTCCTTTACTCCCCCCTCCCCGATAATCTTGAGGCTTCTGAGGTGTGAACATGTTGCTGGATGGTCAGAGGTATGGAGGCTGGCTGGTGGATTCTTGTCTAATGCTGTGGTTTGTGCTCTCTGACATGATATCATTCTCTGTCTTGTCTTTGTGGAGCCACAAAATCACTTAAGTAAACAGAATCTTTAAAAATTTGTACATTTGCTTTTTACTGTTCCCTTAACAGTGTGCTAGTTGTACCCTTAGCTGTAGGTAAATGCACCTTTTAAGGTACAGAAATGGACTCTGGGGAACATTGTTGTACCGTTGATGGTACATTTAATGCTGTTTGTACCTTTGGGATGTTCCTCAGAGTCCATTTCTGAACCTTAAAAGGTACAATTACTGGTTTAACAAAACAAATTGTTCTTAATCAGGTTTTTAAACTAACGATGTTCCTCTAGAGTGAACTAATTTTCTTTTGCTTCATGTCTTCATTTGGTTTCTTTTCCTGTTTCAGATATATCTTTTTTTTATTTATTTTTTTAAATCCGTACCAATGGGGTTTTACAACCTACCCAAATATATTTGATTCTTTTTCCCTCTCCTGTCAACCCCATGTGAATACACTTTATTTTGTTAAATATTACAAGTGATGGCAGATAATGAATGAATTTCTGATTTAAAATGGTTTCCCAAGACTTCGTGTTCCTGAGAATGTACCACAAAACCAGCATAGAACAGTGTCCAATGACTTGATTACATTTTGAGAAAAGAAGGAAGATAATGATAATACATGACGGTACAGAATTATTTGAATTGGAATACTCAACAGCCCCCTCTAATACCTTCCTCCCCTCCACAAAAAATACTGAAAACTGGCAATACGAAGTGCGATTCAGTCTGACCCCTTGTTAAGCGAAAAATGAAGAGCTGGAAGCCTGACTGGGCTGCTGTCCTACAACTTCTCTGGTTGGCACAGGTGCCCCATTCCCAGCTGGCTTTGCCGTCATTTGCTACAAGCTGTTACATACCATTATTCTGAAGCATTTTTTGCTGTCAGAATCGTTAAGTCCTTGAGAACCAATGATCACTATTTTTGCATAATAGACAGTGCCTGTAATCTGTAGCTTTCCCAAGAGATAATTCGCTATTACATGAACAATGCCATCTATAAAAGCATAGAATCTGTGCTGATCTATTGTACACAGATTCCATATTCCAAATTCTGTGTATTTTAGTCTTCTGTCACTGAAACACATTTTCTTTCTCTACAATAAGCTGTACATATTAGTTGGCTGGTATTACAAAAGATGTATACAAAAGATCAGACCTTTTCACTCTGCAATTGCGGTACAGACAGGAGTATATCCATTTCGACCGTAATGAAGTACAGAAGAAATGTCAGAAAAATCACTAAATTGTTTCTTTTCGCAAAGCAAACACTTCTGTTGTATAAATAAGCACAGTGAGCATGGAGACTGGCTTGAAAGGTATTTCATGACCTCCACGCTCAAGAAGTTAAACTACTGTGTGTACAAATCCATCAAAATGTGTATAGGAACAAAAATATGTACCAGAACGCTGGGTCATTATCTCAGACAATGGAGGGTTTTGGGGGAATGTGAAATGTGAATATCTTTGAGGCAGGATTTTGTAATTTTACCTCTAGATATGTTATTATTGTTATTCTTAATATTGTTGATTTATTATTACTGAGCCATATCACCTAATGGCTTATCCTGTACATGGGCAGTGTGCTTATTACATCCCAACATAAATAGCTTATTTTCTGTGAAAACTGCAGGATGGCACACAGATCCACCGGGTGGGATTTCTGGAGATGGAATGGATGATTTTACTGGCACCCTCAGGGCGAGATGGGCAGGCAAACACTAAAACACTGAAACATAGCTCCCACACCTAAGCAGGGAGTTGGGAACAATTTGAAATATGAACAATAGTGTACATTTTGATATAACGTAGATTCCCAGTTCAATCCTTGGGGACTTCTCAGACAGTCCATGTTTTTGTGGGAGCTGGGAGGGAGAAAAAATGCAGTGGGCCCTGTTCTGGTTAAGTGGTATGGATGGATGAACTGAATCACTTTTAATGTTTGCTTCAAAATTAAATGAAACTAAGGTAACAACTGGAATATTTCCTGTGACTTATAACAAAGTTCAAGTGTTCATAAGATCAGTAATGATTAAAATGCATCCCAGATTTATTGCTGCAATAAACATATCCAGGTGAAGTCATTGTGAAACCTCATAGTTTGTGCAGGTGGTACCATCACAAAAACATTGTGGTCTAATTTGTGATTTCAAGATGTTTATCTCACCCTTTTTTATGTCTATTTATGTCTGAATTCTGCTCTTTTCAACATCGTCAGATTTTTAATCACTAGACCTTACATTTGTGGAAATTTTGAGCAACCTATGATGTAAGATAATCAGATGATAGATTGGGGTCCTTTTAGGTGTCTTCCAGATTTTTTTTCACTTCTCCAAAGTTTTAAAAGAAATTTTCATGTTATTAAAATAGGCTCAAGAAACTGACACCATGATGCTTATCTGTTGGTTTGCAGTGGAATGCAGTGGCATGATAATCAACAAGTTTCAGTTCTGATTTAATGTGTCAATAGAGTAGATCTGTTGTTTTGAAACTCAGCCTCATGCTTAATGTTTCACTAAGGTGGTGACATTGGTTTGTAATTTTTGCTCCCAACAATGTGGACTGTTTGGCAGGGAGCTCGGAGGGAGCAAAAACATGGACCAGCTGTGGGTCCCTGAGGACCAGATTGGGAACCACTGCTGTTGAGAAATAATCTTGGAAGCAGACTTTGAGTAAACCTTCAGTTCTTCACAAATTTCTTTTGATCATTTCATGATGTCTCTAGAATCTTCACTTTGGTTGCAATGACCAAAGTTAGACTTAAATGTCATGTGAGTGGATCACATTACTTGTTTTGAGTATTCAAAAGAATAACTCTATCACTCTATGACTATTTGACTAGATACCTATTGGAAGAAAAATAACCTGAAAATTTCACAGGGACTTTTTATGGGAATGTGTATTTAAGAACCTATGCCACAGGTGCTACTTAGCCATAGCAGTAGTGGGAAATTTATTTCATTTATTTCATTAATGTTGGTGATGTATTACTGTGTGTAATTTATCAATTAAACTTCACCATTTGTATGTACACAAAAATCACATTATATATGGGGTCCACTGATAGTCCGCTACTTTCCACAGTTTTGGCGGAAGGTCTTAGAATGTACATATCACCCGTGAATACGGAGTTACTGTTGTATATGTAAATAAGCAGAAAATCATATTTTATGTGGCAGAATTTATTAAACATTATACAATTTAATTTGTACATAATTTCAACCAGAAATTATACATTTTCCTTAAAAATTAAAATTTTAGCTTGCTAAATGTGAAAAGGACAGTGCTTGAGGATAACTTGTTTAAAATGATCATATACCTATGGACATGATCATACTGTAGGCTAATAGACAGAGTTGGGTAATTCAGGTCCATAGAGTAAAAGTCCAGACCGGGATTTTGTTTCGACCAGTTGAATATTCTATGACTGTGAGTCTTTATACTCAACTGGTTGGTTTAAACAAAATCTTGGTCTGGACCTGAATTACCCAACTTTGCTAATAGATAAGAGTGACGATAGTGCAGTACATGCTTAGAATGTTTTAATATAGGAAGGCACTGTTCTAAGCAAACTGGATGGCATGCAGCAGATGATAGAATGCTCAGTACAACCATGAGAGACCTGAGACTTGAGTTGGACTCTAGCTCCAAGACTTAAGACTTGTAATTTTTTTTTCAAGATGAAGACATGTGAGCTTCTCTGCCCTGAATAGGACAAGTGGGTGTGGAATATGAATGGATGGACATTATCAATAGAGGCAGCATGGTGGCTCACACCTCCAGGGCTGCCGCTCCCATTCCCACCTCTTGATCTGTTGATATGAGGTTGTGTCTTTTCACCCCGTGTTTGTCCAGGATTCATCTAAGTACTTTAGCTTCCTCCTGCAGTAAAAAGACACGCAGATAGATGAATTAGTGTCTCTAAACCATGCAATGTGTATGTGCTCTGCTGTGGACTAGCATTCCACCCAGGATAAATCCAGCCTTGTGCTCCATGTTAAACAGGCTCCAGACTCACCATCACCCTATACTGGACAAATGGAAGATGGATACATGGATGTAAATGTTTTATTATAAGTACCTGACCTGTATGTTTTCACTTTATTACTCGTCTGAATAACCGTATATAAGCATATGTATTCTGGTATAGATGTGACAGTTGAAATATTTGCATTTCAGACATGTCCTTCGTGTTTATAGGCAACATTATGTTAAGAAATTGAACAAATCGATCATGGGCCAGAGGTCTGAAAATTTTTTTTTTTAATGAACACTCAATTGACGTCAGAATCACAATGTGAAGTGAATTACAAACCAATAAATAAGTCTGATAACCTTCGCCATTTGCTGGTTTAAGTGAAACCAGCACATTTTGTGAACCGTGAGGCCCAAAGTTGGACGAGCCAGTTCTAAATGCTTTGAGATATACAAACGTGCACATCGTGCTTGGAGAATGCTGTTTGCTTTGAACAGTTGGTATTAGTGGGGTGGTTCTACCAAGTAGCAAAACAGATGTCCGAAGACAGCAGGGTTCCCAAAATGAACACAGATATTTATTTATCCCTTTTAAAACGAGGCAGAAATCATGATTAACTGGCACTATAATAAATGGAGAGAAAACAAATATGGAATACGGAAGGTGCTTGAAAAAAGGCATACAAAAATATTACATTCCAGTAATTTCTAAAATAATGTTTGATATGTGTTCCTCTTCAATTAGTTGAAAAACCTGAGTTTAAAGATGATACTTTAAGTATTATTTTTATTATAACTATAGAATTTCCCTCCACAAATTGCTACCACATCATGGTGGAGGATCCTATGTTTCTGTGATTTCTACAAGCTATGTAGGGAAATTTGTTCCTTGGTGTGTAGCCAGACAAAGTGCAATTTAAAAAACAACAATCAAGTAACCTTGCCTGGATTATGGACACCTAAGGGTCTGCCTTATTGTGGACTTGCCACCTGCAGGGGGTGCCGTGGGGGTCCGGTGCATTGTGGATCAGGTAGCAGTCAAAGGCAGGGGCCTTGGTGGGCTGATCCCCAGCTACCAAAACTGGCTGTAGAACAGACTGCACAGTCCGAACCCAAGTTGTGCTCTGTTACCAGACTTCTGTACTAACCACAGTTTGTCCACCATAAACACCATGTCTGACCAAAAGGGAGTTCACAAGTACACCTGACTCCAGAACATCCTAGTCCGCTGCTCGATGATTAATTTTGTAATCATATCATCGAACTTGCGACTATATATATGGCTGCAGAAGAAAGTAAGACTGCGATGGGCTGGCCCCCCATCCTGGGTTGTTCCCTGCCTCGTGCCCATTGCTTCCGGGATAGGCTCCGGACCCCCCGCAACCCAGTAGGATAAGCGGTTTGAAAAATGGATGGAGGGATGAAGAAAGTAAGAGGCCACTATATATTTTTAAGTGACTACACCCCTGAACCTGGTGGTGGCAGAATCTGGCAAACCGGTAGATGACCATCTTGTTTACAGCAGAGATTGAGAGTTGTGGGTGTCAACTGGGGATATTGTCGGACAGTGGAAGGAGCATTATGAGGACTTCCTAAATCCCACTAACATACCTTTCTTGGGGGAAGTCAGAAGATAGAGGAGGATTTGCCCATCACTAGAGCTGAGGTCACTGAAGTAGTCAAATAACTCTTCAGTGGTAAGACACAATGAGTAGATGATAAGTTGCTGAAGGTTCTTGATGTTTTTAGGCTGTCTTGGCAGACGCCTCTTCAAAGTTGCGTAGAGGTCAGGGACAATGCTTTTAGGTTTGCATAGTAGGGTGGTTGTCCCTATCTTTAAGAAAAAGGACCAGAACATGTATTCCAACTTAAGGGGGATCATACTCCTCAGCCATCCTTGGGAAAGTCTATATCAATTCGAACCTCAGATTAGCAGAAGCAATGCAGATTCTGTTCTTGTTATAGAACACTGGACTGGCTCTTTACCCTCACAAGTGTACTAGACCAACGAGTCATCATGTGTCTTTTGATTGGAAAAGGCATGCAACTATGTTCAGGGGTAGGGGGTGCAGGGTTCATTGTTCTGGACCAATAGGCCCTTGTATAACCGAAAAGAGAGCTTGGTTAACATTGCCGGTGACTGTTGACTCCTCAAGGACTACTCTGTGTCACGAATTCTGTTCATAACTTATGGATAGAATTTCTAGGTGCCACCTAGAAATTTTTGTAGTTGGAGGGGGTTCGATTTAGTGGTCTCAGGATCATGTCTGTGGTTTTTGGTTCTGTTGGGTTCATTGAGCTGTGACGTGCAGCATTGCACTGGAGTGACTTGCAGATGAGTGTAAAGTGGCCAGGATGCAGATCCGCACTTGAGGTCATGGTTCTTAACTGGAGAAGTGAGGATTTCCCCCTCCAGGTTGAAGTTGAGTTACTGCTCCAAGCAGAGGAGTTGAAGTTCATAAGTGTGGGAAGAATGGGGCAGGAGATTCGCAGGCAAATCAGTGCAGTGTCAGAAGTTATGTGGGCATTGTACCGCTCTGGCGTGGCTGAGCTAGAAAGCTACTCCAGGCAATGCAAACCAAGTTCTCACCTACAGAGAACAAGTCGGTGAACATGTAAAGAGAATTTACCCTTCAGTATCAATAAAGTATCAGTTATTAAAAGACTGAGAGTGTGGATATAAGCGGCTGCTATGAGCCTTCTTCATATAGTGACTGGGCTCCGCCTTAGGGTGAGGAACTTGGACACTCAGGAGGTGGTCAAACTAAAGCCACTGCTTCTCTGCAAAAAAGGAGTTGGTTGATGTTGTTTGAGCATCTACCTAGGATTTCTCCTAGATGTCTTATTGGGAAGGTGCTTTGGGCAAAAGGGGGGTGACCCCGGAGAAGATCCAGGACATGCTGGAGAGATTATTTCTCTCTGCTGACTTGGGAATGCCTTGGTATCCTCTCACAGGAGCTGGAGGAGGTGGCTAGAGTGAGGTTTGGGCTTCCCTGCTTAAGCTGCCATCCCTACAACTCAGATCCAGATGAATGGGGAAAAAATGGATGTATGCATACAAGTTTCTAAGTAGGATGCAAGTGATTTTGTGCCACAGAGGGGTTTTCACTTTCTTATTTTTATCCCATATTTTATTCCTTCATGAATAATTATGTGGAAGTGAGGGCTCCTAAGCACTCGCATGTGTATGGTAGGGTTGAGCTGGTTAATGTTTAGAGGCTTGATTGCTTAGGTGAACCCATTGGACATTTCACATCAAAGCCATTGTTAAAAAAACTCTAGTAAATAAAGGATTGTACAAACTCATCAGCTGTCGCTTCCCATCTGTTGGAGTGCACTGATATCATTAGCCATTTGGGGGCCTCTGTGTTTGAGCTGCCTTCAAGTCTTTCCTGATGTTGAAAGATGTCCATAGAGATTCTGAGGGCTTTGCATTCTGGGTCTACTTTAATGTAGGAGCCCAGAAGCTCCGAATGAGCTGGCAAGTGACTCTCCTTATTCCCTGATGGTCACCAAAACCTTGTTTCTAGCCATATTCTAATTATGGTGATGTACGCCTTTGTCTGTAAAGGGCTGTTCCACTAATTGGTAAGCAGGCATATCCAGCTGTGAAGACTGCAATTTTTAAGGAAGCATTATACTGAAAACTAGAATATGTTATGGTGCTGCCTTTAGGTGTGATTAATACGTGTCTATGAAGTCGCTCCTTTTGTTTAAATTAGTATGTGTGCTTAGTGTTTGATGCACTTTGTGTGAAAAGGGGCACAGCAAAACCAGGGCAATTGCAGACAGACAAAACCTTCTGTGTCTTGTAGTGGTCACTTGGTGGAGTTTCATTGTGACATCAGCTCTATCTTCCTCTATCCAGCTGCACCTCATTCTCATATTTCAGGCTGCTTGATCCAGCTGGACCTTGTACCCATATCCATGAGAAAATGCTGTTCTCGTGATAACTCAGGACCAAGTTTCGATAAACTGTTGATTCCCCAATAATCATTATATATATCAGCATATATTGATGACATACTGTAGGATCACTAACATTTACCAACTAAGTCAAGTCCCAAAAACTTTTTTCAGGCTGTTTTTATTTGTGTTACATTTTGATAAATTTCTGCCATATCTCTACTTTTACATCAACCCATCATACTTTTTATAACCAAGCTAACTAAAGTGTAATACTTCCAAAGGACACATGGATGGACTGAAATACTTAAAGCACTTCTAAACAATTTTTTTAAACATAAATTTCTTCATTCTTGTATCTTTAATGTTGGTAAGAGCAGTTCTCCCTGAACAGCAATCAAATACATTGTCATTGAGATGAGGTTGTGTTGAATTTGAGGAAGGGCTTCTTTCCTGCCATGTGTTAAGCATAGATGCAGTTGTATGTTTGAAAACTGTTCACTGTGACTTGTTCAAAAAACAGATCACACTTATACTGCCAAGCACTCATGTTACGGTAAATGATAATGTTTTTCGTATGTGACTTTTACGTAACATACTCCAAGATTGCACACTAAAGGTTTATAAATAATGATGGATTGAAGCCTGGATGTGAAAAACCAAATTTTTTATGAAAAAGTATCCATTTTTTATGACACGCTATCCAGCAATCCATCCATCCACTTATCTTGATGAGTGTCATTGGACGGCCCTAATCCTGACCAAAAGGTTGTGGTACAGTATAGCCCAGAGAGGATGCCAGTCCAATGCAGGGCACTTACATACTGTACAGACTATGGGCAATTTAGAGACACCATCTAATTGCATGTCTTTGTACTGCAGAGGAAACCAAAGTAGAGAGAGGAAACCCATGCAGCAGAACAAAGGTGGGAATCGATCCCTCAACCTCAATGTGAGCCTGTACCCAACAGTACACAGTAGTAGCCCCTCTTTGCTTTTCTCTTTAGAGTATGTGTACCGCTCAGTATCTGTTAGGTATTCTGCTTGTTATTCAGTTCCAACACCTGTTTTTTCCCACTTCAGGCACTTGATAAATACAGAAAAATACTCACCTCTTAAAGGAGAAAATACAGATTTTAGTACATTTGTCTCAACTTGAATACCATTTACAGAATATGCTAAACAAATTCTTGTAACAAAGGACTGTGAAATCAAATAAAGATTTGTTTCATTTCAGGTTGGGCATGTCCATGTTACTGAAAGTAAATTTGCTTTGCACTAAGAGCCAGCACTGAGGTATATCTTTCAATTTATACCCAAAAGTTTTCATCTTGCTCAGTGTTTAGTTTTTCTCTTCAGCTAGGAGCCAAAGATTTACATAAATGCACTGTTTAGTCTTTGTTAGACGCCTGCAGAATTTTTTCCGGGTATTCTGTGGCTGAATTGCAATTTTTCTGACAAACTGGAAAAATTATAATATTTCTTTATTTCAAGTTTTTTGTCCAGGGAAAATGCATTGAAGACTTAACATGCATCTTGCTATACAACTTTTTTTTTGTCATAGTTACAACATAAAATGATCATTTCTAAGATTTTTTCCGTTAATGTGTAGATAAAATGCTTTATGTTAATTAATTTCCACCCTTGTCTCGTAACGTCAGTGTATACATGTTGGTATCTGTGGTAAAGTGAATGTTAGTCACATCACCTTGGGACATTTTGTCACTGGATTCAGTGCTGGTTTCTGTGATTTTGATTTATGAGTCTTTCTGATTAATTAATCATGGGATGCCTTCAAAAGTAATAATTAAAGTATTATACTCAAAATACTTATCATAGTTCATATTTATAAATTAATTCTTGGTGGTGTTAAATGTAAAGATGCATTATCGTTATGTCAGTCAATGGACATATGCTTGGCTACTCTTTTCTACAAAATTAAATTTTGTTCACCACAACAGTCTATTTTATGTCACAATTAAAAACAGTAATATGGCCCAGATCCAAGTGGAAGATGATATCAGCCAAGATCCCCAAAAAGCAATGGCTAGCAATAAATTCTACTCCAAGTGTGTTTTCTGCTGTTGCCAACATTACGGTCTTGAGTTTCTATGGATTATGGATGAATGCTGCTCTTCACAAATGTTACTGTGTACTTGGCACGTACGGATAACAAAAAGAATCTACATTAAGGTACATCCTTTAAGGGACGTTGCAGCATTTAAGAGCAACAATTAACAGTGAAGTCATTCCAGTAGACTTTTCCCTGATGTTACAAAATATCGAGTGGTTTTGCTGTTGTGTTCAGATTGACGTATTTGCTTGACAAGACCACTCTTGTATCCTCTTAGAACCAGCTTTGTTAGGGAGTCCTGGATGATCTTTTTTGTACTCGTCTCTCATCTACTGGTTTTCCTATTCCCTGAAGGGATGGCTCAATTGTTTCCCAATTTATGATACTTATTTGTTTGAAGAGCTGAGACCATAAGGAAGCCAGACGCAGCTCAAGCGACAACTTGAGCACAAGTTGATGCCCTTAGGATGTTTCTGAGTAATTTGTTTTTTATAGTGAAGAACTCTTGTCTGCTTTGCATTGGGCCCCAAGAAGGGACCTGTCTCATATGTAAACAACATCCCCAGAAACTGCATTCCTTGTACATTATGTGAGCCAGATGGAAGAAGTGAAATAAATACACCTTCATGATCTCCTGAGAATTCAGTTAAGCTTTTCATTGCTTTTAACCCAGAGCTTCTCTGCTGGGTCCAGTTCTTCTGCGCCATGGTTGTTGGCACAACACGATGAGCATGATGGCTTCTACACAAGTCCAGAGGTGAAATTAGATTAGATTAGACTCATCTTTATTGTCATTGCACGAAGTAGAAGTACTCAGACAACGAAATACAATTCGGCATCTAATCTGAAAGTACAATGTAGCATAAATTGCTAGAATCAGCTATAAAATATATACATGTGAGATGAATAAATAGTTAGAAAATGACATATCATAGCTAAACAGTCAGTTCCCTGGGAATTATAGGTATAGTTTAAAACAAATTGGAAATCAGTGTGTGTCTGTGTATGTGTATAATATACCCGTGAACTATTGTTTTGGCACTCAGAATAGACTCATGTTGCAGAGTCTAGACAAGGCATCTCGCTTGCTTTTCAGCCACTGAAACCGACTGATTAGGTTCTCGTTTGGCGGGTCAGCATCCACTCCCCCAGTAACCCTGTGTCTTTTGCTTTAAAACACGAGAAATAACCACCTTCCCAAAAATGATGGTATTCATGATCAGCGTTATCTTATTCTCTAGATTCCACCCCCTCCACCATCCCCCTCTGTGTATTCCTCCTCCACGGCCCCAACCCTCCCCATTCAGGTTCCCAATGTCTTCGCATGCTTGTCACCTTCTGCTTACATGTGACTCCGTTAACATTTGGCAGGCCTTAAGGAACCGCAATCATCCGCGCTACTCTGCGTACGCCACAAAAATGTGGCAGTTAGAAATAATAATGTGATACAAAGTATTTCATCATCTTTTGTTATACTGGGTAACCACATGAAGTGAAACAATTAGCAGCTATATCAATACCACTTTTTCTGTTGTGGAATGAGATGCTGAGTAGCTTGTATTTCAGCTCTGTGAAGGATTTAAGCAGCAGCTAAGCTGAATCACTAATCAAGGTGAAATTAATGAAAAATTCATTTAAAAATGTATTTATGTAAAGCTGACAATAAAGCTGGTTGGGACGTTGCAGATGTTTCTGTAATTATGCAGGCACTACATGAGTGGGTTATTTACCCATCAGATCAATACTGCTCTCATTTCAGAAATGCTTAATTCTATTTAATGACACATCAGAATGACACGTCTTTTAATTCTGGGTGCTTGACAATCATGTGTAATACACTTTCCCTTTAGAAGATTTCTAGTTTTTTCTAAAGGTTTAAGTATATATACGGTATGTATACAGTACGTGTGTCTATATATAAATATTACCCATGTACAAATATGTAGTGATATGACATACAATGATTGTTAGTCGTCAGTCATTAGTTTGCTGTTGTGAAAATTGCTGTGTTTTTGGTACAGTAACTTACAAGGTTCTCAGAAAAATGTGACACAGTATGTTTAGTTATCAGAATTAATTGAACTACTGTAAAGCTTTAGGTAAACACTCCACTGTATCTTTTCACAGGGCATGTGTCGCAATAAAATGTAATGTTCTACCCATTTAACATGAAACCTAATACCCTCATAAGGTCTGATAGTACGGCTGTACTAAACATGAATCGTTTTGTTTAGTCATATTTACCAAGATGCTCTCTTTCTCTTTGTAGTTGCTGGCCTGATTAGCCCCGGTTTTTAATATGTGTATTGTCATTTACAGCTGGGAATATAAATATATATCCTGGTTGGCAATTTTATGCATCGTGCTGTGGAAATTGTATTAGGTGATGTTTATTTTAACGGGCTCATGTTCAGAGCTACTTAGCCATATTTGAAGTGTACCACTTAAGGGCTGCCTATTTTCCATGAAGACTCGTGCTTGGCGACACTGGATTTGAGAGTCCTTGACTCAAGTCTTGTGGAACCACATTAGCACCCTTTGGTAAAATCGTCATGTTCCGTCTTACTGAGCCTTTTGAAGCATACACACATACCTAAAGGGCAGATTTAATAAAAGTTATAAATGTATGTGTGCAGCTGTCTAGCAATCAAATCCACTTATTCTTCTTTTAGAAAACCACCAGATTTTTTTAAATTTAGGTTCAAGTTATGGCTTGTAAATGTACATTTCAGATAGCATTTGCGCACTAAGAAACAATTTATTTGGAGTTGGCTGAATTCCATCCATTCATCCATTCAATATTGTCTTAGCGATCTAGTGAATATAATTTCTCTGATAAACGCAGTAGAAAATAAAGTCAATTTCTGCAAAAAGGTTGTTTTTGAATGATTTCTTTTTTTTGCCTAAATGGATTTCGTCTCTGAATTCTGGAATTTCAGCATCATTCACTAGCTGGCTGACTAGTTTTAGTTCTGGAACTTAAGTGTTACTGTCTGGGACACCAGAGTGTTGTGAACCTGGCCCCGTCCTTTTGAGCCCCGTCTTCCTGTCATCTCGCAATGGTGGCTTTCCATGCAAAATAACCATCTGACACGATGCCCTGATCCGCTTTCTCTGCTCCCACCAACAGTCCATCTTCTCCACATCACACTGATTGCAGTGCTGAACTGTTTAGCTCTTAGATCTTCTACCACTAGTTCTTGGCAGAATGCACTATCCCCTTTTTTTGGTCGCTGACAGTTATGGCAGAAGAATATAATTATCTACATAGCATTTAGGTGATGACTGCTTCCTGTAAAACTTCTCACCTGTCTCAGCAATCCCATGCAAGCGGCCTTTATATGTAACCGTAAACCCAGGGCTTGCTGACCAAAATCCTTTGTGTTTGTGCGTGTATTGGGGGGGGTCAGGGGGAGGCCGTTCTAGGGCTGCATTGGAGTATATAATCAGCCTGCTGTTGGAGTGTAACATCATCCTTAAGGAATGTAGGTTTTCAGTAAATCAATAGGTTACTATTATAATGAATCACTTGGCACATAGATATGGATGTTTCTGCACATTACTGAGGTTTGGCAAAACAACTTTGCCCTCGTTTTTCAGCCATCTCAAGTAATGGTATGACATTACATTAATGCCATTATTAGTGAATAAAAGTCTCAAAATGCCTTAATTGCTAGCTTTTGTCCTAAACTCTCAAATCTGTTGATCAAATTGTGAAGCGGTGAGCACTGATTCCTGTCTGTTTAATGTCTTTCTTTTGGTCAGGCATCCCATTCAGGATGAACGTTAAAGATTTCACATTAGAGATTAACATTTCCAAATGAGAGTAATAAATGGAAATGTGAAATTTCTGATTGATTCAAAAAACTTTTATAAATTATTCTTCTCCTCATCATCATCAGAGGGAATTACAGGAATATTAAAGTAAATAAAGAACAGAATTAGCTATTTTTTTGTCAAGTTCCTCTTTCTTCAAAGAAGATGTCATTATTTCTGATATTATCTAAAAAGGAATCCCTTACTTTGTAGTAGATGAAGATCAAGAAACATTAGAAGCTCAGTCCTGCCAAGTTATTTGTACTTATGTTAAATACGGCCAATGAGCAGAACTGAAGATTTCAAATCCGGAGTACAAATCCAGACTTTGTGTCAGCCAACCAGTTGAGTATAAAGACTCAGTCACAGAGTACTCAACTGGTCGGTTGAAACAAATTCTTGGTCTGGATTTGTACTCTCTGGACCTGAAATCTCCACATCTGCCAATGAGTATAACTGAAACAGTAAAAGAGTGAAATTTAAAGCATCAGTGCTTTGCTGGGGATCTAGAACCAGAAGACATGGACAGAATGGGTTTAGATTACAGTGCCTTTGCCTTGTACAAGAAGTTTCTCCTACAAAAGAGTAACTTGCTCCACGTTGTGTGCTGACACACCCTCAGCAGTTTGTTTTGGCGGGATATTGGGTACAAATTGTCAAATTGTTATTCATAAGAACAGTACAGCAAGGGAGGTCACTGGGATTTTTTTTTCATAGGGGTCCCTTTCACAACAAGTTAAGATGTGGAAAAGTCTATTGAAGTATTTCAAAATGAGTGGAAAACTATTCGTTTTTATAATTACTATTTTCTTTTTTATTTTCTTTAGTCCATCTCAGTGTGATTTAATATATTCATCTCTTAGTTTAACTATAGTCACCCAGACCACGAGTAGTAATTAGTGCAAGTTGCCTTGATCTTCTACCCTAGTCTTTGTGTGTCTAATGTTTTAAACGGACTAGTTGCAGAGCAAAATATTTATCCTTTAATGAAATCATTATTCGATACTTCTGTCGCAGGAAAAGAAACCCTCCCCACCGTCTGAAGATAACTCAGTCACCGCTGCAGAAAGTGAAAGGATCCTGAATAGAGTGAGAAGAAATCAGAAGAAACGTGATTCAGGTACAACCTGTTTCTCTCTCTCCCTCTCGCTGGTGGAGCCATGGTTGAATAGAGTGACCAGTTGTTGACTTTATTGTAAGCATCCATTGCATGAATGCTTATTTTTTTATTTACTGTATCTCTATAGCTTGTATTTATATATAAATATGCAAATCTAGGTACATCTATATAGTCTAGTTTAAGTTATAAATAGTTCTGTGTTTGGGATTCATCCGTCTATCCATTCATTCATCCATCCATCCATCTTTGAACCACATATCCAGTGCATGGTTCATGCTGTATTCCATCCATTCATCCATCTTCTAACTACTTATCTTGGTCAGTGTCACAGGAATTTTATCTACACAGTGAAAAAAACAACATTTACAATTTTATGTATATGAAAAACATACATGTATATGAACTTTGCCACAGTGAATGTTCTTGTGAAATAATTGGCCAAATTCAAGCTACGAATCCATTCCGCTATTGTTCTGCATACTTAGGCCTAAACCATTATGTGCATTCAACATATATTTATTTTGCATGATGTTATCTGTATACTCAGGCCATGTTAGATGATCATGTTGGTCTGGACACCTCAGTCAGCCACACAGAGCTGTCCCCTCCTAAGCCGAAGCTTAAACTGAGTGTTAGATACAGTAGGTAAACTGCATTTAATGCATGTCTGTGTATTTCTATGGTAGTTCATTGTACTGCCAGATTGCCTTCTACTTGTATATCGCACTGTCCTGACTGTGTGCACGATATCTTGCCTTATTTGTACTATCTGTACACTGTGGGCCCTGAGCTTCGCGATTTGTCTCTCTATATCCTAGTATAACGTGAGACGGCAATAATGTTTGCTTTGATTTTGATAAACTGTAGATATAGGAGGTATAAAGGGAGCGACTGGGTTAAATGAGTAATTGACCTTTTCTTTCTTTTGGAGGAGCCATCTGCATGGTGAACATTACAGAGCAGCCACTTTATTCCTCCGAGTATCTCCTGCATTACCTTTCACTGTAAATAAACTGCTTTTCACGGTGCAGCTGGATCTCGGAGGCATTGTGCTGCCCCTTTGGTGTCAGGGTAAATTAGCATAAGTACTTCGGAGCCACGCACTAAAGATAACTCACGCCAGTTAGTAATGTTTGTCCATTGTTGCTTTGCCTTATTCGATCCAAAAATCAGTCAGTAGAATAGTGCCTGGCACGACTTTCTAAAGCTTCCCGTGCACAGACCCGGGATTTAATTACAAATAATATGCAGCCCTCGTGTTTTCATTTGAAAATCAAGAGCAGAAGTCTAAAATGATTCCAACTATGTACATCTGTTCCTTCGTGGCCGTAACAGGGAGGTATGCCTTGATGATTTATACATTAATCTTATCTTTACGCAATGCAGCATGTCTTTTCTGCTGCAGAAAACACACACACACGTGACTGGTGAATTCTTGGTATTAGTCATAATTGTGCCCAAAGAAAAAACATTCACAATATGTTATCAAACCTAAAATCCAATTAAAAATTCACTTCATTTAAAAAAATCAAATGCTTTTATTCACAAGGTAATTACTACAGTATGTGCTTCTTGAAAACTTCAATTCTGGTGAAAGATAATGATGGTGAAGAGTCAGTTAAATTAATTGTACTGTATTAAACCTGGTGTTATAGTTAGTTTGATGTAGAAAGATATAGTAGCAGATAAAATATATCCATAAGCAATATTTATAATGGATGCTAGAAAATGCTGCGGTCAGAACACACACAGGATATTAGAGAGTGCAGAAATACGTCAAAAGAAATGAGGAAAAACATTCTTATTATTGTCTGTTTACTGCTGTTTAAACAAAAAAGACAATTGTGGTTCAGAAAAGGGCAGCGTGGGCTAAAATACCCACTTCTCCAAATTGGTTGTAAATCCAGTCCGGAATTAAGCTGAAGAGACAAACTGGGCAAGTTCCTCTGTGAAGTTGTCTGCCAGCGTGGTGAAACACGGCTTTTCGAAACCAAGCACAACCATAACCAGGTTTATAATTGGCATGAGCCAGTAATCGTTTTTAAATAATCAATGAGCTTCAAGTATGAATATAAATTATGGATTAATGAAGAAAATGAAGGGGAGAGTGTAATTAATGCTGCGTGAACAAACCAGAACTTCATTCAGCTGTCTGAAATGAACCTTACCACTCAGTAATTCCAGAAGGCTCCAGTGACACTTTTCAAGATACTCACCTCCTTCAGTTATGCAACTCCAGATTGTTGCGAAGGACACAAGATCGCATCCTTCCTAGTGATGGATCCACTGTATGTCTTGATCTCTTGACGTCTTTCATTTAATAGGACGTGTTGCCTTTGCCGCTTTTTAAAGCTAATTCCTCAATGACATGCAACCTTCTGTCAGGGACTCACACTTTTAATCTCTATTGAAAGGTGCAATGAGGTTGTAATTTTCAGCAGCTCTTCAATCACATAGGAGGGATTAAGAGTTCAGTAATGCAAGGATATTCTTAAGGAAACTTTGAAGTGTATCTTAATTTCAAACTACTCACATGGTTGTACACAATTTAATGACAGGTTTTTCCATAATCTCTCTCACATGTCGTTTATTTCAAGACCAGTGTACTGCAGTGACCCGTATAACAATGGGCTATAACATTCTAGGTTAAAAATTGGTCTATTATGGGGAAATTAAGTTTTAGTTCACAGGACTGTATGTTCATAAAGATTATAGGGTCCCTTTTTGTGAGGGGAAAAAAATGTATGCAGAAGTACAGACCCTTTCAGTTAAAGTCAGTGTTTGTTTTAATGCAGGAAAAATGGGTGATTCAGTGGATTTAACAGGAAAGACAGTTATGTGAATCAAAACCGATAGATAGATAAATGAATAAATAGAAATTATACGCTGGAATGGCTGCAAAGGTTTTTAGTGCCCATTGAGGCTCACAGGTCATAGATTGTCGTAGGTCATAGATATTTAACTAGCTAATAAAACAGTCTTTCGTCTTGGAAATTGTGTCTTAATATTTATTTTTATTGGTTTATTGGTTGGGCAGCATGGTGGTGCAGTGGTTAGCAGTGTTGCCTCACACCTCTGGAACCCGGGTTCGAGTCTCCGCCTGGGTTACATGTGTGTGGAGTTTGCATGTTCTCCCC
>JAODJX010000002.1:1596563-1607859 GCA_026776945.1 Isichthys henryi
GTCCACAAAGAATACATGTTTGCTGATCTCACCCGCCCCCCCCCCCCCACACACACACACACCTTCTATACAAACAAAACATTATGGAAACTCACACTAACACACCTTGTTTTTGATACATACAAGTCTACATTGATGGGATGCCATGGCATTGACAATTGACAATTGACAATTTATTATGTTCAAAGAGCAAAAAATACAGTTGGCCGATTTAAATTTAAATAAATTCAACTGAGGGACAACAAAGTAACCCTACCCCCACACCCCAAAAGATACATTAAACACTTAAAGACCGAACTTCATCAACCACTATGCTATTGGCCATGCTACACACAGACTACCACAATCAGCTGTCCACTCGACACATTTGAATAAATAAATTCCATGCATCCTTCAACCACTTACCCAGGACAGGGTCATAGGCATCTTCCAGCCTCTCAGGACACACAGGGCACAAAGGTATTTTTTAAATGCCACCTGTTCATTTACTGGGACGGGGTCTGTCTCATTCTGGCTAGAGCTAAGGAGGAAATGGGTGATATTTTATGTCTGCTTTCCTATCCAGGAATCTGCCTCTGCTGTTCCTTCATTGTCTTTATGTTTACGGGTCTCCCGTCTTGCAGATGCAAAGTCACCGCAATGAAGCGGTTTCCATAACAGGAAGATAAAACGAGAGTAATCATTCTGTTTTCTGTTCCTATTATTGTTTCCTTATTGCTCTCTTTTACCGTTTTGTTCCACATCCCTCTGAACAACAATAAATAAAAGCAACCAGCCATGAGAAACTTCCTGTATGGCCTGATGTTTTCCTGCCGCTTAAGAGAACTGACACATGCCAGATTTTTCAGAAGGTGGCAAGTCAACTACCTCATATCCAGCAGGCCAGGTACTGCGATACAGTTCCAAAACCCACCTTCTTTCTTCATCACTCCATCTTTCTTCCACAGACAATCCAGTGCTCTCTAGTAGAAAAACTCATGATCAGTTGGGGTTCGAATGCAGTGTGCATGTTCCTCTCATCTTCGGAATATCTTTTATGATAATTTTTGTTTTTTTTTCCCCACATCCCAAAGCACTTGTGCGGTTTACTATTTTAACATACAGCAGGGGTGGTGAACCTGATCCACAGAGAGCCAGTGAGGGTGCGGGTTGTTGGGACGGCCTCCCCTTCAGCCAATAATAAAGCAGTGGTTTTCAGCTCCAGTCCTGGGAACCCACTCTTATTGGCTGATTGAGAGGTCATCCCAACAACCCGTACCCTCACTGGCTCTCCATGGATCAGGTTTGCCGCCCCTGACATAGAGTATAGTATCTTAGCTGATTCTATTATCATTACATTACCATCTTTTATATTTAGATATCTTCCACAACTTGACCTCCCCTGATAACTCTAGAGTTACAAATTCATGTCCTGTGCTAATATCCTTTAAGCTGCCAGGATATTCCCTTTCCTGCGCCCCATTCTTCCCAAAATATACTGAAGAAAACCATGTACTCAATTTAAACTATTATTGAACCCAGCTAAAGAACAGAAGATACTGCGAGTTGGACTTTGCGTCTCCTAGGACTACGCGTTTTGCAGATTTTACCCATGTGCAACTGACAGGTTTGGAAATTTCCCAGTCCAGCTCATTCTAACATATCAATTACGAGTTGTTAAAAAAACGGACCTGTTGGACCTCAAAAATCTTTAGTTGTTCTTTTTTTCTTTTTAGTTTTCTTACTCGAATGACATCACTACACTGAACATGTTTCCAGTTGGAACACTTCACACTTGTTATGTGTAAACAATGTCAGAAGGAAACCTTTAGAAGAGCAACATATTTTCTCATTTCAATGTCGAGATCACTGTACGGTTTCAGCGGAGCAGACGGCATATTGAAATTCTTGAGTTGCAGGCAATCAGTGAAAGGGACTAATTATTATGCAAAAATGCAAAGAACCAGTTGAAAATGAGGGATTCTGTGGGTTAGAGAAGGGAGTGTGATCTTCTGGTCTATCGGCATTCAGCCGACTACCCATCAAGAAGAAACCGATCCAAAAACCTACAACCAACACAGCTATCATCCACTGAAACCGGCACATGGAGTGTATATTAATCAAAATTTCATTACTCACAGATGTTACAAACTGTAATCCTTACAAGCGCTTGACCGGCAAAAGAATAACATGCTTTTTCACCAATCATCAAGTCAAACAAATTTCTTCATATTATGAAATGAAAGTGATTAATTGTCATTGCTGATACACCACAGCAACAAAATGTTTCCTCTGCATTTAATATGTGACATAACAGTGGGCAGCTATCATTTTAGCTCCTGGGGAGCAGGGCATGGGGGCGGTATCTTGCTCAGTTTACCTGAGTGGTACTTTGCTGGTTAGGGATTCAAACCAGCAACCTTTCAATCACAAACGCACTTCCTTAACCATTAGGACACAAAAGAAGACTGAAAATTACCTTTGAAAACTTGCATTACAATTATATTTCATTGGTAAGTCTACGGACTGCTAGCTATGAAGCCATCCCTTAAGGAGTGGAGGAAGTAGCTGGAAGTTGCAACTCATTCATTTGTAGTTCTGATGGACCAGCAGAACCTGCTGTACTTCCATGAAGACTGAACCTCAGGCAAGCTCAGGTGGGCTTTATTCTTTGCTCATTTTAATTCCAAGATGAATGCCCTCCGCAGTTTGAAACCATTTCATAGCCCTATCTTTCCAGAGACCTACTGAGACTTGCCTCTGTAAACCTCCCATTTCACGAGAGATCATAAGTGGTCTCCAAGAAGACCTCCATACTAACCTCCTCTCAACAAGACTTATTTCCACTTTCTCTCCACAACTCCGAAAACTAGGATACACACAATTTCATGTGTCACTTTCACACCGCACAATAGGAACTAGGACCTTCATGCTAAATAAGCAGTGAAGACACAAAAAGTTTGCAGGTTAAGCATCACATATAATTTCACATGAAACTACACTGCCACACCAAAACAATGGAGGATAAGTCATTTTATTTGTTCATTGTGGGGATCGAAAACAATCAAAACGGGACAGAGCCTTTTATTTATGTTTTACTTATGTGAATTGTGACATGTTCATGATCCTTATTAATTCTGGCCATCAGATCAATTTTTCATTTTCCACAGAATAACAAATAATGTAATGTTATTCCGCTAATAAGCGCTGGCAAGCTTCACCACCAGTGCCAGCAATATGTTGGTTAGTGATCAAATTTTCTGATGCGATAATATGGAGATGCAAGCAAAAAAAAAATAAAAAATCTATTAATTGATAATTAAATGTAACTGGGGTACAAAAATGATTATATCTGCTTAATTTTTGTCCCACTACATCTCTTTTTCTGCAGTTCCACCCAGCTTCCAAGTTAATGCCAGTGCTTGTGGTCAACCAGTCAGCAAGCTATCGCTGCAAGCGCCTCTCCAGTAGTTTGTGTTCGAACAAAAAGTACCTAATCTGGAATAGGTATGAAAGCACCTTCTGTCCTCTCCTACTTGTGCCTAATTCAGGGCTCCACATTTATTTCCAGCAAGCTTACCTCTACCCATCTCTAAGGAACAAAAGTCACATATAGCAGTTCTTCTCTGATAAAATTTATATATATATACACACACATACATATATAGAGACACATTGGGGCGGCATGGTGGTGCAGTGGTTAGCACTGTTGCCTCACACCTCTGGGTGCCAGGTTAGAGTCTCTGCCTGGGTTACATGTGTGGAGTTTGCATGTTCTCCCCATGTCGTCGTGGGGTTTCCTCCGGGTACTCCGGTTTCCCCCCACAGTCCAAAGACATGCTGAGGCTAATTGGACTTGCTGAATTGCCCTTAGGTGTGCATGTGTGAGTGAATGGTGTGTAAATGTCTAAGCCCCTCATTCTGGGTTGTTCCCTGCCTCGTGGCCATTGCTTCCGGGATAGGCTCCGGACCCTCTGCGACCCAGTAAGGATAAGCGGTTTGGAAAATGGGTGGATGTAGAGATACACACACACACACACAATTTACCACTATAAACATGTTTATATGTTTTTTTTGGGATAAAAGAAGAAATTGTTTCAGTCTGAGGAGCATAATTGACTTGTGATTGGAGAGCATTCTGTTATCCTGGGAATTAACAGTTAATCTTGGGGATATCGTCCCTAAACTAATGGCCAGACTTATCAGCTGATTCAGGAGACTGGATGTTATCTAAGACAGTATTCTTCCTCGAGACAGACTGGGGCCGGTATTTCTCTTCGGCTCTGAATTCACCAATACATACTTCAGTACAATTATCCCTTTTTTCAGAGTGTCCTAGGCTACCAGCCCCCACCTTTCCCATGGGAGTCAACAACGTCCCAGCCATTGATGAGTGATTTAGAAGTGCAATCAAGTGTGGGAGAAGGCCCCTGTTCAACTGCAGAAGGCTATACAGACAAAGAAACAATTTGCTGTCCGCCACAGCCACCCTACCCCCTTGTTGGACCCTAGACTACAAGTCTGGTCCACTCAGGACATCAGGTTGCCTCTTCACTCAGCCACAATACCCACCTAAAATTTACAGTTATCCACCTGATACTGGAAATTTCCTACTCATCTTCCTGTTTAGACCGGTGTAGTATAACCCTTTGAACCAGCCTTCTATCCAAGCCAAACCACCCCCTTCCTCTAGATGTCAGTGGTGAACCTGCTGCATACGCCTTCAGTGCTTTGTTAGGCTCTAGCTGGCCAGGGAAATTATTGTCTTTAAGAGGAGTTTTGGGTACCAGCCCACTACATCCTAGAAAATTCCCTGATTGAAGACCTGCACCTCTCCAATTCAGACTGCCCTGCTCCTCACTCCCGTAGTCACCTGCCGAGTAGGTGGTCTACGGTTTCTGGGCCACCCATCGGGAGGGGCAAGTGCTGGCTCCATCTCTGGCTTACCTGCACATCTATGACTAATAGACTTGTTTTATTAGTGGTATATATTATGACCTAGATTTTACAGTCATCTCTTCATGAAGTATTGTGTGTTTCACAATACTGAGCCATTCTCTTTATCCCTTCTACTAGATCTATCATTCTCCTAGCTATTCATCTTGCCTTTTGGATTTGCTGATTTTTCTCCCATTTTGCACTTATTGACCCAGTGACATTTTGACAGTTGTTTGGACTACAGATCTTGGGATTCGGTTCTCCTGGTTTGCCATTACTCGTTCTATGATCTACGGCCTGTGTTTTGGATTGCTGTTTTTTCAGAGACAAACACTGTGCTTCCACAACTGGATCCTCCCTCATCCAGTTTGTAGTTGAAGTAAAGATATTTATTTACATTTGGTAACTGCTAAAATAATAGAAGAGACACAACAAATATTTTAGCGATGGCAGAGATGGATACAGCCGTTCTGAGTTAAGTTCTGTACATAAACCATGTGATTTTCTAAACCTTACCCTTCTTTGTATCATCGCATCTACCAATGACAAGCGCAATCCTCTATACGAAATCCAGCTACAAAGACTAATTCGAGAATATGACTGACAGAAATAAGACTATAATCTTCCAGATTCTTGAAGCCATTTAAGTGGGATCATAAGGACTCTGGGATTCTGTGTTGTGAGTCCAAAGCACAGCTGGGTTTGTGCTATGGCACTCCTGAGCAAAATATTCCAGTTGTTCGAAATAGCTGCAGAGATTAAGTCAAACTGAATCAGATGTGAACCATATAGGCAAAAAGACAAAAATCACACATACCAATTACCACAAAAGCAGTACTATTTTTAAGATTATCAATCAAAAGGTTAACTAGCCGAAAGTCATCTCTGGATCTGCAGTTAATGTGTCCTATTTGAGCTGCATTATTGATAGTAAACTTGCATATTTAACATTGTTTAAGAATAACTGCGGGGTCATTCCATCTTATGCATTAACATTATTTATCAAAGAAGTATACTCTCTCCACAACTATTTTTCTGAGCTACAGTTTCCTAGTTTCAACTTGTGTGCTATCAAAGCAAAGCAATATTTACTTAACTTACTTTGCCAGTATGGATTCTCATGTCAACCTGATATTTAACATGACCACATGAACTGACTAATTAAAATGGTTTCTCTGTGGGATATATTTATGAATGCAAATTAGTATACATTATCACCTGTTGTTGTGTGGATATTATACATCTTGACTTAATTATCCAACATTGTAAATATTTAGTTACCAAAAAACTAAAACACTTACTACTTATTTCTGAAACATGAAATATCTGTGAACATGCACATTTCTTGCACATTAGCAGCCAAAGGATACAGCAACAGTAAAATCACACACTGAAAATGCCTTTCTTAAAAAAAATAAGTGCATACAATACCTCATTAACTTACAAAATACACTTTACATTCTATGCAAAGCCTCAGTAAAAACCTACGCATCCTCTCAAAACAAACCACAAATTACATACAAAAGATTATGTTTTATAATTCGTAGGCCAATAATTTTAATTTTTCATATTAATTAAAAAAACAAACTCACACGGAGACTCGAACCCGGGTCCCAGAGGTGTGAGGCACCAGTGCTAACCACTGCACCACCATGCCACCCCCATTTGTAAATCATATGAAGCCATATTTTATTGAAATTAGAACAAAGATAAAATTTCATTGTTGTATCACAAATATATGATCAATTTGAATTCGATGCTGCAAAGCATTTAAAAAAAGTTGGGACAAGGCAACAAAAGACTGGAAAAGTTGTTTGATGTAAAAAAAAAAAAAAAACACCTGGTTCAATATCTCACAACTAATTAGGTTAATTGGCAACAGGTCAGTAAGATGATTGGGTATAAAAAGAGCCTCCCGGAGAGGCAGAGTCTCAGTGCAGTGAAGATGGGAAGAGGTTCACCACTCTGTAAAAGGCTGCATGGACAAATAGTGCAACAATTGTAGAATAATGTTCCGCATCATAATATTGCAAAGAATTAGGGAATTTCATCATGCACAGTGCATTATATCAGACTCAGAAAAGACTCAGAGAATTCAGAGAAATCTCTACATGCAAGGAACAAGGCTGAAAACCAATACTGGATAGCCGTGATCTTGTAGTCCGCAAGCATCACTGCATTAACAACAGACATGATTCTATAGTGTAAATCAATGCGTGGGCTCAAGAACACTTCCGAAAAACCACTGTCTGTGAATGCAGTTCATCGCTGCATCAATAAATACAGGACAAAACTCTACCATGCAAATAAGAAACCATATCTAAACATGATCCAGAAATACCACCAACTTCTCTGGGCCCAAGCTTATTTAGGATGGACTGAAGCAGAAATGGAAAACTGTCCTGTGATCCGACAAATGAAAATTCCAAATTCTTTTTGGATATCATGGACGCTGCGTCCTCCAGGCTAAAGAAGAGAAGGACCATCCAGCCTGATGTCAGCAGACAGGTGAAAAGTGATGGTGTGGGGGTGCATTAGTGCCCATGGCTTGAGTAGCCTGCACATTTGGGAAGGCGCCATTAATGCTGAACGATATATACAGGATTTGGAGCAACTCATGCTGCTATCCAAATAACGTCTTTTTCAGAGAACGTCTTGTATATTTCAGCAAGACAATGCCAAACTGCATTCTGTGTGTATTACAGCAGCACGGCTCTGTGGTAGACGAGTCCGGGTGCTAGACCTGCATGCCTGCAGTGCAGACCTGTCACCCACTGAAAATATTTCATGCATCATGAAAGTAAACAAAACAAAGGATACCCAGAACTGTTGAGCAGTTAAAATCCTATATCAGGTGTACAAAGTGTTGTTAAAAGGAGAGGTGATGCAATACAGGGGTAAACATGCCCCCGTCCAAACTTTTTTGAAACGTGTTGCTGTCATCCAGTTCAAATTCAGTATATATTTGTCATAAAGCAATAACAATTCTCAGTTTCAACACTGCATATGTTGCCTTTGTCCTATTTACAACTCCAATTACATCTGGGTTTATATGATTTGGAAATTATTGCTTTGTGTTTTCATTGACATTTTACACAGCGTCCCAACTTTTTTGGAGATGGGGTTATACATTCCATTTTTCAGCAAAGACGCTGAAGGGTCAGACAGGTGGACGTGGGCCACTATAACGTCACAATTGCAAGATGTGCTGTTATGACAGAACAGTTTAAAACCACCAGTTATATCTATAATACGCCAAATGAACCAAAAGAATGCCCAAAAAAAAAAAAATCAAAGATTTTGTATATTATACAATGACATACACACTTAGTATAAATGATAATAAACTGTAACTTAGGTTTAGGGATCTTGCCAGAAAGGAAAATTCCTTTTTAAACAAAATGTTTAGCAGTAAACACAATTTTAGTCACATGTGGAACTAATTCTGCCAGTCTTCTGTTTTCAGAAGGAACAAATTAAACCTCTGCAATGCATATATTTACCTGGGTATTTTTATGAACATGTTTTCTTAAGCCATTCCAGCATATTACACTAATTGATTTGAATAACTACAGTGTGATAAAGGTTTGTCTTACAGACTCTTCCCAAAGGCCTAATGGCTGAACCTCTGCATGTGCTTTACAATAGCTTGAATTATGCTCCCCGTCTTGTGATATATGTACGATGGTGAAGGTATATGAAGGTAACAGAATACAATAAACTGTTGGAAACACTTCATTACTGTAATTACTTACCCGAAACAACTTAGTGAAGCATAACTGTAAGCACACCTGTTATAATTAAACACTCTTGCTATAAATGTAATTTTTTTTCTCTTGTACAAGTTACATTCTTTGTTTTTAATCATTTTTATTCATAAAACTTGCACGTAAAAGTGTACTAAACTGTTACGAATTTGCAAAGTTGGCTGTATTCGGAATATACGGAAAGACAGAATATTATTTTCTTCTATATCAAAACCATAGGATTAGTATGAGTTAACTGCACATCATGGGTTTAAACTTGTGCTTCTCCTTAGCCACCTAAAATCATTATAAGACGTTATTTACGTTTAATGACGTGTTCACAATGAATCATATAAATGAACATCAACCACGATAAAACGGATTTTAAAAATCGTTATTTTTTCCCGTTAAATCAAAAATACTATTAAAATTCCAGTCCCGCATCACTTTAGCACGTCATATTATTATTATTATCGTATATTATTATTATTATTATTATTATTATTATAGTATATGTACATTATATATACACAACTAGTTACTACAATATGACCTGCTGTACTTTGCAAAGAGATGGAAGATATTGCAAAAACAAATGAACAATGCTTCACAGAATCACGATACACGGGAATTACAGGAAATATTTAAATAACGTGGCGGGTGAAACCGCAGTAAGGATTTGACTACATTTATAATAAAAGCTTTGCTGGGTTCCCGGACGCCTTTAAAATATACAGCAACAGCACAAAAGCATTCAATACTTATTCTGACCAATAAATAAATAGATAACATAAAATAAAAGCGTGTTAAATAACTGAGAAACTGCACGTTACCAACCACTTTGAAGCCGCACCGGTCTTATTACTGTACTCCATGCAGTTACCTAGTTTATTATAGTAACTAAGAATATACCATCGGAGGGCTTTATAAATACTGATCTTCACTATGACATGCGCCTCCCGCTTTCTCCGACAACAGCTCTTTATAAACACATCGGTGACCAAACGTCGGCTTATCCCAAGTCTGACGTCTTAATGAAGAAAAAGCAACCGAATTATGGGAACCAGGTAGTTTCTAAGACCTTGAGTAAATACAGCAAAAATGAAAGCATGAGGCATAGCCTACCTTGAACAAGTATGCTGACACGTACATCCATATTTCAGATCGTCGCTGCTTCTCCTGCCCTTAGTATAGCTAAATGTTACCCGCATTAACCAAGTGTTAACCTGACTTCCCACCGCAGTACTTTCCCCCAGTGCTGCATAGAGTAGGCGTACGTCCGAGCTGGTTAGTGCCGTGTAGGAGCCTTCAAACTACATGACCATCCTCCGCAAAGCAGCTCCTGGTAAACAGGAGTGACTGAGCCGCCGCGAACTAGGCGAAGTAGGTCAGCCGGCATCTCGGCGTTTATGCATCATTAGCAGGCGAAGACAAATTTCACAACTGAACACGCTAAGCAAAAAAAAAATAATAATTAAAAAAATACGATCAGACAGGGAAGTACATCCAGCCGACGATTTTAATCGAGGTTTTAAATCGAAGATCCTATCCAAGATTAATTCAAAGACAAGTGGCGCTTTTTAATTCGTCATCAATTTGCGGAAATTACCGACGCAAAATAAACAGGAAATGCATAGAAAGAGAAGCGCTGAATAATTATACTTGTGAATTTATTTATATCACTTGTTTATCCGTTGACTTATAGGTACATTTCTGTATGGACATAGTTTTAGTAGTTTTGGATAATTTATTGTCAAACCCATAACAGCTACTTACTTGCAAATTTGTTTACTCATGCAAATTATAAATGGTATGACTTTGAGAGATCTGAGAGTACGGTATTTTGAAAAGGAGTTACTATATGTGTCGGCATTAGTTCATCTCGGCAGTCATCTGCAGGTGTTCTTTAAGGGGGTGTTTGTGTGCTCTTTCTCCCCCTATTAATATGGGTATGTACAGGATGACTTAGCCAAAGCTATCCTGGACTCAGTGGCCTACTTGAGATATTCCACATGGCTTCCTGGATCGGACCATCTGCCATATGAGTCAGTCCTATCCTATCCTGGGCTTTGCTATCGTAGGTTGAATCCACAATTATCCATTAGGGAATCATTTGGCAGCAGGTAGTGTAACCTGCCTGGTATGTCTCACCCATCTCTCTAGGGTCTCAGGTAGGAGGGCAGGATAACAGACTGTCTTTTATGCCAGTACAGAGCTGAGTTATCATGCAAGCCAGTGGTAATTATCCACAAGCTAATTATATCAGACTTAGAAACATATTACTCCGCATATCATATCCATCAATATAACTTTCTACCACTTCTCCTGCAGAGGGTCACAGGGGGGGGCTGTAGGTTTATCCCAGGCTGCACAGGGCACAAGGCAAGGGTGCAACCTTAATGGGAGGCCAGTCCGTCACAGGGCACAGACATGCGCACAGTCAGCACTACGGGGGGAATTGAGAGACTCCCCCTTATCGCACATATTTGGAATATGCAGGGGAAACCCACAGGGAACGGCGAGAACAGGCAAATTCCACTCGCAGAGCAGAGATGGTCACTGGTGCATTATGGTCTCATACCGACCATCCCTGAAGTGTTCATCATGTAGTCTGCAATCCAGTGTCTGGCCAC
>JAODJX010000002.1:1607959-1634742 GCA_026776945.1 Isichthys henryi
CTCCCACCACACACACCCACCCACCCACCCATTTGTCTATCCAGCTTAAAAATATTAAAAATTAAAATCTACCTATTTTATGTTCTTGTCATAAAGTAGTTCACCATGGTTTCTGCATAACTGCATATATTAGCAATTTTGACATCATTATAGGTTTAAAATGAAGTCTTTGTACGCAGGTATAAGTATTATTGTACTACAATGCCAGAATTAAATAATTCCTCAATGACTAAAACAACATAAAAGCACAGTGAACTATATCAAAATGAAAATAAAGAAAAGAAATGATTAAACTTAATAAAAGAAAAAGCCACGACAAAATGTTGCAGCTCAGTTTCATCTTAATTGGATGGAACAGAGAAACATGATACATTTATGTATAGTAAGTACTTTACATTTTGACAAGAACAGACACTGAAATACTTACAATACTTATTGATGTTTGGGCATGTAGAAAGCAATGTACTTCAGTAACCTTTAGTTTTTATTTCATTTTCTGACTCAACCGGACACACAGAGACAACAATTAGCATTGTGCTTTTCCAGGTAAACATATGTGAAATGTGCCTGCTAACTGGTTTTGTTTGAAAGCTACTTTGCATATCGAGTTTCCTTAGAACAAAGGAGCTGCATATACATTGTAAATATATTACTGCACATATGTAGCATTTCACATATATATATGTATATATATATATATATATATATATACACACACACACACACATTTTAGTGAGAGATGTAGGTTCAGTGCATGCTAAGCACACATAACATAAAAGTTCACTTTCAATATTTTGTTATTACACAGGAAGAACAAACTTGATATGAAGCACAATGATTTTGGCAAACATAAACCATCATGTCTGTTTATCTATCCTATCAGTGTTGACGTTCCTGTGCTAACCCTAACCCTAACCCTAACCCCACCCTTTTTCCTCCACACCTCTGCAATCGATCTTTGAAGCTTTGGATTCTAATTCATAATAAAGAGAACTTTCACGATCGCTGACTCCCAGTAAGAATTTAAAGAAACACAGAAAGCGTCATGTGAGTTTTTTGATTGTACAATGGAAAACTAATTCTTTTCTTCATAATGAATAATTGAGTCATGTTTTATAATACAAGGCAAAATTCAGATCAGGGATTTTCCTTACATATTGTGTGTAGTCTTGAAGATGAAAAAATCTTTAATGTTTAAATCAGTACTCCTCTAAATTTCCCTTTATAGTAAATGAAATGGGGAATTAATTCACATGGCTATTGTGCTAGTCCAGTTCTTTCATATTTTATTGAATATAATCATAAATTCTTCTTTCAGCTTTCTTCAAACCACTGACATGAAAGCGATCGGGGTCACTGAAGTTTTTTGGTGGTGTTTTACTGCAGCATTCATTTTCTTAGTAACATTTATTAATATCAAAAGAAAAGCAGGCCATCAGCAAACTTAATGCAACAGTGAATGTAAGAGCACTTGGACCCAGTAAGAAGATACAAAAGAAATCAACTAATATCTGACAATAGGATAAAGTGGGTGGTATTGATTGTAGCTGTACTGTTATATGTGATCATGTTGGAGTAGGATTCACTGTCCAGTTTATCTTACCAACCACCTATAAAATCTAAATTATATACTTATAAACCATTAACTACCACCATGACCCACCCATTCCCACTATGCATGCCAGGAAAATACAGTTGTGGCAAACAAAACATTCTAGCACCATTTTGTCATGCCCTTATGAAGAGGAGATTCCGTCGCAAAAATAACGTGCAACTTTCTTACACAAACAAGTTGCCATAGTGATCAGAGGTGGACATTTCAGGTCCAGAATGTAAAAATCCAGAACAAGATTTTGTTTCAACCGACCGGTTCAGTGCTCTGTAACTGTGCTGTTTATAATCAAGTGGTAGGATTTTTCCTTTCTGGACCTGAAATATCCACTTCTGATAGCAAAGAACAAATATTAACCCGCACTCAATGAATCCTTAAATCCTGAAATCTTCTATTCCTCAAAGAGCTTTGAAAACCACCCAAGACCAGAAACTCGGAGCATCTATATGTTCTAACTCAAAGCAGACACAAAAATTCCTTGCTTTTTTATAGATAAAACAAGCTTGTTTGGCTTGTTCATAATTCACAAGCCAAAGCTAAGTAAAAATTTAGCAAAACGCTATATTTATAAATTACTTACATACTGCAAGCAAATGACCATGCAAAAACAAATCTGAAACACCTTCACTGTCTAAAAGAAAACACCTGAGAAGTCAAACATGGCTGGAACTGGCTGGACCTACTGCATGCGGGGGCAGCGACTTTGAAAGCTTATAGCTTTGTTTACCAGAGAACAATTTCTCATCACGTTTGTATTTGGTAGTTAATTCATAACTGATTACAGGCCTTTTCACAGCCCTCTTAGGCACACAGTTAGAACAATATATCTTAAAATTTCCGGCCTGCTAATTTGTTTTCAAGAAAGAACATTGACTTCAGGAAAAATGAATTTGGTACACGACTGACTGCACAGAACAGGAATTATCAAGCCATTTATTTGTGCATTACATGCATTAAGACTGGTATTCAGCCTTACACATATCTTTTTCTTTAAATAAATCAATCAGGTCATGTTTAGGTTTATACAAAACATTTTGTGTAGGAAAAAATTGCAGAAATATGATTCGCAATGAAAAATGCCTAAACAGTGTGTGCAGAAGGATTAATCTGCAGAAACCAGCTTTTTGTATTTTTTATTATTTTTTTTTTTACAGGTTCCTCACTAGATATGTAATTGCATTTTCACAGGGTGGTAAACTCGAGGTAATCATGTTACTGAGGGCTGTACACCACAAATACATCACTAACCCAAGTGTCCAGCATTTGACTCTCTTTTTAACAGGTGGGTTATGCTACCTGAAACAATGGTTTGCTGTTTTTCAGGAAGAGGTGCCACTCTGTCACACTTAACAGTGATCTAAAAACCATCACTTCTCGAAAACTTGGATAGACCCTAATAATTTGCCCTTACCCATTTATGACTGTGTATCTCAGGTTTATAGTTACCCATTAATAGCTGTTTATAGCTTGTAATCAAGGGCAGTTGACGCTGCCATATATCAGTGCTTTGCTTTCGATAATGTGTGAACGAATAAAATGGCTGTGCGTATCACTTTGCATGGGAAACATATGACCCTGCATTTCTACAGAGATAATAAAATGCCAATAATGATTTTATGAAAATGGTGCATAGAGATCGGCAGTGCTTGGTGAGCGGGGCTTGTATAAAAGGGGCCCCAGTCAGACAATCTAAATTATTCATAGCAATTAATGAAAATGCTGCATCTTTAGACATCTCTATTGCCATTATTCCTTAGTGGTTATAATGGAACGCAATGCCTGTCAGGCGAAATGCACTGGTTTATTTTGTGTGTAGGACCATGGCTGACAGCAGGGACTCCCCACAATGGGGGTCATAGCCTTCTACTGAGTCCAGATGTGTTTGAAAAGGCAGAGAGGGGATTTACTCTCTGTAAAGCAAAACATGCTTTTTATTTGATATTATTTATATATCATTTAGGTAACACTTTATTTTAGGGGGCATATGTAACTTACTAACTCAGTTACTACTCAAGTACAAATCATGAACAAATACAGTAAGTACATCAAATTCATGAACTGATTAATGATGAATGAACATGGGATAAATACGTAACTGACACTTAGTTTCTGGTTAATTAATACATTCAGTAAGAGTGCAACTACTACATTATTTGTGCCTCCTGAAGTAAAATGTTACCATAATGAATATTTCCTTTGAATACATACTGTAAGTGGCTCAACATTGGTGTGTTGTGGAAATGGCTTAAAGATTCAGATGCAAAAATATTTAAAGTCAATTACAAATGAAAGACCTTTGATTCACACTCTTGGTAGTGGGTGAACTTACTTCTGCAATTCAGCAAGGTAAATTATCCGAGAATCTCGTGGTTGGGAGGGATGTAGTTCTGTAATAAGGACTGTTGACACCTATTGAGATAGAAATCTCAACCATCATACATAAAAAAAAAAAATAAAAATAAATAAATAAATAATAAAAAATTAAAACCGCTTACTGGATTTCTGCTGTGTTGTCATGGCGACCGAGTCAACAAATGAAGCGGAAAGCAGAGGATGCTCTGTGCGTCTGACTCTGGATTTGTAGAGGCTTGAAATTTACTTATTTTAATTACACAGTATTTATACACCTACACATGTATAAGTATTTTGCCTTAGGTCAGGAAACAGGAGATAAGGTTCACCAAAATAGTATCCATAGCGACAAACTATTCATACACACACTGTAAGCTGATTTTAATATGTTCAACTTCAAACATCATAGAGGACCATGAAGTAATTACCCCTTTATCATTCCTATAGCTGTATATGTCCATACCTTCACAACCAAGATTTTGTAACTGCTCTCTTTTTCCCCCCAAAAGGGATATTTTTTTTATTTGTGTAATTTTTAAAGAAAAATTATGAAAAAGATTACTGCCATTTAACCACCATCCCATTTTCTGTTTTAAGGTACTTATGACTGATATTTAAGACTCTTCTCTTGTTTGAATTGTAACTTGAGATTAGAGATTTCATAGAAACAGTACAGTCAAGGGGTGCGCGATTATGATGTCCTGCATAAAAGTAACTCATTCATCCTGACATCTGGTCAGGTAGGGTCAGCATTGTGTACGTTACTGTACTTTATCAGGGGATAAACTGAACTCCTTATGCAAGCAATATTCCGCTATCCATTAGCCGACGTGTGCGAATTCTGCCAGCTGGTTCTACCAAAAGACTGATGAATAGGACTAAAAATAGGCCACTTTCTCACATTTCATGGTTTTTCCTTTCAAATGTGCTGCTAACTCGCGCTTGGTTTTGCTCAGGCTGAATTATACATACAGGCCTCGCTAATCGCTAATTTTTAGAAAATGAAAACACCAGGTTCATTTGGCCCTTTGTTTATTTCTTAAGTTAAATTCGTGCTTGGTTTTACTGGTACCACACAGCTAACGCATTAAATAATTCCAAATGGAAGTTGCATGATTGCATGCATTATTACAGCTAATGTGCTTACGATAATCAGATCCCAGTCAGTCACCTTAGTAGTAGTAGTATTAATAATAATAACAATAATAATATTTTGTTTCAACTTTATGGGACAAAATGACATACCGCTATTACTACATTAGCTAACAATTTCATAACATCCATCTATGACCCGAGATTAGGGTCACAGTTGAGGGGGGCAATGTGAAGCCAACAAACACACCACATTCAAAATCGATTAGAGCAGGCGCTTCAGCCATTCTAATCCTTCGCCGAACAGTGCATGAGCCTCTTGACCCCATCTGCGTCCCGTATGTATTCAGTTACAGCCAAATGACTGGCCGCTCAGAGCAGCAGCTTGTTTGCATTGGCTAGCAGGCATAGCTAATGAACTGGCCACTGAGTGTATATACCAGAGCTCAATTCTGGCCCTCAATTCCAAACCCAGGTCATGTTTTCAGTTCTCCCCGGTTGTTAGTTCAATAATTACTGATTCTGATTGGTCAGATGTTTCACACGTGGTTCACAGGTAAAGGAATCCTGTTGCAGTGCTTGGACCTTGAGCACTGTGATTTGAGTAGCTATGGCATATACATATTATCCATCCATCCATTTTCCAAACCGCTTATCCTACTACTGGGGGGGGGGTCCGGAGCCTATCCCGGAAGCAATGGGCACGAGGTAGGGAACAACCCAGGATGGGGGGCCAACCCATCGCAGGGCACACTCACACACCATTCTAATTAATTACAATTTTATATATATATATATATATATATATATATAAAAAAAACAATAGGGTTCCAGCACTAAATGCTTGGACCCCTAAGTACATCCCAAATGGAAGGTAAAACTATAAAACTATATATAATACATAAAGCCTCACTTAAGCGCACAGACAAGAGCTGCTATTATAATTATTGGAACTACCATTATGCACTATCTATACAGAATTACCAAAGGAACCTTGAGCAGAGACTAATTAACAAATGTGTGTATATAATTAAAGTGACCCATTTTTAACTGAAAGCGAAGTTATATTACTTTTTATGTTTGAAAGAATTATTTCGTACAACAGCTCAATTAAGGAAGAGCACTACAGGAGCTGGGTGCCACTACTAATGGACCTTTTTCCCATCCCCTTTTCCAGTATTGACATTATAAATAATATTTACATTACTCTCCGCTGGCGAGAAGGAAGGCACCTCTGTCCCTGCTGGGGAATGTGAGTTTCTCACTGTGAACTGTACAGTTAGACATGAGACAAAGATACAAAGATCACAAAGGCTTGTAGCTCTCGTCATGACTTGTCCACCACAATCCCTACCGCGGAGTAGGAGAAGGCACCAGTATAAAAACAGTATAAAATTATAAATTCCAAAACAATCTTTTTTTTTTTTTTTTTTTTTTTTTTTTAAGATTATGAAACGTGTATTTCATCAATACTGTTAAGAAAGGAACAATGAAGACCTGTAGAATAGGGGTATTTGCCAAGGTGTGATGGAAAGCCTCAGTTCAATGGTTCTTCAGTCAGAGTAGTCCAAAGCATCATGTATGATTCATAAAGAACTCCCACATTTTTTCTGCATTATTCATTTCCCTCCTACACAGAGATTAGCTCCTCTCAGCTATGTAGGTCAGGCAATTAGATAATAGGACGGTGCTCTATTCATAAATGGCCTTTCTGCACTCAATAGTGCAGAAGTCAGAACATGTCAGTTGACGGCGATATGTGGAGGCTCTGGTTTGACGCAAATGCAGGAACACGTTTGGAGACACTCCCGTAAACCAGACCGTGTGGCGAATGCCGTTCGTTGCTTACAAAATCTCACGAGCATCCACAACACACACACACACGTCGGTTCACTGGTGCGCTCTGCAGCCTCCCCCCGCACGCCGGCACGGACCCGGCCTGTCATCCGGTTGCTATGCGTCCATGCCGCCATTTCCGTTCCCACCTTTCCACCCTGCTGAGGGTCTGCCCATCTCCTTTGGTTGTTATGGCAACTTTCTGGTGTAGAACCGTATAAAATGTGGGCCTCTTCCTCCGCTTACAAGGCGACACACCTTCGGTACCAGCAGTGAAAGAGTCAGAGACAAACAAATGCACAGAGGGTCGGGTTTTTTTTTTTCAGAACAGTGAAAGAAAATCTTAACTGCTTTTACAGTGGGATGCAGATTTACAGACTCCTACCGCCAAAGCTGTAGAAGTGGACAACAGGTAACATATTAACTAAGGAATGTTTCATGGGGACAATATTGTACTGTAGGAAGCTGAATGGAAACGCGCCCATCAGAGACACGATGTCCCTCCCATGGCGTAAGAACAGCACAAACGGGAAAACCAAGAAAAGCAACCATTTATATGAAGAATGTGGCATGTCCACCACAAGACGAACAATTACAGAGCCGCCAATGATCATTTAATAGTCATGAGGGTGTGGGGTGGTTGATTCTTTAGTTATGTAATTCACTGTAAATTGTTTTCTTAGTAATGTAATTTGTTAGCCAGTGTGTTTTCTGAGCAGGTTGGGTAATCCGAGATACATACAAACAATTTTGAATATGTCCATTCTAACAATAAGATGTCATGTTTTTTATTTTTAATTCTGGGATCTCCTATGTTGGGCAACTATTACTACTGTACTACTACTACTACTACTACTAATAATAATAATAATAATAACAACAACAATTATTAATATGTATTATTATTACTATTGTTATAGATTGTGGATTAGATTGTTTTTATGAGACATCCTAATCTGTTTACTGTTTCGGAAACATTCTTTAAGACAGTGGTTCTTAACTGGTAAGTCACAGAACCATTTTCATTTTGTCAATGATTGTGTGGTTGAAAAAATTATTTTGACTTTTTTTGTAACGTCAGACTTTTGTGGTCACAAATAATGCATAATGTTGTACTGGAAATCTTTTTATGTTTGTTTGTTTTACCGCTCCCAGGTCCATTTTTTTGTGAAACAAACAAACAAACAAATGCAAACAAAAAAACTTAGGTTTGTAACTTAATGACTGAGGAATAATGTGGGTCCTGAGGCAAAACCAGTTGAGATCCACTGCTTTAGGATTCATAGTGGTTTTCGTTCATTTGGTTTTCTTTAGTGCCAGTTTTGGACATATTACTCTAATTTAATGGTACAATACAGCAATTCACTTGCCAGTCCATCTATTCATATTCTAACCAAGGTCAAGGTCAAAGAGGAGAATGGAGCCTTCTTTGACGTAGTACAATGTGAAAAATGTTTATAATTAATCATTAAAATGTTTTATAAACAAAACAAAATATCTATACAATATATCTAAACAAAATATCGTGAACAGAAAAGTGAGTCACTGTGACCCTGAATCTAGCCCATGGTCACAGATCAGATCCGCTGCCGAAACCAAAATACGGAGTAGATGACCGTGTTGAAGCATAGCCAGTTAGCCTGCAGTGTGTTAGTAGGTCAGCGCCTTGTTATGCTTGCCTGATTTAACAGCTCAGTTGCTTCGAAATCCATCTAAGCCTGCTGATAGTGCATCAGAAAGGTGGCTCTGTGGCTATATATAACTATGCCAGGGAAGGAATGAGTCTGCTTCCTCTCAAGCGGAATGAGTCATGAGCAGCAATTCTAAAAGCGTAAAAGACGGAAGGGAACAGCAGGATCAAGTAGAGAGGAACAGAGGAAATGAGGAAATCTTAGGAAATCTTGAGAAATTAAGGATGTTTTTGGTTGGATGCGCTTTAGTCGGTCAATTACACGCATGTTATTGGGGATGTTAGAGGAAGGGGCCATTTAAGTATTCGCCACAAACTGAAATAGCGTTACAATCGAATATAAACACAAGAATTTCTGAAACAATGACTTAGCTATCACAGAAATTTGCTGGATCAACTTAATCACTAACATAATAATTTGAAAAAAATATACTTAGCAAAAAAAATGTAATACTAAAAAAGTAGTTTTTTGTCAAAAGCTCTCTCAATAAAGATTTGTAAAAGTTAAGTGTATGGTTGCAAAAAATCTATAATGAACGTTATTATTATACTATATAAATTGTTTTAGAATTGTTTAATAATAGTTGCTTATTACTTTTAAAAGGTGAGACTGTGGTCATCTGCCTTTATACAATTTCACAGACTCGGGATGAATAATAATGTCAAAGGCCTGTGTCTTACGGATGTCGACCACACTGGTGTGACACTGGAGCAGTGGTAGCCAGGGATACTGGCAGTTATGATGATGAGTGACAGCACATGTGGGTCGCAGTGCTAGAGGTCTGATGGGAGAAGCACAGGGCCTGATTCAGTGCACTGAAAGCTGGGCCTTTAACTGGATTCCGTGTTCCCCAGCAGGACACCCTGCATCAACCCAAAAAGAGAAACCCAAAAAGCTTTTATCAAATGTAGTTAATAAAAACAAGAATCAATAAAGCCATGTGGGATTTTTCACATGTTGAAATCCTCAGTCAATCTATTTTTGTGTTTAGGTGTCTGAAGTTAATTTTCAACTTTTCTAAATTAACAAGTACATTAAAAAAAAATTATCACAGAAGCCTGAATTACAATTATGTAAAATGGAGCGACATACTTTCCTCATGCCCAACATAAGTCTATTGTGAAATGTGATTATTATCACTTAAAGCTACAGGATAAACAACTAACAGGAACTTGCAGGGTGTGAAGTTATCCTATTAAAATCTGATCAAGAAGCGTTAGAAATGACAAGCAACTGCAGCACCTGGTAAAGCTTATGGAACCAGAATATAAAGCAGGGAATAAGCACATCCATTCCAAGCTCCTACCCCATTGGCAGTGGGTCCTGGAGGCTGTCCCAGACAGCACAGGGCACAAGGCTGGGGCACAGCATGGACAGGATGCCAGTCCATCGCAGGGCATACATACGCTAACATACACTATGAGCAATCTAGAGACGCCAATTATCCTAACTGCGTGTCCTTGGCACAAGTACAATCTGAAATATTTCCAAACAGATTTCAGATCAGGCTTCTCAAAAGCTTATGCAGAAGCATATTTCAAAATTCATTCAGGCTGGAGTGCAAGTCCTTAACCACCTTTATTTTAATGTGGAAGCCACTGGAGACATTGAGCTGGATGGGGCAGCTGCATAAATTAAGGTAAAATGGAAGCGTACTTTCAAAGAAAATCTAATTCTACTGGCCACAAAGTAATCACACCCCCCTCTCTAACCTGCAATTCATAAAGTTTGGTATGTTCTCTTTCCTACGAAATATGGACAAATGTGTGCTAATCTATTACAAGTACTTCCTTTTAAATCTGCAATTCCCCTGCCATGACCTCTTGGTTTTCAAATAATTAAAAGCTGGAATCACTGATGAAACAACAGCTGTATGCTCAGAACTCTGCCCGTTTAACTTCAGCTGCCAGGAGCGCAAGTAAATTATACCTATAAAAAACACACAAGGGCCTCTTGCTGACCTTTGTTATTTGTGGGCGCATTAATAGTTAATCATACATATCTACATAAATACCTACATATTAACCAACAGTAAGACTACAAAGCAGCAAAACGCAAACAAAACAGAGGAATTCTTTAAGACGCACGCATGCACAGTACATATGATCTTTCCCTCACACTATAACACTAAGTCATTCTCGATTTATTACCACACATTAAATCCTCAGATGTTTCTTGTGAAAATATTTAACGTTAGTATTTACCGTATAGGTGTGTAAACAAATGCACTGCATTTCTTCACGTAACAATAACTGCACTGACATCATCCCTCTTTTTAATAAGACCACAACAAAGACCTATGATGTATAAGGTCACAGCAAAGCAGCGACCAGCCAGGTGAAACAAGGGGAGCTGGTGTGTCACCGGAAGGCAAGCGCACTATCACACACACATACACACACGTGCGAATGAGTCACAGTTATACATCCTGGGAATACAAAAAAAAAATCCCAAAAAACAAAAGAAAGTAAGTCAGTGACTTTATGCTTGGCTTGATTTATGTCTGCGGTCACTGAGCACAGGAATGGGAGCAGACCAGCACTGGAGCAGAGAGGACCAACGCCGGAATGGCCAGTTATATAACTGGTGAGGAACGTACCATATGTCGTAGTTAGAATGTTAAAGAGGGTGACATGAGGAACGTACCATATGTCGAAGTTAGAAGGTTAAAGAGGGTGACATGCTTGGCCATCATACTTATTGTGGTCATGGGAAACATATTATCAAGGAGAAAGCAACTAATTCCCTAAAGAAATGAGTGTAATATCCAGATTAGCCTCCTAAATAAACTGTCCTCTTTGTGTGTGTCATGTAGCTCTGCAGCATGCTGACCTCTACGTGTGTCACACACAAAGACAGACTCGAGGAAAAGGCAGAAGAGACGTTGGAGACTGCAGCACCCTTGAATTACGCTGATAACAAGGTAAACGGTCTTGACGCTTTTCAGCGTGCTTTTGTCAAAGACATCCCATCAGGTAGAACTTCTCGTTTCTGGTCCAGGGCAGATGCTGTGAAAAGCTGGTTAAGGTCCAGCTGACGTTTTAATTAGAATTTAGTGAACGTAAAACTGAATGCTGATATCTTGGCAGTCATCTGTTTCAGCTCCTATAAATGAAACAGATGGGTCTGTCATAAGCAGAGCACGCTCCGGTAAAGATTTCCGCTCTAACAAAAAAAAATTAGCAGGATTCTGTAAAACGTACTAAAAACAATCAAACGACATTGTTCTCAATACTAGTAATAAGAATGACAGCAATATGTACACTGGCTACCATAGACTTTATTTAACACCTGTAATCAGCATATAACAGAATTAGGAAGGGAAAACATGAACGGTAAATCAGACATGTCACTCAGGTGACTGATCTTTCCTGTATGCAGAGCATCTGATGACATACATAACATTATCACCCAAAATACACGCTTGTTCCAAGGAAGAGCTGTGCTGTTGCCTGATTTCATATCTCACTCTGCCTGTTTATAACAGCTACAAGTACAGTCTGCATACAGTTCCTTTCAGTCTAATGTACCCATGTAATTCATTTTTTGGAGCTTCCACACATAAACTGTAGGACAAGCAATACAACTAAATGCCAACCTTTCACATTTCCACTGCAATGCAGGTGAAAAATAATTTCCGTCCAATAGAGGGCGCCCTTAACAACACCAGAACCTTCCGCTAGCCTACTTCATTGTAGGTTACCACAGTTACCACGTGTCTGGCTCACCTTGGGTGAACCAGGTGCCGTATCAGTATTAGATCTACTTTAGGTAAAGCTATTTAAAAAGCATGTTAATTTAGTCTTCATTAAAGTTACATCATAATCAGCATCTAGGTGCATTAAGTAAGAGGTGACACAAATATTACACTTGGAGCTGATGTTAAACACGCTAAAATTTGACCAAAAGAAACAATAACTCTTTTATAATGCCTGCTTAGAAATTTCAACTCATATACCTTTAAGGGAGAAAACGCAAGTATTTTTAAATCTATTTTGATTTAAATCCTTAATGAAATACTTAAACGAATCCGTAGACGGTATTGAAATAAAACATTCATTTTAATTAAACAATCTTGTTACAGAGGTGGGATAACAACTTCGTCATGTCACTAAAATGAATTTCTTTGATATCATTAAGAATCTGAAAAACAAGATAAGTGCTGAAATTAACAGCTAGGGTTTGAACATTCACTAAAGCTTTGTCAGAAAACACCGGTTTTCTTAAAGGGCCAGTACGACGTAGCGAGGCCAGCTCTGCAGCGAGGCCCTTTCACCACTTCAGCATGGAAAGTCACATGAAGCTGCTCAGGAAGTATTCTGGCTTCTGTTCAGTTTAAGCTTGCAGAACACGGCCTGCTAACCTACTTTCTCAGCGTCATGCTCTGCAACATTAAAGGCAGTGTTATAGTTACCTAATGCTTACAATACTGCAGACTTTACCCATAAGGGGAGGGAAACTACACAGGAACAAAGCCCTTATCTGAAATAAGATAAAGACCCCCTTTCAACCCCAGTGAGGAGCTTCTGATGAAAAACATGTGATCTTCAGTGCTTACATTACAAGCGAATGTCATAAGCTTTCTCTCAAAGTAAATTCAATAAATTTCACAAAAAGCAACCGAACCGTCGCTAAAGTACTTATGCTATAGTTTCTCCGAGATACGATGTATCGTGGCTGAAAAGAATATACGAAAGTGCGGCTAATATTTGTGTATTAACATGGCTATAATCTAGCACTTTCTTTAGCCCTGACTATAATGTGTGGAAAAGAGAGATTGTGTGTGTGTGTGTGTGTGTGTGAGAGAGAGAGAGAGAGAGAGAGAGAATAGAAGAGAGTGAAAGGAGGCTACAGAAGAGAAGGAAACTGCGGGGTGGAGACCTACCCCAGTACAAAGCACACGGAATGATTTACCTCAAAGCATCGGTACTTAACCTCATTCTGATTCTCAGGAGAAGGACTGAGCCAGTTAATCTGGATAGCTCCTAAGCTGCATGAAGCGGGGTAAAAGTAGTGGTATACTGGTCATGTAAAGAACTCAATACAGGAATCGATGAAACCCAGGAGGGCAGATGTAAGGCTACAGAAAAGGAGAGACAAGCCGTGGGGCAGTGTCATGATGTTCACACCAAGTGAAACTGCAGTGAGGATTGCCAGTTTGACCTTTACTAAGTGCAGGTCTTGTACAGCAAGGTCTTCTTAAAGCGAAATTTATTGCTTGGCTCCATTCGTTTGGAACAAATGTTTATCCTGAGACGGTAAAATTAACATAGGATAGCAGCGGTGGAGGGCGATCTAGGAAGCATAACAGTTTCCTGTGCAAAGGTACGACACTGGAAAGGCTATTTTCAACTCTGAGTTTGTTAAAGAGATATTTCTTACACTACCCCCATAAAGCTTCTAGGAAAACATAGAAGACTTTATTGGCCACTTCAGGGTTTGCTATATAAACATTGCCGAGTAAACACGGCAAGATTGGATTCTGCATCTCCATAAAAGACATTGAAGGTGAACTGCCTTGAGTATAATATATCGTCTCAGTTAGACAATCAAAATGATAACATGGATAAAAAGGAGTGAAACGTATTTAGTTTCTGCCTGAGCTTCTGTAACTGCTTGTACAGTGATTTTAAGATGGTTTGATATCCATGCTGGACATATGTAAGGTACCAGCCAAAAGTTTGGACAAGCCAAGCTGCCTACAAAGGAGAATGATAGTGTCACATCACATGACCTGGCCACCTGACCTAAAGACAGCAGAAATATTTTTGGAGGAGATTGGAAGAAAAGCAGCATTTATATGGGACCTCCATCAGGACTGCTGGAGAAGCATCTCAGGAGGCCACGTCATGAAACTGGTGTAGCAGAAATTTTAGGGACAGCCAATCCTTATTCAAGGGCCCAGTGGTCGGATCCCTCTCCCAACCTGGCAGCCTTTTAAGTCCCAACCCACAGAAACGTCCCACCTCCAACAAATATATATATTTTTTTGTGTGATACTTTTTGTGGTCAGTACATAATTCAATGTATTGTATTTTATAGTGGTGATATCCTTATTCAAAAATGCAGATAATACTACAAATGAACCTTTCTATGGGTGGGTGTGTCCAAACTTTTGACTGGTACCGTATGCCTCGCATACTCGTACCATCTCCAGCTGCCAGATCACCCTTGCACTTAGGACAGAAGATTATTTTATGGTTATGAAATTGCATTTATCAGACCATCACTGCCAGACTCTGATCTTAAACCCTCCTCTGCAGGTTCACATCTACACTGCAGTAATTGTGCAGTTACTAACCAGTTTACACGTTCCTTTGCCTTAATTGAAACATGGAACAAACAATACAACCAAACCTCCTTCCCTTTTCTGTACCCTGAAGGACGTCTTATGTCTCTTGTAAAAAAAATAAATAAAAACTTTAATGTGACAAAATGGGACAAATTATTAACCTCACATTGCCGAAATTTAGGAAATACAATAACCTGGGCTGAAATGGCGAATCAAATTCAAAATATGTTCTTGGATCCATTATAATGCAATTTGCTTTTCTTGGGTGAAAAAACACATCCGGAAAAATGAGTGAAAATTGTTTTTTTAAGTGGTTTTTCATAGTGGCAACAGTAATAAATATAAAACAAAATTTCTATGACCAACATTAATGTTTGTACGGCAGATTCCTGTTTTTTTTCCTTACTTTGTGTTAATTAATGGCATTAAGGCTCCTCAGTCTTTGAAACTTCCTGAATGGCTGCGCTTTTATTCCAACAGTTTTAATTAATTAGACTTGACTGATCCGCTGATTAACTGAATTGCGAAGTTTAAATGACGTTACACATAATGGTGAAAATGCTTTTCCATTTTCCCTGAAAAAATAATGTTCACATCAATTCTTACAATAATATGACCAATTAGTAACTATGGAATTAATTAGTCTAAATAAGGGTCAATGAATTTAATTGGTTTTATTTTTAAACTTGAACAGAAACTTGAATTAATGGTGTTTGTATTTTGAGCACAAACAAATGTTTAGACTAGTGCAGATGATTTCAGTCTGTGACAATCAGCATTCAACTACTCAGTCAAGGCTAATTAGGTTCTAATCTGAAATAAAATGTAGATTACACACAGAGCTGCTGCGACCGGGACTGAAAAGCATAACAACATGAAAAAAATCAACACATACTGTAAGGAAAATGCAAAGTCATGGGTAATTTTAAAACTTTTGTTTAGTGCTGCTAGTTAATACAAACAAATGAAGTCAGAGAGTTAGAGACTTCAGCACTGCCTTCAGACTGGCTTTAATGCAGATAATACAGCTCAATTTTCGATGACATGCTCTATTTTGTCAAGTAAAATATTAGAAACACTGGATTTGAGTAGACATATGACTTTTTCACTCATAAACAAAGACTAGCTGATAGTTTAATAGATAAATTGTATACACATGACCAACACAATGTCACATTTTCCCATATTACCTTGATATAAAGTCTGTTAAAATACTTTTCCAAGATGTTGTTTGCTCATAGTCCTTTAATTTCAAGGTCAGAGGTCTTTCTTTCTCCTCTGAACACAACTTTCAGCCCTGTCAACACGATTAGAAAACAAATATATCCAAATGTTATTATTCTGAATGTTTTGCCAGAGACTGCAGTAGCACATTCAGCGATCAATGTGAAACATCCTCATTATGCCGTTTCATCTGTTAACAGGCCCATTTGACACGTCTGATTACAGCTTACTTTTACTTATATATCATACTTGCAAATCTACAATCCTCTACAAGATTAATAGATTTGATACATACTAAAAATAAACACTCAAGACTGGTTTTTCCATTTTGATGTAAACTACATTCACTTTTTGTGTACTCTGACAGATATTGTTTTTGTTACTATGGCTATTGAACTATTTTTAATTCTGTATCCAAGTAAAATACGAAAATATAATGTTCGCTGGTATTTATAATAACTTTCATGATCAATTCAGTAATATGGTCACCAAAAGATACTCTTTTGTTAAGGCTGTGAAATATTAATTTTCTCAGTGTTTAACCACATAAATAAAATGCAGCGGATCTTGAGAAAGGCAGAACTGATAGCAGATGTGTAATTAATGGGCTTCGGCAAAGGCTGCGCTCCATCGTTGCTGCTTTCAGAACCTCCAATGGCTGTAACAAATCTGCGAGAGCAATGTTACAATAGCATCTGTTGCTCATAATGTGAAGCATTTTCCTAGTTAATATTTGTTCCGCACTGGAAAACAAAGTTTACATTACAGACACACAAAGAAGTTTAGATTCTGCCCAGTGGCCAAGGAAACTAAAAGATAATCCATGTGGTAGGATACTTCCCGTCTGCATTATTAATAACGAGCTTGCGATAGGTCAATGTCATGTGAACGGGCAGTCATTCAGTTCCAAGTCCAAAAAAACAAAGGAAGTATCATTAGGGCTCAGCATGCTAATGCTTCTATTTGCAACAACCGCCTGCGGCCATGTTGGTGCAAAAGACAAGGACCTGGCATCAATGATCTCTTGTGGGAGTTTTTTACGAAACCAATCACTCTCCTGGTATTTAACACAGCACTAACCTATGACTTCATGCCAAATTGAGTTTGTTTTTTACGCCCGGGAAACTATGTTGCCGTAGGAGAGTCTTGATCACAGGGAAATACAACGGATGACTGATGCCGCTTATACATGTTGCCATGTTAGAAGGCTGATGAGATGCATGCTGGACTATCAGATATCCAGGCAACCACAAACAACACCAGAGTCAAGCGCAACAAAAAACAGCAAGACCAGGAGCGAAACATTAAGCCAATACTGGGCCAATCGGGTTAAATCTGATAACATGTCGCTGGCTATATCACACACACACACACACACACACACATGACTATCACTCATTTGCTGGTTACATAATAATAATAATAATAACATGTGAAACACAGTGGCGACTGTTACTCTACATCATCTCCAGGGTTGTGGTGTGAAATCGCCCCCCCGTATGTGTAGAGTCATTCCCGTGTTACATGGGATCCTGAGTATAACAGTTTCTTCCAGCAGTCCAAAGAAATGCAGGAGGCTAAATTAACCATAGAGTATGATTATGTATGTGTGTGCCAGTGATGATTCTCATTTATGTGCCATGTGATGAACTGGCATCCTGTGATTGGCTGACCTGACTATGCTAGCTATGATTGACTATGCTGACCTGGGTAAGTGGTTGAAAGACGGATAATATTGATGGATAACAATTAATTTGTGATAAAATGCTGATATAAATGACATGCGCATGTCACACTGTATATTTGACCCAGTGACTGGCTCTATGCTAAACATGAGTACCTGGCAGTTCCGGGCTGAGACAAAGATCTTTGGAATTTTGGTGATGGTGATAGAACTGGTTTCTTCTCACTTAACCTCAAAAAAAAAAAAAAAGAATATCGTATAATAGAAGAAAGGCTTTGTGTGATTGGCAGGATACTACCCGCATTTGATTACAACACTACCTTAGCGTTCAACCAGGCACTGAGGTTAGTTCCTTTATCAGATCAACCCAGAGCCCACAAAATTTTGAGAAATCTGGTTGTTTTTCATATTTTTTTCTTAACATCCAGTCAGTGCTTCCTGGAATTTACATAAAAAATACTCTGCAATTATCAACAAAAACGCTACCAATCATCCAACCAAAGAATGATAAAGCATTTTTAGAAGAATTTTCAGAATGTCCAGATTTCCAATATTCCTGATATTACAAGATGCCTGCATAGCAATCCATCATCCAATAGCTTATGCAGGACAGGGTCATGCACAAGGCCTGGAGCCTGTGCCAGTCAGCGCAGTCCCCAAGGCAGGGTTACATCCTGGATAGGATGCCAGTTTGGGCACCAGTAAGCATTAACTGCATGCATTTGTAACATGGAAAGAAACCTTCACGATACATGGTTAACATGCGAAGTCCACAAACAGAGCAGTAACTGGATTCGAACCCCCAACCTGGAGGAATAAGGCATCAGCACAACCAACTGAGTCAACTTGCCAACTACCTGCATAACCGTAATTCTACATGTTGTATCTGGTCGAAAATTTGACAACATGCCAGCCATCTGAAAGAAGAGTTTTGCAGATTGTGTCAAAAACAAGAATGGAATTTCCGATTCGTTATCAAAATAATTAAAGTTCATCTAGCTGTGTCTGGTGCCTTCTTGTTGCAAGGAACACAAAGTAATGCATTCACGTGACTGTTTTGAAGGCAGTACACAACAGTAGGCTAATTTGTGCATGATAGAGGTTATCCACAAAAAAGACCAGATAAAATATCAAAGACATACTTACTATATAACACACCCTGTGCAGAAATGAAGTCAGGGAATAACAAATAAAACTTTCACCAAGTTTGCAGCTTTACGATCTGCTCTTAGCTCCAATGATGGGTATTAATTACTATTGCCTAATGAAAGGTGTTGAATTACTGTAATCGGGTCATTATTCAAATATTTCCACGGTAAACCTAACCTGTTCATAACTGCTCCCAACTCCCTTTAGCTATACAAAGCCAATCTTCATTGACAAAGGTGATTAATGTTAACCCAGAGCAACAACTGACTGCGCATTTATTTTACGTATAAACTTCTTTTAAGCCTATTGAGAATACACGGATATCAGTTTTAAAACAGTAAATAGAAGTAAATGTTTAAGGCTGAGTACACTTTAAATGTATGAAACACGACTCGTCTTATCTCCAACCTCATGGACAGACTGTATATTTAACTTTGAACTGCTCTATAAGGTTTTTACGGAAACACCAACGACCTCTGCGCTGACCACACAATCAAAAAATAAAAATGACACAATATTTACCAAAAAAAAAAAGCTATAACGGGGTGCAAACAAATGATCAGATTATACAGAAAGGAGAAAAACGATGTTTGTGAAAGAAGGCATAGTTAAACCGGTACACCTGGCAGTATGAGATACGCGACCAGTCTTACGTATGATCACATTGACACTGAAGACGAAGTGTCACTAAAAGACGCACTGTGCAAAATTAAGAGCAAAAAGCAAAGTATTAATACAACTTACCTAAGTTAACGCGGCGACAAGATGGGGATCCCAGTTTGAAGACCAGTTTTAAATTGTAAAAAAAAAAGGAAAAGGCTGTTACTCCTTTCTTAGTCATGCGAGATTGTTATATAACTGACACCGTTTTCCGTGGGCAATTACTTGGTCCCGTTTCTTCATTCACCGATGTTCATTTCTCCCTGCCTACGCGCCCCGCATCTCTCATTAGGAGCGGCCGTTTGTGAAAGCAGAAGGGGAGTGACCCGGCGTTAAAAAAGAGGGACGGATCAGGAGAAACGGGAGTTCATTCCCCTTTGGACCGAAACGGCTGCTTACAAAACCGGCCAGCATCGTCCGGTAAACGGAGATGTCTTTTTTAATGCGATGCATTCTTCGTACGAGTTAGTGATCGTTAAGTAAAGCACGGTGACATATAAATTTGAGGTCTACCGAATATATACACACACACATACATATTCTATGTATACGACATTTCATGATACATGCATAAGTATATTAAATCGTGATATATTGAGGTCAAATTTTGATTATGCAGCAGGGTCACATTGCGATCTGTCCGCCGTACGGTGCCGGGCTGGGAATGAAGCATGTGCCGCGCATTAGGGTTACACAACGCCGGGTGTTTCGTAAGGCGACTTTGCAGAGTTATGTGATGGTGCATTAGTGACAGTGTTTGCAATGCTGTGACACTGCATCACAGCATAGGGTCGGTACAACGTCGGGAAGCATCGTTTCTGTTAAAAAAGAAACATTTGCAATAGTTTTATTTAGTTTTATAGTATAATCCTTTAATGTATTAATCTCAGTAAACCCATTCTGAAATTATTAGGATTTGAGTCAACTCCGTTTTTATTTATTTGTTTGTTTATTTTACTTTTTAAGTTTCACACTTCATTTCACAGCATTGCAATACGTCTTTTTAGACAGGCCTATATATCACATACGGGCTGCAAATCTGACGCGACGCTGACTTACAGATTGTGACGAACTGTGATGAACGACATTTAAGATATTTTTCATGAGAAGAAAATGTATGTGGGGGGGGTTGTCAAGGGTCAACCTTATGTTAATTGTGGATGAGAAATTACCGTCTCACAAATTTGCTGTCAAAAACGTTAAATGGGAACGCCTTAAATTAAGCGATTCCAGCGAAATACAGCATACTGGGTTAGGAATATGTGGCTGCCGGTACCTACCACTGAGGACACCGAGGGCAAGTTCTCAGTATTTTTTTCTGCAACTCCCATAACTACGATCCATTACTGGGCACACCTAGTAAGGGCTAACACCTTTGACCTCGGTGTTTTAAAAATCCTGGCCACAGAATATGTATTAGTGATTTGGTGTAGGATCTAATACACCTCTTTCCCAAAGATAGAAACATCACGAGCAGAGTGGTTTGGTAGCTGCATGTAGTGTGATTAGCACTCACGGGAGACCCTGGTTTGAAATGTGAAAATTTGTGGCAGACCATGTTGCATATTCTCCGTATCATTTGTCTGATTACAGTTACTTCCTGGTATTTAGAAATTCCGTTTTCTGTGTGCGGGAAATTTAACTCCCTGGCTTGTAAAACAATGTAGTGCTTATGCACGCAGGTGCAGAGCTATCATTTAGTATTTCTTACCTTCCAAAGTCTTTTAACCTTTTTTTGTACAAACTTTTGCATACTTTCAGAAATCGCGAAGAGTTTACCACTAAGCAACAAATCACTTCACTTTACCCATCCCCAGCGAAAACGCAACTGACAACAGCTTCAGGTCTCCGTTACTATTATTTCTGTCATGTGAGCCACAGAGTCGCCACAGTTGTTAATCTTATGACTGATATCTGCCCATTTTATAAACAAAAGGAAAATGGAGAATAAGGTCAGTGGAATATTCCAAAGTAGCTTATGCAACCCGGAATGAACAGTTTATATAACACACACACACATACACACACAGATGCCTTTCAGCTCTGAAAACTGACCATGAAATGGAAGAATGGAGCAAGCAAAGAAACAGGCCAGCGCCGTGGTTTCATCTCCTACCTTCAGAATCTCAATATTTTTAACTATTTACAGTTGACATGGTTTTCTTTGTACACAATATTTGGCACCTTTGTTACAGCCAAAGGCCAACAAACAAGCTTTACAATCTGCTCTTAGCTGAAAATCACTTAATTCTAATTGGTCAGACATGGTTTACTGGGAATCACAGCTTAGATAAGAGGCAAGCCTTGAAATGCATGTTCATCAGTCTTGTATTATGGATTTTGTAACATTACAAAGAATCTGTGATTTCTTACATGGTATCTGGAGGGTATATGGATGAATTTCTCCAAATGTTCAGTCCAGCGATACTGAATTCTTTGTTAACAGAATATTTATCCTAATCGGAGCACCATTTAGTGGTATTTTTTTCTGTCTGTTTTAGAAATGACACACAGCATTGCCTGGCTTCTGTAACATAATCAAACCATATAACTGATTCATACCATGCTGGCAATGTTGGGCTCTGCAAGCCAGAAACTCAATTTTCCTTTTAGAACATGGCAATCATTTCCTGCGATTCATGAAAACTCCCACAAATATCTGCTCAAATAGCAAATTGGCCTGAGAATAAAATTAAAGTGGGTCAGTTTTAACTTTTATGATATCAGAAGCTATGCTGCTTATCACTTAATTTAATTGTGTTGTTATAATACTGGATTACAAATGTATAACTACTTGCCTTTATTTTATGTGTTTTGCGTGACTGATCTGTTTGCCATCATTTATTTACTTCTACTTTATCTGGATAACCACTGTATGTCAGGGTTAGTTCCTGTTGTCCCACTCTGTGTCCCTTCCCCGTTTGGCCAGCAGGTGTCGCTGGTCATCCCGTCCCTCGTGTTGTCAGTCTGTGTTTTCCCCTGCTCTCTGTCAGCTGCATGACTCAACTCGTTGAGCATGTGGTTGCCTGTGAACTCCTCTGTCTTTTGTTGGAATCCCTCTGTTTTTGTATTTTGTTCCCTAGTGTTTCATTTGTATGAGTTTTCTTGTTCCTGTGTCTTGTGTTTTTACCTGTCTGTTATTCTCCCAGTGTAGATGTTTCTTTGTTAGTTTCAGCTGTTGCCTGTTTTTATGCCTGCCCTTCTGTGTTTACCTGATTGCTTGTTGCCCTGCCCCCTCCCGGATTGGTAAATTGTCTATGTGTCAGTCCTGTTGTATCGTTACCTGGTTTAGTTTTTGTATTTCAGTTCCTGATCCTGTTCTGTTCGTCCTGTGGCCTGTAATACGAAGTGAGGTTACTGGCATATCGGGGTAACTTGTTGGATTTAAGGTACCACAGTTTAAATGGATTTCATATTCATTCACTTACATTTTGCCCAGACTACCTTAAATCCGACAAGTTACCCCGATAAGCCAGTAACCCCGCTTCTTAGTACAGGCCACAGGAGTCATTGATGTTTGGTTGTGTTTGAGGTCTTATGCTGTGTGCTTTGTTATCTATCTACCTGCCTGAACCACTCGAGTTCATGACACTGTATCCCGATGTGATATGTGATTAGAGGGAGGAAGGATGGATGGATATTTTACGGGGGGGTCTCAGGTTCAGGTGGAAAACAGAACCATGCATCATAGGGAATTGGCAGTGAGAAGTTCTCTTTGCAGGGACAGATGGGAACAGGGCAGTACAGGGGCCGATGTAAACACAAAACTCAGAAAAGGGGCAGACAAACATAAAAAATAGGTATATAAAATAAAACTACAAACACTAGACTCTCAAAGACGAAGAAATGACTACTTCCGGGATTAGGGTCAACCTAGGGTATTCGTTTCTGGGACAAAACGCAGCACAAATAAACTGGCCCAGGTGCCACCAATCAGAATAAATAAACCTGTCATCCGGAAACTTCCTCATGAAATGGCCGGAGGCCACAACCCCGTGCTCTGAAAATGATTAAGGGCAAGAAGAAAATAAGAAACAGCATGCTCTACCATACATAAAAATCATTATATATACATACAGCATATAAACATACTATATATGAATATATCTACCATGATGACTAAATGAGTTCAAAAGAGGAAACTGGACACAAGATAGAACCACATCCAGACACCATCAGGTGATTAGTCATCAACTCCAGGCCCCTCAATTCAGGCATATAGAATTGGCCGAGTTGCTCCTAATCTCCCTCTGGGATTTTGACTCCGTCGACTTTTGCCAGATTAGTGGTGTGAGTTATGTGCACTCCCAGTATAACCATCTGTGAAAGTCAGCTTGGTTATACCAGAATTCTGCGATTGCTCGCAGACATGAACAATACATTTTTCCCTTGATTTGTCATTGTAGAGTGGGTAAGGAAGTCAGTCTTTTCCTGCAGCACCTTCCAAAGCTCTCCAACTTGAAATCATTTTTAATTCTTATTTTCCAATATTCAGCATTTTTTCTTGAACTGCACACTCATTATGCATCAAGCTCCATGCCTGCTGTTCCGAATGGACCTTAAAGCAGGACATGACTATCCTCGATGCAGTTCTGGAACATCAGAACAGCTTTACAGAGCAATGTAGTGAATCATTTTTTATGTAACTCTTTTTGATTTGTGGCTTGTGGGTGTGGATTGAGTCAGAGAAGCAGAACAGTGAATGAAAGGCTTGGTCCTCTCAAAACACTTTTTTTCCTTGTTTAGTAGGTCATTCTTACTTAAAAATAATAATAATGGAAAATGGGCAGTGAATTTACAGCCACAGTTCACAGTGAGGGTTATGGGGAGGTTGTGTGTGAAAATCTATTCATGTCGTTTCCTAAGATCTCGGATGTCATCCGCTATAAAAAAAGAAATCTGAGCAATCTGTCATGCATAGGACTCAAAGAGCACGGCCCAATTTAACACTTCTGGGCAGGTGGCCCAAAAACGACGTACCGTGGTATCCGAACTTGGCCTGTACAAAACCGGCATTAGAACTTGCTAAATTTTTGAGTTGCGGATATATCACAACACAGCACTTTTACAAAATGAGATAAGCTAAATGAAGAGAAACCCAGGTCACTGAAGGTGACCTGTTAGTACGTCTGTCATACTAAAGAGGAAAGGAAATTAACATTTATAACTTTTCCATACCACAAAGGCAGAAGCTAGCCTACAAGGGCACCTTTGAATATGTAACATCCCTATAGCATTTCAATATATAATATTTTAAAGCTGCTTTCACTTGCACTCAATGAGATGTCTGATGGTCTCTTCGGCACCAGTGGAAATATTTCACATTGACCTATTTCCGTGTGTAATTGAACACCTACTACAATATCTGTAAAACCAACTCCTGATCAAGCTGAGGTCATTTCCGGGCAAATCTTAATCACTAAGGGCTCATAAGCATGGTAGACCGTTAAATGAACTCAGTAAGGACTCTTTTCCAGCATTAGCAAACGTGGCTAACAGCAACAGCGTTCATACAGTTGTAAACGATGATGTATTTTATTAATGACAAAAAAGAGCACCTGATGCCTCAGTAGCAACGCTGGTAGGAAGCTGGGTGCCAAACTCACAGGTCGTCTCAGCTTCCCAAAATATCTCTGTAGATGCTGTAATAGACTGGAAAGCCATCACAGCTAAGTTGCACTACTCCCACTCACATCATCCGAGGGCGAAAATTCTGCCAGTTCAATTACAGTCACTGGAAAATATGTCTCATATGGGACAAGTTTATACAACAAGAGATCTTGATCTTCGCATAGATCAACTAGGAAAGAATCTGTAATTTTAATATACAAAACATCTGTTTTCTTTTTTAAACACTATTTGAAATCCACAGTAGATGTGATGGGATTTCCTCAGATGCAGTGAGTAGTGGTTATAGAGTTATACATTGGCAAAATGGGAAATCTGAATTTCAAAGCCACAAAATAAAAAAAGAAGTGGGGATTTGTTTTTACTCTCTAGATTCTCTTTGCATTCTCAAGATATTACAGGTCTGACAATGAATGTATATACTGTGAAGTTAAGTTTCTAGTTCAAGTAACTGCCTGACTGAAACCCAACGACACCACAAATAGCACACATGCAAAGACATTGTCCTGACATCCCATCCCTGCCTGTTTTCCCTGCATCGTGCCCTGTGTTTCCTGGCTTACTATGGGCCTGAACTGGATAAGCAGTAATGGATGAATGGATGGATGGTCAGAGACATCGCGCATCGCCAACTGGATGCGATAAACACAATTTAGTAGCAAGAATTGTTTCGACAATGGCCTGACATGTAATGCAATAATCACAGCCCTTGCCATTTCCAATAGTTTCTTGCACAATTGAATTTTCTTTTTTAAACATATTGTGTATTTAGGCCAAAAATAATGATAGGCATATGTTTATAATACCTGGTTTCACCAACAATTTCCAGTGTGTTACTGCCCTCCGGAGGCTGCATTATATGTTGCCGATTGAAGATTAAGCACCATTAACCCCAGTCTTAAGGGGCTGGAATACATGTTGGAAAATATGAGCCAGAGCTCTTCAAATCTGGAGCTTTTTTCCAAGCCATGTTTTCAGTTCTCCCAGACAGTTTAATAATTACTGATCCTGATTGGCCACAGAGGCTTCACACCTGACTCACAGGTAAAGGAAGGCTGGAAAATCAGCAGTGCTTGGGCCTCTAAGCAACGTGATCTGAACAGCACTGATATTAGTTGTCTCACCAAGTATAAAACAGAGAAAAACTTCTCTACAATAAAGCAAAAGATTATGAGTAAACTCAAAAGTTCAAGGTAGGCACTAGAGCACAATTGTATACGTTTGCATCACTTAAGTCATTAGTTCTATGAACTCATCCTTTTCTCTTGATGAACTCAAATATATATTTATGTGTGTTTATATACATATAGACACACACACACACACATACACACACACACACACACACACATATATATATATATATACACACACACACATATACCCTAAAAAGTGGAAATATTGAACATGCCCAAGCAATCTGTGCAATCAAAGGGGGTTAAGCAGAGCAACTAAACTATAGTAGTTAAATGTTTATGCGCATAAATACCTGTGATGCCCTGCTCGTCCGTTCCTCCCGTGTGCCACGCCCCCTAATTACCCTCGTGTGATTCCCTGATTGTC
>JAODJX010000002.1:1677689-1690204 GCA_026776945.1 Isichthys henryi
AAACTCCACACACATGTGACCCAAGCGGGGATTCGAACCCGGGTCCCAGAGGTGTGAGGCGACAGTGCTAACCACTGTGTCACCATGCCGCCCCCTCAGTTAATATATGTCACTAAATAATCATTGGCTACGTATCGCATTCTCAGCCAGCAAGCAAACTTTGTCATGTATTTTTACATTGTTACATTGACAGAAAAAACACTAGCAGCACTAAAGATGCATCATTTCTTCTTCAAAGTATGTTTGACTTTTTTACATAAATCAATGTTCCAATGAGGAATAACATCTTTTCACTGTATAGAATGTACTAAAGTACATGTTGCAGGAGTGAATAAAATATGTTCCAATATGATTCAATGACCTTTATTTTTTTATATTACAGTCATTTCCAAAGAAAGATATGAAAAATTAAGCCACAGCAAATCCGACAGACAGACAGTCGCTTACACCTACTGTACACACCACCAGGGGCAATTTGGAGACAGTAATTAATTAAGACAGCATGTCTTTGATTGGCAGGAAGAACTCAGTGGAAGCCCACACATGCAATAGAAGACATACACATTCCCCCCAGAGAGAGATACTGAGTGAAACACTGGGCTGCGGCAATTGTTCAGCAACATTTCCACTACATAACAGAATAACATTTACTGTAAAGATGTACTCAATCATATCTGTGAGAAGCATATCCTCTCCTTGCTTGTTTGTACAAATACATTAATAAAACATAACCTAGTGAATCATTGTCATCAAAATTCACAACATTCTCACAACCATTTCAATGTTTGTTTAGCTGGGATAATAATAATAATAATTATTATTATTATTATTATTAATAACAAGAATATTATTAGTAGTAATATTATTACTTTGATAACAGCTCAAACCATTAACTGCACTGTTAGCTCATGCCGCTTAGAAAGCATTGATAATCATTTTGACAGCTGTCAGCAGGTGGTGTGCACCTACGCCTGGTATTACTCTGCTAAAGCAGTGCTTATTCGCTGTCACATATCTTCACCACAAGAAGGCAAAATAAACCAGCAATTATTCATTATCTACTTGGCTGCCTGTAAGACTTTTCTCAAAATAGACTGACGAAAATAATTTCTTTTTTACTCTTTCCCTTACCCTGCCAGTCCCCTGCCTCCGTTACCATCTGGAATTAGATTTGTTCTCTGGACAGAGGTACAACTGTGTGTGTAGGAAGGGTGTTCAGTTTGTCTGTTACTGCAGATTCGGGTGAACTTACATAGACATTCTAAAATGCCATAATTGTTTCCTTGGAGTGACGCTTACCTCTTAGCCGGCTTTCAGAAGCTTTTCTTTTACTTGGTTCTCGATGCCTTATCTGTTGCATACTTGAATAGAACCACCCTGCCTCCTGTCAAAATGCTGCTGGAATGTTCTAAGGTTCTCTTTGCCATTGGACAATGCTGCTACCAGTGGCAACAGAAGAACATGCAGTACTTCAGAGAGCAGTATTAGCAAGCAAGGGCCTTTTGTCTTTAATGTTGCTTAATGTAATAGTTTATTTTAGAATTCAGAAGATCATCTCGCACCCAGTTTGAGAACCACTGACCTGTTCAATATTCTGGGAAGTAGTTTGAAAAAGACACTTTCAGATTTCACGTTCACAAGATTGGCGCCTCCCTTTCTGCTCTCTGCTGCTACCTATCGCAGCTGTTTCTCTCTTCTCCTACCATCTGTCATTGCTGGTTGAATTTTGAGGAGAGTTGTCTCGGATGTATCACGTGTAGATTTTCAGGTGTTGATCACACTAACAAGAAAGTGCCTGCGGCAGTGACAACAGCAGATCGGTCCAAAAACTAAGGCCATTCAGGGAATTGAAATACATGACATGTTTATTTCTCAATTGTAACTATGAGTGCAGTAACACATGTAAAGAATATAGTGCTTCATTATGAAGTGGAATTGTGCTGTTTTCCAGAATTAGTCTGTGCTGATGGCTGTGTTAATTCTGTTGAGAGCAGTAAACTTAGGAAAAAGTTTGAAAGTTTCAAGAAATGTGTAAAATCAGTAGAGAAAAACTGTACTCGTTTTCCTGTTCCAGCAAATTCTAAAGTGGGCAGGATTGTGTAACATGTTTTAAAAGCAAAGAAATATGTCCTGACTGGACAAAAATATTTTGTCAGATAACTACTGAAAGTTTGTGGTCTACTTGTGGGAAATGCTATTGCATTATGTATTCTTTCAAAATGAATATCTCAATACTAATGATTAAACTCTTGTATTTTTGCAAAATAACTTGTACAATAAATGGCAGCATTCCAGTTTCAGCACTAAGACAGGACTGTTTCTTGCATTTTTACAGGGAGGAGCTTTATAGGTGGGTTCTTGTGATAAACGTATTTATCAGGATAGTACGGCCAGGACCCAGGGGCACTTGACCCTCCGACCTCTGTACAGGTGGCCAGATACTTGTTGGAGCATCATGGACAGCAGCCACCTGTTGGAATTTCAGGACTGGTGTTTTGGACAGCTGGAGAGCACATGGTGTTATAGACATCTAATCACTTCAGTTGTCTCCTGGTACCCAAAGACCTTTGAAAGAATTTTCTTGTTAGTGTTGAGGGAATCACTCAAGATGTTACCATTCGAATTTCCAGCCATAATTGTAGCGCAAACCTAATTTTTGATTTCTCACCTCCCTTGTTTTGTTATTTTCTCACTCCCCTCGTGTATTCAGGACGATGCCCTGACTCACTCCCCTCTCATCTCTCTTTCACTTTCCTGGTGAAATAGGATGCAGCACAAAGTTAGGACCCCAGCAATTATCTCCAGCAGCCCGACCTTCACTGTTCGTTTTATCAATAAAATGTACCTCTCTGGCCCTTATGCTCGACTACCCACCACTGCCTGTGTACTTTTAGCCTCACAGCCCATCATAAGACAGTTCTAGAAATACTGACTGAAACAGCAACTCAGGAGAATTCTTTTTTTTTTTGTATGTTCTTCAAAGCAGACTTTAATCCTGTGACTGATCAGGAAATTGTTTCTGGCCTTTGGCATGCATTAATTGGGCAAAGATAAGCTATTCAGGAGTTTGTTCAAAGATCCTTGTTACAATGTATTATGTAATAATGCCACAGTATGTAATAAACTCAACAAAATGTCATTTGTAATAGCCAATGCATTTTGTAATAGACAGCTTGAACACAATATGTAACACATTTCCCTGCAATCTGCAATAAATTATTACATGTTGCAGTGGTCATAACAAAACGCCAGAGTTGCATTTTGTAATGATGAAAATGTAATACTGTGCATTATGTAATAAACTACCAGCATGCATGTCTTCATTGACACTCAAGTTATTACATAATGCAGCATTATTATATAATGCATTGTAGCAATCTTTTGGAGTAGTACAGGGAAAATAAAGATTGACAGAACAGATATCCAACTGTGCCATATACCTGTTTTGTTGCTTTGGAGAAACATGATATTCACTTTCTGCATCCTATATTCTCTACTGCTGAGTATGGTTGCATATCTTTAGCAATAAACACCCTATAACCATAGTCATTGTTTTAGCTCAGTTTGAATTTGTTGGCCAAAGCTCCTTAAATTCCACGAGGACACTAACTTGTAGAGGCTGATTCCGCTTTGCTCCAGCCATACACACACTTGGGTAATGTTGTCTCAAATGACTTTGCATGTTGGATGTTTGTCTAGCAGCATGTACAAGTTTGGTATAACAGAGCAGTCAGATAGTCGTTGTGTGATCAACTACTCTATCTGCAGTGTTGGTGCAATTTATTGGGAAAACAAAATGCTTCCAAAATGACTGAATTATGTGATGTGGGAGTAGGGTAAGGAATGCCTCATAGGAGCAGAAAGTTAGGATGGTTCTAAGGGCTGATAGAGGTCTTAAAAAATCTGGAACATAATTGGATTGGTCTAGGTGCAGAGCCCATTATTATATGCATTCATGGGGCCCAAAATTTCCTTGGTGGGAGGATCTTCAAACTCTGGCTTTGCCAATGACTTACTTCAGCTATTACTAGCCGTAACTCACAACCATAAATAGGATAATATTTTTTGGGTGAGTGTGTCAAACATCTACTTGTGAATTTAGGTTCATCCCATGTTATGAAATGTATTCATCCATTTCTTTGGGTGTTCTGGACTGAAAATGATGTAATCGAACGGCACCTGACGAATACGTATATACAGTAACAGCCCTAGTAATATTGTTAAAATCTCTTCTTAGTTGTTTCCTTACACGTAAGCCTTTTACTTAAAGCTACTTGAGTTTGACACTATTGTCCAGGTTGGCTTATATGGGCAGGGTTGAAGCAGATGTTGATGCTGTCAATGAATTTTTGTGTTTCTTATGTTGCATGAAATACTCATTGCATGAATCATGTATAATGCATACAATTGAAAATTAACGGGAAAACTTTTACAAAATAATATCTTAAGTTTACTAAATGAACATATGAAAAAGGAGGTCACCAGAAATTATTGAAATTATGAGTATGGTCCTCTGAGTTGTTAAATGTAAAAGCTTGAATGTGAATAATTCAGACTCATTGTCAGAAATTTCTGTTTCAAAGGACGTCTGCTTTTGGTTATACGGATGGCTGCTCAGATCCCTCCGCCTCTATAGTCGTGATGAGGCTATGTCTAAAGGCACAGCGACTTGGATTCTCAGCTGGGTTTTTTTGAGCAGACAAAAGTCAGAGTTTGTGCTTATTACCACATCATAGATCAGAAGTTGTATTTCTCAAATCTGATATTTAATAATAAGTATCTCACAATAGCTTTATGAGGTTCTACTGAAATGTGTGAATTTCCATGTAGCCGCAGCTACACTTCCTTTATTTTGGTGCTATTGATTGATCTTTCAATCCGAAGGAGGCCCTGACCTAGCACCCCAATAACATGTCATTAATGCAGTATATCTGGAAAAGCAGGGATTGAAAATTGCAGGGATGCCTAGGCAGTGTTCTTTGTTATCAGTCTGGTCATTTATTTTTGCCCTGTTTGGATAGGAATTATTTCCTAGACTCCAAGGTGGAAAAATATGTTTTTTAATGAAATCCAGCTACAGTGGTTAAGAGCCATAACATGTTAATTTTCTCAAATTTTTAATTTTAGTTTAAAAACTCAAGTTATACAACATCATTGTGCAAACTGTCAATTTTGCCTCTGGAGTACAGTAGTTAATCAGTTTTATTAAGCTACCAGTCATTTCTAACCGAATATTTTGTTTTCAGCTCAGAATTCTGGAATTCTGTGCAACAACATAACCTAAACTCTGACATTGTTTACAACCAGGATGTAATATTATAAGTCTCTATCAAAATCTGTGCTCATACTGTTCTCCCATTTGGTTACCAAAATACTGTATGCATTAACTAGACCAAAGAAGAATCTACACCATGTGGTGTGCCGCACGTATGACGTAGTTGCATATCTTACAACATAGCCTGACGCACTCCTCCCCAGAAATGTATCCACAGGCATCAGGCTACAGCGTAGGCTATGACCTAGGGTTTGTGGCTACGTGGCTACCAATGATGTAGAATCTACGCAGAAGTATAATTCAGCCTAGAAATTAATGCAACTGTTATAGCAGGGCATGATGAGGGAGAAACAATCCATGTAACAGCTCTACATGGATAAAAAAAGGGGGTTTTATTGATTAAGCTACAGTAACTAAAGGGAGAATCAGCCAACAAATGAACCATGAGGGTTCAAAACTAAACTGGTAAAACAGAAACTAAGGCAAGGAGCAGCACTGGGAACAACAATACTAAAGGCAGGGAGGACATGGAATAACTATCACACAGCTACCCAGGCAGCAGCCACAATAAACCACTCAGGAACAGAACTAGAGCAGACACTTAAATACACTACTAACAAGACACAACACAGGACAGGTACGAGCCATAACCAATCAACCAATCACTAAGGGCATGGGGCAACAAGGAACAAGTGAGGAAAATTACAATTAACAGGCACAAGAGACTAGCCAATAGTAACTAAGACTAATGGCTATCAATACTAGGAGAGATAAAGGAGCACAGGTAAAACAGAACATAAACAAGGCCCAGGCAGGGTAGCCATTAACAAGGACCTAACAATAGCAGACACCAAGGGATAAAATAAAACCAAAACATTAAACAAAAGGTGACACTGAAACTCATGATGGAGGGGACAGCTGCCTCTGAGCTGCTAATAGAGCCACACGGTGACCCTGGGGGGTGGGAGGCACACTAGGGCAACACCAAACTGGACGGCTAGTGGGAACTGCTGGTCAAACTGGGAAAAGATACACGAGACAGGGCCAGACGGGCACCGATCCTGACAGTAACACGTTAATATGATAGTTCTTTTATTCTGCATATTGAAATTTTTTGTACATTTCTTTGTTTTTCCTCTCCCATCCTCCCATTTATTGCTTGGGGGTGTGATAGGGGTGCGGGCAAACATTGGTAGTGGATTACCATGTTTTTCTTGAATGCTCCTCGAATGATTTGTTGTGTACGGTTGTGGCCCATGTCAGACAACCTTTGCATAGTAAACTGTGAAGCAGCTCATGCATTCGCAGTATATGCACAAAGTATTTTTCTCCTTCCTCTTGAAAAGTACTTCTGCACCTCACCATCAGATGAGATGCACTCTCTGTACTACCAAATGCTGTCTCTGGGGCATTGAGTCATGGGAAGTAGATGAGGGATTTACAATCTACTCACCCCTATTTTTTATAGAATATACATTGTCTGTTCAACCTACACCTTGGACTCTTCACAAGAGTTGGGTGCAGGTTCTGAGAGCGTGCTCAGTTTTCTGTAATTTTGTGGTTCATTTGGTAAGGTAATGTGACACTTCTGAACTAGTGAATTAATTGCTCAGAGGTGAGGGTGAGTCACAGAGAGGCTATATTCTATACATCGGCTAAGGATTTTCCATACTGAAAGTGGATAAACGTGGAATTCGTCACCTCTATTACATTCAGTGAAATGTGACAGTACCTCTGCATGTGGGCTGCAGACCTAATTCATCAGGTATTCCAAAAGCAACGGAGAGAGTAATTTCAAACCTTTCAAGAAGTTCTAACCAAAAGAAAATGTTGTCAGCCTGTTGAAACACAGCAAAAGCCACGCAATGTTGCCTTTCCAATTCCGTTGACAGCTTCTAATAATTTTTACACAACTGCCTGTGCTGTCAAATAGCACATTACTTAACACAACAGCAATCTGAAGTGCTATACTTTTCTCATCACACCAAGCAACGATCTCATTGCCATCCATATTGCTCAACTTTTATTCTGTAGAAGTGTTTAAATATAGCGGCTTGAGCTAGGAGCTCAATAATAAACATGCAATTTCCAGCAGCATACAGACACTAAAGAATATACAGTACATTAATATGGAGAGCCCAGATTGTGCAAGTAAGGAGAGAAAAAGTCACAAAATCCCAGAGGAGCCCCCACAAATATTGCACTCCTACTGATAACGAAACTCATTAATCACTAAGCATAGCTGAAAAGGACACGTGTGATGCAATAATGTACAAATTTATAAATGTTGAGTGGATTTAACGATACGAATGATACTGTTGATATCTGCTCAGAATATTACGGGCCAAACCAAACACTTTCATTCACTTTCGCCATTTTGGTCTCAGACGTAAATGATGGGAATTTATTTGCCAATAATTTCAGTCATTTAAATGTTACAATATTGTTCCTCAAACTCCATGTAAATAGATAGAAAAGAGAAGGTAAAACTCAGGAAGTTTTAAAAAGAAAAAACATGAAGCAGGGCTATAATACCTGTGAACACGCTGGTACATTACACTTGAGCTCACAGTGCATGTGAAAAGGATTCTCAAATAGACCCGCCAGGTGAAACAGGTATAAATGCTCCATAGCTGGGAATGATCCTGCAATATATCAAGCCTTTGTCAGCATTTCGAAGGAGGTGAACAGCGACGGCGCTTCTCAAATGACAGTCTGCTGACTTCTCATCGCCATCCTCGATGGACTTGGTTCCTCTTGTACCCCAAGGGTAAGTTCTTACTCGCTCCATGAGTGGAAATTGCATCTAATTTCCACACACCACCCCAAAAGGATAAAATATTTTACATATACTGAGAGTATTTTTACTTCATTCTTACCACAGACTTCCACCGTTGTGCCCCTTTTCTCTCATTATTTTAATAGGTTCACAAAGCGAAAAACTTGGAGGTTAATTGGCAAAATGATCAGGCCCGGTCAACGGATCAGGCCCAGGGGGGGCACCGGTGATGATGTGTGCCGCCTCAGCTAAGACTCTCACTGCAATGGACCAAACCTGCAAAGACTGGCAAGGAAATGCATCGATCAAACCAATTAAGGACGATAACAGAATTTACGTTAGATCTGAATATTCAACATTAAATATAATAATAAATACTTCCACTTAAAATTCCAATTCTGAGTAACTCCTTTTCTTTTCGTTCTTTTCCGTTATTTCTTTCCCCCACCCCCAATCTGTCCCTCCTCTTCGGCCAGCTCAGCCACTGCAATATTTTACATGGGGAAAAAAAAAAAAAAGAATTCCAATTCTGCACTGCATCCTAACCATGGCAGGACAGTTACTAACACAGACACCACCCCGCACATGTACGGTATTTGTCATATTTTCCCATGAAATTAGTAGTGTTAAAAATGAAATGTGTTATTCACGTTTCAAATTATACCTAAAATTTCATAAATCAGCAAAGGGGCTTAGTACTTGAAACATGTAATGCGTAACATATTTGAACACAATTCAGCTTGAAGAGGTACGAAGGTCTTGTGAGATGTATCAACATCAAAAGACCACACCTGCTAGGATATTTTCAAAGTGTTATGTAATTGTGCATATTTCCCTCAGATTTCACACAGAAACACCGGCAGTATTCCTGCTCGCATTCACTGCCACACCATCACTCTCAGCCAAGTAACAGCCCTGAAATCAGAGAAAGGTGAACAGAGAGTCTTTACTTTGAAGTCAGAACAAAACATTGCACTGTCCTCCATTTCTGGAGAACATCCACTGACTCCATCTATTTATCTTGAAAAACTGTTGTGGGATCTAAGTGGGATTTTTATATAGCTCCCATAATTAGGCTTATATTCATATTTTCTAAAATCCCCTCATCTATGTCTGGTCCTGTCGTTCGTTTCTTATTTAATGCCACCCGCAAGGTTTAAGCCATGGCAGAGGGTGAGTTAATTGGAAATGCATTCGGGACAGCCATCTTGGTTAGTGATCAGTCTGTGGTGTGCTGGTGTCACTATAAGCTGAGCTGGAACTTCACCATTTACCTTATTCGAACAATCACAAAACTCAGTCGTAAATTTACTTAATTAAACTTGATCCATCCGCACATCTTCCAGCTGATTTTTCTCTTCATGGTGATGGGGGAGTGTGGAGTCTATCCCAGGCAGCACAGGGCACTGGGCTGAGATGCACCCTGGATGGGATGCCAGTCCATCACTGACAATATACATGCCCTCACCGTGGGAAATTTCAAGGTGACAATCAGAAAAATGGCATGTTTTCATACCGTGTGAGGAATCCTGCATGATTCAGGGAGAAGAGGGAGACTTGAACTCCCATCCTGGAGATACAATGCGGCAGTGGTAACCCCTAAGCAGTTTTACTTACTCGTTTCCTTTTACTTTTTTAGCGAATGTTTTTTTTTTCAGAGTGACATACAAGTGACGAATAGAGGGCAGAGTCAGTAAGTGTCTCCGGAACAATTGGGGTTAAGGGTTTTGCTGCAGGTCTCAATGCTGACACTCTGCCAATCTGGGGATGTGACCCAGCAACCTTCTGATCACAGGTCCTAACCCACAGGGCAATGCATGAAAATTACCCCTGCCAAATGCAATGAAATATGGAATATTCATCATCAGTAGTCAATGGTGCAGGTTTAGTTTCAGCACTGGTAGGTACCAAATCAGCCCTGTTGCAGCCCCCCCCCCCCCCCACCAACTAAACACACATGGTACTCACACCAAATTAGTAGGACATGTCACTACCATCCATACCCAAATCTATGCCTTTGCCAATAATGCATATACTTAATAATATTTTTAGAAATACAAGATACAGAAGCCCTTGGAAAAATTAATACCTGTCAATACATAAAAATACAACCTTGAGCTGTATGCTTGAGCCCTTGAGTCATCTTTAATTAGCAAAGCCACCATTACTATTTGTAATGGTCCTACAAGAAAGAGAAAGATGGTCTTTTTGATAATTAGCAAAGTATGATAATCATCTAATCGTCAATCATCTATTTTCCTTCCAAATAGCGATGTATTACAAAATCAAACAGCCTTTTCCAGCCCACGCAGAGCACGATGCTAAGAAACAATCTAGATGGGATACTGGTCCATAGCAGGGCACAAACAGGAACACAGTACAAGCGATATACTGTAGAGGCACCAGTTAGCTTAACTCATGTGTCTGGACTGCGGGAAGAAGCTGAAATAGCTGATAGAAACCTTCACAACACTTGGAGGAGATGCGCACACAAACGACAACACACAGGAGCAGGAAACAAACCCCAGCAATGGAAGTATGAGACAACAGCACTACCCTCTGAGTCACCATGGCACCGAGCTACCAGCTGTGTAATGCGTCATGTAACACCAGTGACAACCATCCCCAAGTTAATGTGACAAGCTGGCCTGACTTGACCGCATCCCTGAGCCTAGTGACTCATTATCATTACCGCAAGTCTTAAACTAGTGACTCAGATTATCATAACTGCATCCCTTAAACTAGTGACTCAGATTCACACTTAAAGATAGCTGTTCCCTCCATGTAGTCTACTTTTTCAGCATTGGTTTTGTTGCACATATAAAACATAGAAATAGGATAATAGATCACGGTAACAGTGAATGTGTGCATGTGTGCATGTCTTACTGTATCGATGTGTAAATTGGGTAATCAGTCCAATGAAAGCTAAAATTAATGTATTTTATAGTTTTAAGACCTAGTCAAATAATAAACCTATACATCATAAAAGTATTTTACATACAAAAAAATGTAGATGAAATCATGTTAATTTTTATAGAGTGTAAATCTGCAGTAATTACTCATTGATAGGGGTTGGCATGCAGATGAACTGAATATGTTATGTCTAGTCATTATGTAGCGTTTATAAATGCATTATGTAGCCTGTTACGAAAATGATCTGTACACTTCAATGACGTATTTTTAGCTATTTAAATAACATAATTATAACTCAAACTTGCATAACAATAATTGTGAGCGTGGGTAATGCGCACGGGCAGGCAGACGGGCAGGAAGCAGGCAAGGCAGGCAGAATACGGGGGAATACGGGGGTTTAATCGGTAACGGGAAGCAGGAAACACCAGACATCGACTAACATCAATGACAGACAATGAACTCAGGCAAGACATGGACTGAAATAGGCAGGACTGGGCGAAAATAAGTGGACACAGCTGGGTACGATCGGGGAAGCACACGTGGGTAATCAGGGGGCGCGGCACACACGAGGATCGTACGAGCCGGGCATGACAATAATAAATAATGAAGCATAATAAAGCTTATTACTTGGAACCAATATTGCACAAGGACACACTGCATATAGCACTCACTTCCAACCGAATGGAACTTTAAGCACACTAATGCATTAGACAAACCTATATAAAGCCAAAAGACACATCAGATATTATGCAGAATTTAGCTGGAATACTGCACCTGAAAACAATCCTAGCTGTTGATTTTTGGTAATACCCCACCATCTTCTATCCACTTTTCCTGGTGAGGATCAGAAGGGGTTTGGAGTAAAACTGATGCAGCATAACCTGACCAGAAGGTCCATCCATTGTAAGGCACATACACACATTTCTAGATGCGTAACTAATCTACTGCATGTCTTTGGACAGCAGGAGTAAATATGTGAAACATAAGATTAACTTGGAACTTGTTTGTGTGTGTGTGTGTGTGTGTGTCTGTGTGTGTGCTTGTGGGACAAGCAGTATCATAGAAAAATATTCAAACACACTGAAAAGAGATGTTTTAACGAAAAGATTTTCTGAAAATGTTCTTTTTATTTTCACCACAGTATATTAGATTTACATTTCATTAATCTTTAATTAGGTTTAATTTCACATATAATGTCACCTTCTCAATATTCTTCCTTTTTCACAATATCACAGAATGTTTATTTTATTGTGATGTTTCTTCATTGTGTTTCAGTTTGAATGTGGCTTACTTAACAGATATAGTCGATTTTTGATTGTCACAATAGGTGACAATGTAGAGAATCTCGTTTGCAATAGTGACAGTGCAAAAATGTATCTCAGTCATAAACCGCAGCTACTGGAAACTATTTCTTCTTTCTTTGTACCCAAAAACAAATATTTAATTTCTAGCATACAAATTATCATGGGATGGCATGGTGGTGCAGTGGTTAGCACTGTTGCCTTACACCTCTGGGACCCGGGTTCGAGTCTCCGCCTGGGTCACATG
>JAODJX010000002.1:1692836-1703503 GCA_026776945.1 Isichthys henryi
AAACTCCGCACACATGTGACCCAGGCGGGGATTCGAACCCAGGTCCCAGAGGTGTGAGGCGACAGTGCTAACCACTGTACCACCATGCTGCCCCCAGGTTACTTCATGCGGAGCAAATAAAGTACATTTCAGAAAAGACTGATTATCCCTTCAGATGCTTTAATCCTGGTAATTATTTGGAAAATAAGATGCAGTTTGCATAGGTATATATAGGTGTTATACACACACTTCAGAGACGTATGTATTATTTTGACTTGCATTTTTAAAGTATTTTTCAATAAGAAAAATACAGTTTTACAGTACAATCAGTTATGGAGGTCTGCATTTAAAACCCCCTCTGCTGTTTACCTGATTGGCTGTTAGATAAGATATATTCCTCTATAAATCATGGATAAATGGCAATAATATTTATTGAATTCCAGATTATGGTAGATGAAGTAAACCAGTAGACCACCAGCCAGAGGTTTCTAAATCTCCTACTTCAGCCCTCTCTTCTAGCAGTGCTGATGTTTAATAATGTCCATAGCACCTTCTCCAGTATTACTGACAGCTTATGTAACTTTAATAAGAAAACAATACATTGTCTGATTAAAATGCGAAAGGTCACCTCAGTCTTCGGCTACTTGAAATGTTGAAATTTTGTGGCTCCTGTGCAGTTTGCTTCTTTCCATCTACGAGAAGCAGATGGACGAAGCAATGTTGCGTCTAATGAGTAACCAGTCAAAAACAGATATTTGTAAATAACAAACACCTTGACTAGCTACGCCGTCATGTGGGTCTACTGCGTGGTCATGGAGTTTGGTTAAAAGATCACAAAATACTAAATTGGAAGGATTTTAGCCCAGGTGCAGGGAATCCTCAAGGGTCACAGTGCTGCAGGTTTGGTTTACTGTTGCTATGGTAGCTAAGATGATCTGCCCTCTGGATAAGGACTTCAGCAAAAAAGTTGAGGCCCAGTACAATAAAACCAGTACATCCCATGGCCTTCAAAGACGTAAAAGTTGTGCTCAGACTGGAAACTCAATATAGCTTCAACCATAATGAAGAAATGTGAAAACAGCATTTATAACCTCTAGCTAGACTGATAGGCAGCTGGTTATATCTTGCTTTGAACTTCAATTACAGCATGATTAGAGATTTTTTTAACAGAATTGTATGGTATGAATAGCAGTGTCCAAATATACATTTCTGATAAGTACTCAGGTACTTAAAACCTTTGTGGTAAATGGCAATACATAATATCACAACATGAAATGAAATAAAATAAATTATCTAAAATTAAACTGCAGAATTTGAGCTTTTGTGAAAACAAGTAATTGTCATTGTTGACACATCACGGTGAAACGTGTCCTCTGCATTTAACTACTCAAGAATTCAAACCAACAACCTTTCCTTAACCAAAACACACTTCCTTAACCATTAGGCCACCACTACTAACAGGTAGCTCAATATGCATCCATATGCCCATCCAAGAGTGCTTGAAGATGCATTGAGGATTATATATGACGATTATATGTACAGCACATCTGTTTCTGAATGGTAGTGAATGGAGGTAGGAGTTTAAGTTACAGAGATCACTGCTATATCAGTGTTTTCGGATGTACTTCCCATTGAAAGTGTAGCTAGACTATTACAGCTAAATTAAATAAAAATTCAATTTGTCATTTTTATTCTTCAGGGGGAAATGAAGAAAGATTCTATTGTATTGATACTATTTATCAGTAAATATTTATAAAAATTTTACAATACTTCTACGCACAACACAGTAATATATATCTTAGCTAGTGGTTAAGATATTGCAATTCTCCTCCTGATGTGTGCATGGGGTTACTAAGGGACAATGAAGTCTATAAATTGTACTTTGTTGTCATGAAACCAGTGTTATATAAGTACATAATCAGGGTTATGTAAGGTAAGTGACGTTCCCTTTCATTTAAGACTTAAGGCTTGTGCCCTTAACCCCTTGTGGCGATTGTTTGATCAAAGTTACCTACCTGTATCAGCACAAGTAGAAAAAACACCTCGCTTATAGACTTGCATCGTGTTAAGGAGCGTTTTTGACACAATGATTCATTGAGATTCATACCTGTTGAGTTCTCTTAAAGAAAGTTTCAAGGATAGCCCAAAGGAGAAAAGCATAAATTCAAGGATCCAGGCCCCAGTTCCCAGTACAGGTACAGTATATGCTGCTGAATCTGGAATCTCATTCTGACCAAATAAAGGACCTCGTTGTACAGTTTCTGTGTCTGAAAGTAATTTCCATAAACCTTATTCCAATGTCTTATACTATCTATTATTTTTTTAGTTTTGCTGTACAGTAGACTGGGACAATAAGTTTCGGCCATTTTCAGCATGTCCGATGAATTACTGTGACTTGGATAAAAGTGATGCATAAAGAACACAGTGCCCTATGGCCATAGATGGACACTAAAACAGAAGTTGGTATGCACCTACTGAAGCTTTCAGAGCTCAATGCAGACAACACCCCCACTGATCACTTAAAATAAGCATTATAAAGAGATCAGATACTCAAAGAGCGACACAAGACAGAAAGTCTCTGCTAGCATAAAGACTGAGAGGGCTTGCATACTAACAATTATTTTTGCAGATGCACAGAAATATTAGTAACAAACAAAAAGTAAACATAAACTGGCAGAGGCATAATGGCTCATTTTTTTCCATATTTAACCTACAAAACAACATCCAACACTGTCATCATCTCCAAAGCTCTGATGCTGCGAAACACATAATGACTGAGCCATAGATCCAGGCATCACCATGAAGTATTACTCATCCTGTTCCCCACAGTCTCACTGGTGAAGCAGCCGGAATATCTTATAGATGCTCCATGGTGGCCTCTATCCTTAACAGGCGAGTGGCAATGTTGTTAAATCTAAAGCCGTCTATTCAGTTTGCATGTTTAGTATTTGCCAAGCGACTGCATTAGAGACTCAAACTGAATATTAAAGTCACAAAGTACAGCTTGATGGTCCTTCCAAACTCCTTTCTTTTTTATCGCCAATCAATATCCGGCCTGTTGCTTTATTTATTTATTTTTGAATGTGCATTTTTACGAACCCCTCATTTAACCTGGTAATTGTAATCACATTCTTATTTAGGATTCTATTCATTTGGTAGCTCGAGGTTAAGATCAGTGAATGCAGCAAGTTAAGCATATTCCTATTTGATTTGATAACTTAAATATTAAATATTTCTTAATGTTTTAATGGATTTAAAATAATTTATATATATATATAAATATAATTTTAATATAATTTTTTTTTTCATTTAAATTTATTCAAATCTATTAACTGAACAATGGTGACCTTGTTCACAACAATAAATAATGATTAACCAGGATCAAACTACACGCACAGACACACACATGCACACACACACAGGTTTGTAATTATATCTTTGTGGGGACTCTCTATTCATTTTAATGGGGAAAACTCTAATCCCAACAAGACAACCTTAAACCCTACCCACCCCTAACCTTAATCATAAATAACCAAACAAATTACGAGACTTTTGGCATTTTTACTTTTTTGATTGCATTCCGTTCTGGGGACCTGCAAAATAGTCCCCACAACGTCAAAATAACAGGTTTAATTGTCGGGAACATTTGGTCCCCAGAATGTAATATAAACGTAATCCCTCCCACGCACACACATACATATATATAAACATTTCTGCACATATGCATGGCTACACACAACCTCCTACAACTCAACAGACCGACCGCTTTTAATGCCTCTTTTCACATACAGGATTCCAGGCAGAATCTGGTTGACCTTCATCCATTCAGCAGAAAGTAATGCAGTAATATAGTATTACATGTAATACAGGGGCGGCATGGTGGTGCAGTGGTTAGCACTGCTGCCTCACAGCAAGAAGGTCCGGTCCTGGGTCCTCTCTGTGTGGAGTTCGATGTTCATGTGGGTTTCCTCCCATGGTCCAAAAGCACGCAGGATATGTTGCTTAGTGTGTCTAATTTGGCTCAATAGCTGTGTGTGTGCCCTGTGGTGTGTTGGCAACTGCCCAGGGTTGGTTCCCATCAACACCCATTGTTGCAGGGATAGGCTCCAGTCCCCCCACAACCCCAGCTGGTTTTGAGCAGTTTCAGAAAATGGATGGATGTAATACAGTGGACTATATTGCCTATATTCTGCCTTAAGTATGTGACTCTCCCTTTACATGCTGAGGACACCATGGCAGATGTACTGTAGGACGATGTTTAATACGTACTTTTAAGTGTGCAGTACTTTTACTTACTAAACCAGTGATGCTGTCTGTTGGAAAATAGCTACTGATTGCTATCTTTGCCAGCGGTGCATATTGCCATATATATCTTCAAAAGTACTGGTTGTTCTTGATCTGCAGGTTGGCATTGAGCCCAAGTCTGTATGTTCTGTGTGTGCAGGTGGCTGAGGTTTTCAGCAGTGTCACATACAGTATCTTTAACATCCCCTCAGACATCACCTTTGCTGTTGTATCGTTGAAATTTCTGCCTCTTGGGAGGAAAGTGGATTTTATTTCTGCTGACATTTTTGCTGCCCTGGCCACACGCTAGTCAGTGTCTCTCTTTCGCTGATTGAGTCAACTGTTTCCATCAAGAATATGAGGTGCAAGAATTACAAGATCTTCACCAAAGTACCAAAATGCTGTTGGGCACCTAAGAGCTTTGTAGCAAGCCGAGAATGCAGTAGTGTAACTATTTACGTAACTATCCAACACGACTAGTTCAGTAAAAAATTAGCTAACATTTATAATTCTTACTAGCCTATAATGTACAATGCAATTTTCAAGCATAAAGAGCTTGAAAGACTATCACATCTTAGAATAATAAATTAACACGTAAAAATGTTATTTTCAGTATATCCTTTATTAATTCACATAAACAATTTACTTATTCAGGACAGCACGTGATAACATGGTCGGTTATCTGTGGGCTAGTGTTCAGTTCCCTTTCTCTTAATCAATCCCCTTAGGTGAACGGGTGCGCTTAATTTCCAGCCCTCAGTGAATGGACAGCAAATGCTGTTGTGTGATGATGCAACCTCCTTTAACATTGTGGTATGCTGGACAGATGGACAGATAGTTTGCTGCATTCCTTTGCTTATTACTCCGCTAAATCTAGATGACTAGTATCCTGTCAAGAGGCTAAGCTAGGCTATTGCCCTGTGCTGCCCTGTGATAGACTCTAAGACCTTCAAAGGGGTCTGAAGATGGATGAATGGATGGATACAGCCAATGCCTTACTGAGATTCACCTCACATTTTTAATATTCAATATTTAATACTAACAAAAGCATGTACTGGTATAGCTCATTGACACACGCACCGGAACCTTCCGGAAATGGCTGTCTACATGCTGCAGCCAGGTGTTACGTGTGTGTCCTCTTGATCTAGTTCAGTGGCTTATGTCTTCAGAAAAGAGGATCCTGGCTATAGTGCTGTATCTGAAGCTACCTCACAATGCAGGTAATGTACCTCATTTGTGACTCCCTGAGAAACCTCTCATTTGACACAAACTGAAACCAGCAGTACCCAAGGGGTTCTCCAAGAAGACACAGTACCAGAGGATTCCAGTCTTCATCTCAGCTCTCTGGATAGTGTCCATGTCTCACAGCCATACAGCAAGACAGGGAGCACCAGGACTCTAAAGGCTTGGACCTTCGTCCTCTTGCAAAGATACTGGGAACACCACACACCCCTTTCCAGTGACCTCATGACCCCCCATGGTCTCCAAAACCATCTACTGACTTCATAGGAAGAGTCACCAGAGACATTAATGTTTCTGCCGGGGTTAGTGAACCTCTCGATGTAGTCGACATTCTCTCTGCAGACAGACACCTAAGAGGTCATTAAAGGCCTGAATCTTGGTTTTAAGTTGGGACACTGACAAGCCTCGACACTAAGACTCCTTGCTCAGTTAAACAAGAACCCCGATCAAGGCTTCCACTGAAAATCACAGTATCGTTGAAAAATCAAGATCAGTGAATCTTTCTTCACCAACAGATGCCCTACAGCTGCTGCATCCCATGACCTCGCCCAGCACCCAGTTCATGCATTGAACAGAGTAGGAGCAAGAACACACACCTGACGAACCCCAGAATCATCCAGGAAGAGCACAGAGGTTCTGCCTTCACTCTGCATAGCACTCACAGTACCAGTGTACAGGCTGGCCATGACATCCGGGATCCCAGTCTCAGGATGTCCCACAGGGCAGCTCTACTAATTGAGTGCAATGCTTCAAGAAAATCAATAAGGACTGCAAAGAGACTCTGCTGATATTTGAGTTTGCACTTGATGAGAATCCTTAGGCCCAGGATGCAGTCAATGGTAGACGTCTTGCAAAACTAATCTGCTCCGGTCGCTGGAGGACAGCAAGTAATCATAGATCCTATTGAGGACGACCCTAGCAAGGACCTTACCTGGGCACTGAGAGCAGTGTTATCCTCAGTATAATGGTTGCAATCCATGCTATCATCCTTCCCTTTCCAGATAAGGACAAGTCCCATTTAGTTGGGATGACACCTGTCTCCCAAATGGAAGCAAAGATTGCTTGCAATGTCAGGAGGACATCCTTACCACCAGCCTGGAGAAGCGTTTCCATCTTGCCAGTGATCCTGTCAGTGGAGAGGGATGAGCTCTAACTAACTACACAGCACCATACTACAGAATGAACAGTACAAAATAATTTATATAGACTGCCGACAGAAAAAAATTATGCTTTGTGTTTATTTGTATCTGATATCATGAGCCAATTGAAAGTTGCATGTTGAATCTGTTGCTGTAAGCAAGTTAATGCATGATTAAATTTTTGCGAAAATCCCACATGGGCCATGTAGCCCCAGGAGACATGGGAAACCTTTAAGGCTTCTGTCACGTCCAAGAAGTGGTGTTCAAATCTGTGCTTGATCGAAGACAGTGGAGGTGTCACAAATGGGTTGAGGAAACAACAGGCTTTTTGTTGTGTGATGGACACAATCCCTAATCACATAATCGCAGTCTTCATCTAGGGTGCACCGCTGGTAGGCCAAAGGCGTTCTGTTCCTATTCCTGTTCCGAGTCATTTGACTGGATGAATTTATGAATTGTCCTCATACTGGAACGTGGTTATTTAAGGACAAATTCCTTCACAGCACAGTTCTTTCACACATTCAGTACATTTTCTTGAATCAAGCACAACCAGCCAAAGACATGCTTACAAACCTTTAAATTTCTCAAGTTTGATGGAGGTTTATTTGTATTGTAATATCGATGCCTAGTACCTGATTCATGTTCAACAACAACAGCCCCCGCTGCATCATTCTGTAAAGTGTATACAATGTAGGTTTACATGTTATACTTACAGTATCATGCTCTAATAAACTGAAAAACTGAACTTAACTGTGACCCATCAGGGAACCAAATAGCATATTTATAAACAAATGGAAGAAAAAAATAGTAAAATATAATAGAAAATATAACCATAAAATATAACACAACAAATATATAATATAACAGAATTGTCCCTCTGACAGCCTGCTATTCTTGGACTCTGCTAACAGTAAAGTGATTAATCTTTTTTTAACTATAAACCATGGTTTATATCTTATCAGATAATAAATGTGTATTTTAAGTTTGCGAAAGTATTTTCTAGAATATATAGCTGGAAATATGGAACAAAAACATTGAACTGTTACAGCCGATCCCTTACCTATACTTCACAGTTACGTAACATTCCATTTGTCCCTTTTATGTTGAATTACTATGACATATAGAGCTCTTACTGTGCATTATTGCATAATTCCAGCATCCTGTGTAGTAAATCGATCACGTAGAAGGATTTTCTTTCATTTCATGAGCTCTGTTTCATTACCACACATGTGAATGATTACAAATTGCTTTAAAACTCTTGAGTGACACATGTGCGCTTGCAGTCAGCATTTGTGAGTGATCATTTTTGTCCACTTACATCATCCACATGACTTTCGGTATAAGAACAGAGGCCTTCAGACAAGTTCTCTTCAAAACAAGAGAATTCTCTTTAAGAAATTAAACTTATTAATACATAATAAAAAATAAAAAAAAAATTATTATGAAGAACAGAAAATACTAAGAACAGGATACTGTAAATCACGATAAGGTGTGTGGTTATACAAAAACAATAAACAACAATCTGGGGTAATGCGGCCGGACAAGGAGAAAACAGCTGTTAACCAAGTTGGAGTTGATTATTTTCATATAAGACATTATATAAGACATATAAGACATTATAAGACTTGTTTATCTCACTTTTCGAAATAAAAGTTTTTCAATTAGCATTTAATAATGTTTCAATGTGTTCTTAAAAAAATTGTCCCTATAAGGATAGAACATCTGGTCAGGCTGGTCACTGGAAGTGGTAAGTCCGCTAGGTTACCATAGAAACCGACAACAGCAAGAAGATTGCGTGTTGAAAACCAAGGAGAATTATTCTGATAAGAATGGCTGCTTATTTATGAATGAAACATTAATATGAGTATTAAATTCAGTATTAATATAACATTAATATGAGTATTAAACATTAATATGTTTAATAAAACATTAAAATTAACTAATATAGAACTGTTTTTAGGCTGCCAGAACTATCTGTGCAGTTACATTATAGTTTACTGAAAATAAACACCCACATAGACATCTCTGGACAAAGAAAATAGCATTTACCAAAGCTGTGGTATAATCCTTATTAATTTACTGCATTTTACAATGCATTACAGTTAGCATATATGTACACGCCTGGAAAAAAATCGGCCAAAACTTAATGTTGTTCAGTTAGGCTTTTGCCAGTTTTCTCCCAGGAGTGCAGAAGGAAATCTCTAACAGTTTAAAATTTTTCTAAACTTTCCAAAACTTTTCCAAAACTTTTAAAACAGCGCTTTCTCTCCTGTAAAACATACAAATAATCAAAGTAAAGTAATTACTGTAGGGTTGAACAATTTATCGATTTCAAATCGAAATTGTTTTTTTCTTATTGGAATTGATTTATTTTTATTAATTAATATAACAACTCAGCTTTTGTGATTTTGCGTTTTATGCTCAGGGATGCACATAAGTAAGTAAGCCTTCACCTTTGCTGAATGTGACAGCACTAAAGCGTAATTATTTTATGTGCTTTTTGCGCTGATATGACGAGAAATTAACCTGCACTGCAGATCGTTCAGCCCATCTTTACTGCATGTTGGACATGCTTTTCATCATATTGCCCTTGTTTTTAGTTGGGAGATGGTGTTGATTGAATAGCAGTAAGCTGTACACGCATGTCTGTAATAAATCCCACAATGATCAAAGCTGATTAAATAACGAGATTCTGGGACTCGTGGCAGAGGCATCGTACCACTTCATCACTGGGACCTTGGGGTCCCCCTATTTTATCCTATTTTGTGTGCAGAAAAGTTAATTGCACATTTGAGATGAATTGCGCATTAGTTTTCATATTGATTTTTATTTATGTTGAATAAAATAAGGATGACTGGAGTCATTAGAGGCAGAATCACACATCCCTTATCCCTTATACCCTAGTGTAGCCTCTGGTTATGCTCACACAGCTGTCTTTAAAATGAAGAATTTTTTTTTATTTTCCAAAGTTCTGGCAAATATGTAGGTGCATATACTATGTGATAAATGCATTAAAGCGATAAGATTCTCAACCTTTACTTATTATAAGTAGCAGCTGTTTCGTCCGACTGCTTACTAAGTGGCACTCAGCTAACTGAATTACAGTGCATTTTGTTTAACGATGTCTATCGTTAAATTATTTTTTTTGCTAGCCTGGGACCTGTACTCCATTATACACATTCACAAGTCAAGATTCTGTCTGATACATATTTGCTTTGTTTGTTTAACCTCATCCCAGCCAGAACATATTTTAAAAACTAATTATTAATGGGGCTGTTACCATAATTATTTGTAATTACACAACAGTTAGTTCCGACCAAGAAATGTCATTGAACAGGAGGCGTGTCATGACTGCTCTCATCAAAGTATAAACGCAATCGGACATTTCTCATCAGATGTATCACTCCACTTTACAGGAGTATCTTAAAAACTGTTACTTAAACTTAACCCTTTGAGTTGGCGACCCACCCCTGGTCCAGGATCCTTGTTATAATGCGTATTTCTTTTTAACTCGGTCTTGCTCAAGCTATGTTCTTTTTGATTGGACGTCAATTTTGAGTCGGGTTTGTTGTTTTAGCCCCAAATGCATAGTTTGCGTGATGATAGACATCACCAGTGCATCTATTGGCCCTGCACGTGGTGGAATTTTGTCTGCTGCAGACCAGTGGAAATGGGATGGACCCTTTGTGTGAAGCAAAACCTTGCACAGCTCCAGAGCATTCCGACCATCATCTGTCCATCATGCAGTCTGGGAGATATTAATCAAACATGGAGCCCCAGCCAACCTCTAATGAAAGACAAGAGGCTTGAAATGGTGCATTTTTGATGGGTTACTAACTCCGGCATGGTCTTTGGAGCCAATTTTTTCTCTGTCTCCAATACACACACCAGCAAGGTCACATACACATACAGAACTGTGCAAAAGTCTTAGGCAGTCCAAAGAAACGTTTAAAGCTGTTTATCTGGGTAGCAAGTGTACTTTGGCTTAGAACAAAAAACACAATTTAACATTAGAACATGTGC
>JAODJX010000002.1:1715425-1736266 GCA_026776945.1 Isichthys henryi
TCCTGGGTTGTTCCCTGCCTCGTGCCCATTGCTTCCGGGATAGGCTCCGGACCCCCCGCGACCCAGTATGATAAGCGATTTGGAAAATGGATGGATGGATGGATGTTGTATATGTGAATTATGAGAAGCTAATATAGCCATACCAGTGACATTCCATAAAAAGACCCTTGATCCTTGGTTGAGAAAGATGCTCCAATTTCCAAGTTCATTATGGGTTTTATCCTTTATGTACTACTTCTGGTGTGAAGTGGCAGCCATAAAAGGAACCCAGGCAGGCACAAAATTGAAATCAGTGGGACAGGACAAATGCCCTTCTTTGAATCTAAAATCTGCAATGCAATATAATACACAGCTGTCTATCACCCAAATAACTCAAAGATGGTAAAAAATCAAGCGGCATAAAACCCAGAATGTTGAAAGCTGACTTCCATCCCATTATCAAATCCAAGAAAAGCAGTATTAATGGGAAACAGTTGATCACATGATTAAGAGATTTGTACAACAAAAACAAAATGCACAGCCTTTGTCACACGTGAAAGGTATGGCTCTGCATTCACATCATAACAATTCAAAAGGCCTCCTGATCACTTTTGTGTGATGTGGAATCTGACAGTGATAAACGTAAGCTGATCTTACATAAACAAATACATCAACTCTCCAACAGTAAATGAAAACAGAGTGTATGAAAATGTTCTGTCTCTTTAGCAAAGAAAGTCCCGCTGTGCTCAGCTTCCACCAGGGGCTTGGAGGCACTGGTCAGTCACACCCACTGATCATCTCTGCCTTTGTGTGTCATCATGACTCGTACTTATATACAATTATGCAACCGATGCAAGTTTTCACGAACATCTGCTGATCACCTGCATATTTACCATCAACCTAACAAATTTAAATGTCATAATGTAAGTAAATTATTGAACAGCATGTCTAATTACCTTGGATAACACACATTCAGTTCTACCTGACTGCAACTAGTCATATACGTGAGGCTGCTCTGTGGGTTAGGAGTCTGTGGGAAGGTCACCGGTTTGAATCCTGTGGTCAGCAGAGTGATTTCACCGTTAGTGAATCCTTAAGCAAGGTTCTTCACTCCAATTACTGCAAGAACTGGTTGGCCCGATCATACATTGCTTTGGACAAATGTACCTAACATAGAAAATGTGACATTTCAAAGGAAAATACTACCATTCCTTCTTCAGTGACTGAGTTCCATCTATTGTTATTATACATTCAGTACAATGAAACACTCTGGTTTTGCTCATTAACAAAAGTCCTAACAATGACCAAAAAAAACAAGACACCAGATAATATAAAACTGACCACAAATTAAAGGCAGCAGCAAAATGAATAGCAGGATTAAGTTAAATAAGTAAACAACAAGACAAGAATCAAGCAGTAGCATATAATGTGTATTCCTGACTGAATTTTAAATAAAAAATAAGGTGTCCAAGTGAGCAGAGGTAAAATGCACACCTGGGTGTGGAAGCTTTATAAGCAGGAGAGACACATAATGTCTGGTGCTGGTTTAGACGTGCTCCATGATTAAACTTCAAAATGTGAAGCTAAGCTCATTACTGGCAAGTTTGTGAGAATCAGACTCAAACTCTTCTGGCGTTTCTGAACATGTGTATCAAAATGGCTCCCCGTTCCAAACAATGCAACCCAATATTTGAGTTAAGCAAAAAAGTTATATTTCTTACGAGGGATGTGCATTTCTGCTGAACTGAAAATAAGAAATTGACCTTGACTTGAACGTCGCCTTCAGACTATTCACTGGGCTTCATACTTGGACTTTACGTCGATATTGCATGTAAATATACTATATTAATAATATAGTATTGTTAGGTTTTAATGGCTTCCCTGTAAATGCTGATTTTCAAAACATGCATTAATGGCTTCCAAAGTTTTTTTTTATTAAAGGATAACACGGAGCAAAACTCTTTATCACGAGCTTTATAACTTCGTCACTAATTGCCACTTTGTTCTAAGGATTTAGCTTAACAGCATTAAAGGTGATTTTAGAGGTAAATTAACAGATAAAGTATTCGAACCATATAAACAGTTGTGCCCATTAGAGAGCCTCTGTTTTCCTCATCAACTAGTAGGTGGAAATGTTATAAAAATAAAAGGTTAGAATTATTACTGGACCATAAAGGCTCATTTTTACTGTACCTCAGTCTCCTTACCATGTAGTATCCAGGAAAATCATCAGTAGTTATGAAGTTTTATTTTGGAGGCAGACAAATGGCTAAATGTGCAAATCCACCAATACCAGACCCTTCCCTTTGTGATACAGTTTAGGGTGAAAATTAGCTCTGTGGAATATATTTGTCCATTAAATTTAAAACAGTATCATAGTCTATAGTTAGTCCCAAAACAACAGTGTTTTTCACTGGCTGCGAGTTAAATGCACAGATGCACCAACCTGCGATTACATCCCCAGATCTGGATGGTGGATTTTAGGCTGTGAATAGGCCTGGGTGGTACGACAGTATTAGAAATCCTGAAGGTATTATTTTTAATGCTATCAAAAATACAGACGCTCCTCTTCCTATGAAACTGATATTGAGGCGATGTATTGTAGTCCATGGTATCAGCATCGACAATAGCTAGGTAACAAAAATAATATCAAAGAATAACACGCCTGCATAGGATAATGCCACAAAAATAAAATGTGCCATGAAACTATTGGAGCATGCAGAGCATGCGTGAAAACCACTGCGCATGCGGCTGCAAACACAGCAGGTCCCACTGATCAGGCAGTGATGTTAGTGTCAATAAATAAGGGTGACTTTTTAATTCTTCAAGTTGTTTTTTGTAATACCATCATATACTGTACTGTATACCAGGGTGGAATGTCTTGAAGATATGATGGCATGAAAAAGTAGATACCGCCCAAGTCCAGCTGTGAACCTCCATCCTGAACTGCAAGACCCTCAAGTTCAGATGGAATGCAATAATTCACCCAGTGGACCCAGTAAGTGTTGTATTGTAAACTAAAATTGTACATGAATCAAAACAATATGGGTTCCCTATGTCATAACTGTTGATACTGTCCTGTGATGGCCTGGCATCCCATCCAGGATACAGCCCAGTCTGGTGTCCTATGCTGCCTGGGATAGACTCTAGGCCCCCTGGGGGACTCTGTACTGGATAAGCAATTGGAAGATGGATGTGGGACCCTGAACTGGATAAGCAATTGGAAGATAGATGTGGGACTCTGTACTGGATAAGCAATTGTATGTGTAATGTATGGATGAATAAATCATTCATGTAATTGCACGTTATCAATTGCTAAAGTGAATGGAATTAGGATAATATAAACCTTACAGCTTTATGTGGAAAATTCTTCAGAAACGCGAACTCTTTCTCTTTAGGAATAAGGTAATCTGTCATTATTTGACATTCCATTCTGATTTCTTTTAACTAACTTAATTTATATCAAATCCAATGTAAAAAATTGTTAAATGAAAGCAGGATATACATGTGATGCATAAAGCATTAAAAAGCTTTATTATACAATGAGAAAGTGAATGGAAATTATTTATCTGTGCATGCAGGACTGAATTGGTGTGATTTGTATTGCCCATAAACCACTGGTGTTTTTTACTAAACACAAAAGGATAACTGTGTAATTACTAATAGCCGGAAAAACACAAAATAATTTCCCATAGGAAATGTACCTATAAATCAAATGATCTTAAAATAATCAGAACAGCCGAGTCTGACATAGTTGAAAAGACAAAGAACCTAAATAAAACACAGACAGACTTTGTTGTAGACTGTGTGACACTAGCATCATAAATAAAATCCCTCAGTGTGTGTGTAGTAACTTACTGCTTCACCGCAAGCATATGATGATGGTGCTACGAGATTTCATTTAGGGGATAAACAGTGAGGATCAGCTGATAGACACAGTAATTTGTTCTGTGGTTGTCTATGGGGGGGGGGGGGAGAACAGAGTACAGCTTATCCCAATGGCAATCTCCAGTGTTAATGTTTAATACTTCAGTCACCCAACCCAGCTGTCCAAGTCCTGAAGGATCCACGATACAGATGAAGGCCTCATTGCAGCTTTTGACAAAAGTATTACGATCTTACCACACTGTGGTGCCACCCAGCTAAACTGCACAAGTCTGAACACACACCAACTCTGCCTAATTATGACTGGTGCAATTTTAAACATCTGAGAGTGTTTAAAATGTAATCTTTCCACTGGTCAGGGTTTAGAGATTAGAGATTTAGAGAAAAATTATATTTGTAAACTAGCCAACTGTCCAGTAGATTATACATTACTGATAACATTTAGATCTTCTATACTATCCTGGTCATTTTTATTACTTAAGAACTAAAGAACAAAAAAATAATACATATTTTCCATTTTCATGCATCTGAAATGACTGACAGTTAGTCGCTGTCTGTTCTGTTGTGATCCTGTTTGGCCAGCAGTGGTCTCTGCTAGCCATCCTGTTTCCTTCCCATTGTCTCCTAATCACATGCACCTGTCTCTCATTAGCCTTCATTACTCCTCTTTACAGTCACCCATTCAAGTTCAGTTCCTCAGCTCCAGCCCTGGCAATGTTAGTGTGCCTCTCAGTGATGGTTAGTCTTGCTCTGTTACCCTGTGTTGTGAGTCAGTGTGTCATAGTCCCTTTCTCCAATATCATACCCCTAAGTCTGGTTAACCGTAAGATCTCCCTATCATTCCTCCTGGCTTCATAGTTGGACCCCTTGCAGTCCTTTGTTTTTCTGTACCTCACCTTGGAATAAAACCCCATCCGTAAACCTGAAGACTGGGTTGTTTCTCCTTCACCCCATCATAACAGTTAGAATGGGCAAGGTGACTAAAATTGCCAATCGTTTTAAATCCCTTTCAAATCATGTGGAACATGCAACTCAATGGATAAATAAAACAGTTCCATATAAGATACACAAAGGTAAATACAGCTTCAAAAGTTAAACCTCAAACTCTATATTCAAAACATTCAGAGGCTAAAATTTTCTGATAGCAAATTTCAAAAGCTTAATATGGCTTTCAAGAAAAACGTAATATCAAAAATTCTGTGATGATCTCAGTTTTGGGTGACTCAAACTTGACAATGCTGCTGTCATGAAAAGGTCGATTCAAAATGCAAAACCACTTTCCATGCAGTCTGCTTGAACATCTTACTTAACCTAGGACTGAGGAAAAATCTAGGAGAAGGCTGCAGAAGAAATAGCGCGAGATAAATTGTGTAGCACTTTCGTAGCGGATATTCGGCATAACACTGCATGTGGTTTGCTTGGAAAGTTTTAAGTACAAAATAAACAGTGGCTCCCTAACGTCTACAAGGTGTTATTTATTTAAATGCAGAACTTAATATGCACCTGGATTATTAAAACGGCTTTGCATGTCGCACACTTGTTGGTAAAACTTTTAAAGTTTATAGATTCTTGTTTTTTTATTATTATTATTTATTTCATAAATGTGGAACAGTGAAACTAAACGTAATATGTCATGCTTTACATTACGCGGTTATATCTGCAGGTGATTTTCATTTCCATGGAATTTTTCCCGGTGAGCCTTAAACGTGCCTTAAAAATTAGATAGGCCTATATAGAAAGGACATCAAGGTTAAAATATTAAAATAACACCTTACCTGCATTCCTGAGCTTCTTGTTCCTAAATACGGTTAAAATAACAAGAAAGTTGCCGAGGATGTCAACGACTATGGTGAATATCAGCACGCTGGCCAGCGCTGTCGTCACACCCGCCGAAGAGGTCGGAACTGCCAGGCTGCTTCTATTCGGACCGTATGGCAAACAATCGATACAGCTCACGTTAACTTCAAACTCCATAATCACTATTATGATACTCCTCTTCCGCAAAAATGGAAACCTATTCAAAACAAAATGCATGTATTCAATGAGCAATTGGATCGAGGCTGAAAACATTTAACTTTTGCCATTAAGGCACGCAAATACATGGTATCTGCTAAAGCGTAGCGGCGCTTTGCCTGCTATTCCGGTGAGTTGTAATTTTAATTTGGCGTCATTTTAAAGTATTAAAGCACGGGAATGTCTGTAATTATCCAGATGTTTGCGGCTGTTAATTTTGCCCTTGCATTTCCGATTGCACGGTACTTCGTGCAACGAAAGCGCCCTGTATGTATCATGTATCCAGTCTGTCGTTACGCACTGAGTTAAAAAATCCATTCGGGTGCAAACTTGAATGAAGAGTAATGAGCTGCGGTGTGTAAATCATCTCTGTATCTCTATAGCTTTACTCATCGGTGCCTTCTACCCCCGTGGGGCAGGCATGAGGGGGTGGTAATTTCTACTTCTTCAGAAATAGAATAGAGATGAGAATATCCTACACAGCAATCTCGTGTCCAAAACCGCTGAAGGCTTTCCGGAGGTGTGGAGCAACATGCATCTACGGTACTCATGCTCTCATTCACAAGAGCTGTGAGTGTGAACCGTGCGTGTTTTATTTTGTGTGCGTGTGATATACATGTGCGTCGACCTTTGAGACAAGTTCCAGATTGGGTCTTATTCTTTTTCACACTTGCATTGAATATGCATGACACTCCATCTTACGCGACGCATCACAGCCAATACAGCAGTCATTGGAGATTTGTGTAAGTGTGACCCGTCAGTGGAATAAAAATGAGTTTCAATTTTGACTAATTCTGCGGTTAAAATGTGTACACTAACCTAATCATTCTGTAATTTGTTATAGATTTTCTTAGGCGCATTGAGGCAAAACGCTGTCAAAGACGCACTTAGGTTTTGTACTATTGCCTATAGAATTTTCTACAAACGCCAATGTAGTTGCAGAGCAATGTGTGTTGTGTTAAAATCTATATAAATTAGGCTTCAATAGCTTATATAAACCTGATATGTTTTAGTAAGTTTGATGCTATGTGTATTTGGATGTTCATAAATAAATACATTTTGGTATTTATCTGTTTTGCCTAAATTCTTATCATATTTGCATATAAATAACAGGGACTTCTATCCAAAACTGTTTTTTTTTTCAAATAGAGATATCAATCTCACTGATATTAAATCATTTATTAGCTTGATGTGTAATTTTAACGTATCTGAAATGTAGTTATATGCTCCATATGTTGCCGTCGTCCTGCGCGACTTAATCTCTTATTGAATCATCAAATATCCCCGGAGCGAATGGCTTCATTCATCTTTTATGTATTGCAGAAAAAATGGTTTAAAACATGGAAATGGCGCCACCGTGCGAATTGGATGTGATATAATGACAAGTCTAGTATAACGTCTTTAAGACATAAATAATACGTGACATGTAAGTTTGAAGCTTTTTTGGATTTGAACCGTTTGCCACTATAGAGTAGCAATTTTTGATAAAAAAAAACTACGTTATTAATTTAATGGTAGGCTATTTCAGTAAATTATAGGCCTAATGTTAATTGTAAAATGATACGCAGAACTGGTTAGAAAACTTGTACAAAGCGTCCAAGTTAACGCGTAATAAAAAAGGGAAAAATAGATTTAATGTATCGCCGATGTGTGCTAAGGTACTTAAAATGACAAGGATGAGAACGAGGATATTTTTGGATAGCTGGATGACTGGTGGAGATGTACCGACCTTCTTCAGTTCTTTACTGAATTAGGCCCAGATGACCAGTAGCAAAAATTCTGAAGTTCTACCACTATATACATTTCATACAATGTTTGGCTAATCGGTCCCAAGTTACCTACGCAGACTCATTTAACGTGCCCTTTCGTGATTAGTTGCGAGCAACATTTTCATTTGATTTATTTGTATTCACTAACAGACCTACTGGAAAGTCCATCAGGTAACTGAACATCTGTGTCCCTTTCCAACATCCCAGTAAAACTCAGCAAGAATCTTCTCCACTGCACTGCTCACTAATATATCAACAATTTAATACCTCATACTATTAACTTACGTTAGCATTTCAAATAAATTTACTTCGTAGAAATTTTGACAGCCATTTTAGAGAGAATTTTCTATTTTTATTCCATCCCTAGCTGATCTCACTATCTGTAGTTTTTAAATGCATTTATTTACTGTTAGGTTTCTGTCTTTTCCTTGTGAGTTCCACATGTAAGAATGCACAACACGCCTAACTCTGAACCTGTACTTTTGTCCAGAAATATACCAGGCATCAGTTTCACCTGTAGTTTCTCTGATCCTGGATATAGCCAGAGCTGAATGTTTTTTTTTTTTATTATACTTGAACCACTTTCAAAACATCTGCCAGTATAATTAAAACATAAAGTGATACATACAGCATCACTGGTCACTGATTTAAGAAATCAGGACACGTAGATGATATACAGGAACCTGTCATGTGACGTTAAAGAACACGTTGGTGGTACATAAATTCTAGCCTCATGTCCAAAAGAGACAGAGACGATCCTAATTAATGATGGGGGCAGTGCCTGGCTCAGTGGGCTAAGCCTCTATTTCAGTGACTGTAAAGTCACCACTTCAAGCCTGGCCTCTTCACATCTACAGGTCTTTGCGCAAGGCCCTTAACCCCCTTGGGCACTGCTATGCATGGCTGCCCCTAGCAGCCAGCTTGCTCTCAACTACAGAGAAAGTATGAATTATTGTTATTAAACAGTATTACCACAAAACCACAATCAGATCATTCCAAAAGCAAGAACAATGACGTTAATTCTGTGCCTTACATCTTATGCCTGCTTTTGAAAAACAATTTTCAGACAAAAAAAATTCACACATTTGGTACAATCTAAACCAGCAAGAACGCGTAATCACCTGATTAGGGTCATGGGATCATTCTAGACCATGAAAGCATGGTGTCCCGATTCTTGCCCCACCTGAGTTCCTAAATTAAGCTTAGCAATGGTGTCAGGCCAGAATAATCAGCATTTTTTTAATCACCAAAACACCCAAGGACAACGAGGTAACTTGCACACTAAATGTTTACTAGTTTGCCTAGGTACCATAAATCAAGTTAAACCTTTTCACCATGAGGGTTATTAAGCCAAACATAAAATGTGTTCAAAATGAGAGAATTAAGTCAGATCAGGATCAGTATTTTGTGACAGGTTGATCAAGCGCAATTTAGAAGCTTAATGTTCAGACACACACAGGAACCAAGTTTAAGAAATCCTGAACTGTCATATTTGATTTTATAATACAACCTGTGTCATATTGTATTAGTGATTCACTACCACCATCCAGTGTTTATTTAGAGAAGTACAAGATTTGGAAAGAGTACCACTTGTAATATACATCAAGACATTTAACACTAGACAGGCAATTTTATTTTCTGTAGGGGGTCTGTTGAATGTGTATGATATCTGGGGGTTGGGGGACTACTCAGATGTACAAAATTACTACAAACCAAAAAAACGTTAGAATAAAAGGTTAGCTCTAAACTAAAGGTGTAAAACAAAAACACCCAATGCATTCATAAAGGACTGAAAAGAAAGTCACTGCCAATAGCCAAATAAAATTTTACCCTGTATAAAAAGGATGTATAAAAATATTTGTAAAATTGAGAATGAAGAAGTGTATGGTGAGCATTTCCTAAAATCTGGGGCGCTTGAAGTCTGTGGGTCCGGGAGGGCCCCTGGGAAAGCCAGGCATGGCTCCTGGCATGGCCCCCATCATAGCGCTGTTTCCAGCCCCCTCCATCGGGAAGTTGTTGTGCTGTGTAGGAGAGATGAGTATCAAGTCTGGGAAATTCAGCAGCCTCGACACATGATCTACATTACCTACAAGCATTTTCAAAAGATCCTTTCATTCCAAAGGGTAACTCGAGACATCAATGTCAATTTCAACTGTAAGAGACTTGACACCTTCACTTCACATATTCATATTTACTTAAATTCAAAAAAGCAAAAAAATAAAATAAAATCACTTCAAGCCATCTTTCTTTAAATTCGAAAGCTATTATGGCTCAAGGACATCATGTAACTGACCTCACATGCACATGCAGCAAACCTTTGGGCGCCAGTAATATTTTAGCCATACTGCTAAACTGCTCACCAAATTGTGGGCGTAAACAAATGCCCGTATAGTACCGAAAAGCTGGCGTCCAGCCAAATATTTCACGCTTCATGTGAAGCCCTAGTGATTATTGCGCATGCGTGGTATAAGAGATATGATATCGCCCAGTCCTAATTACAATACATTCAGTCTTTCTTCCTGAAGGATTCACAGAAGACTTCTGAAAAGTATTACACTGCTATGATGATGTTACCATTAAGGGTTTCGAATCAGCTGGCATGTTCTGCGGTCCTGCGTTTAGGGGGTTTCCTCCCATCGAGCTCCTATTCAGTCCCATTCCTGGACCTGGAACGATTAATGCCATTAAGACCTCGCAAAGAGAATCGGAAGCTGCGGGCAAGTCGCCGGAGCAGTGCGAACACGCATCTCCTTACCTCCCATGTGCATCCTCATCTCCTGCTGTCTCTGAGGGGGAAGAAAGATAAATGATGCCATTAATTCACTCTAGATATTTATGTTTGCTGCACATGAACATTTACGTGGTCCATGGGAGTGAGATTAGCCGATACAATTACCAGGGAGCGGACTCAGCAATTGCACTTCTCAGCAAAGCATTTACACCAACTGTTCTAGTGAATATAATGCATTAAGCTATAACGTGACCATAATTAAACAAGCAAACAATACTGAATAACTGAGGCACTAAAATGTTAACGCATCTATATCGCCAAGCCTGTCACCCTTATAGGATCAACAACTAAACAGAAACTTCTTTAAAATTATGAGAAGAATGTAACACTGATTAAGTGGGGGGACCTCATCTGAATTTAGACCCCAGCGGCAGTCATACTATTAAACATGACTGCAGGTTAAATATACACCTTAAATAAGTGCTGAACAAAGTGATGCTTCCTGAACCATTTGCTGTATTTTTTTCTCCCCACTAGATGGTGCTCATTTTGCTTTGTGCCCTTTTTGAACCATCTAGTGGGGTCAAAAAAAACACAGCAAATGGTTCAGGAAGCATCATTTTCTCCATCACTGCCGTTACTTAATTATAACTACCTTTCATTTTACAGCAGTTACATTTAAAGAAAAATCTGTTAAACTCAATTTCATTAAAAAAAAACCTCAAAAAAAAAAGAAAAAAAAAAGGGGGAAATGCATAAAAATTCATCTGGTAGCAGCACTTTCCACCTTTACAGTGAAAGTGTTTAGGTTGTGTTAAACCTGGTCACCATTCCAGGTAAACACAGGAGATTACTGAAAAGAAATAGCAGGACAAACAGGTAACACCTAGTGTGTCGGGACACTAGCCCTGTAACCTGCGCACCGAAATGGTACGCGGCGGAGGCTGGCTTCGGCTAACGAGTGCCTCACGTTTTCAGGGAAGCCCTGGAACCCTTCTTGCTGCCTGCGAGCCATCTCCTCGTTCTGTCGCATCTCCGCCTGCTTACGCTTCTGCATCTCCTGCTTCTCCTCCATCCTCCGGAGCTCCTCCTGCCGTCGGAGCAGGTCTGAGGACGGAGAACGTGAGGATTATACAGAAACATCCAGAGTACCTCTCCAGTGAGTGGGCGACAATCTGAAGGGACGCACTATGAAATGCTTAACCAGCTATACTACCAGTGTCAAAATCTACGTCTTAATGACAAAATCAAAAAAGTAGTTTAATTATGTCATTATTCCCGCTTGTTATGCCAAAACTGACAGTTAACTGTATTGTAACACTGTTTTGACAGACTCACAGCCATAGATACAGAATAATGAAGTAACAGGCACTACACGATTGTAATAGGGCTATGAAAACTGGAACTCCTTTAAACTATTTGGTTACATGAAAATAAACACTATCCTACGAAAACATTTGTGGCCAATCAATTACATCATTGAAATTATTATTTGCAGTTGTATTATAAACATCGGTTCATTTAAAAATTCTCTCTTAGGAGCCAGAAAACTTTCACAGAATTTAATAAAATGCCACTGCCTTAACCCTTTCATCCATCTTCCAGCTGTTAATCCAAGTCATTTATCCTAAAGCCTATTTCAAGCAAGACGGGGCCCCTTAACTTTGTTCAATCGCTAATTTTGAAATTCCCGTGAAAGGTACTATGTATAATGTATATAACCTGCCATCCACTACTAGCCTGATGCTTCTTTACATTCCCTGAAAGCTCTTATGCTGCATTGTTGGTCAGTGAATAATCTTATTCGGGTCTTGAGGTGCTGTATTGTACTGCATGGTGTGGGTCACCAGAGGTCAACCTACTGGTGAAAACGATGGCTGCTGCGAGCGATAGCAATAACAGGACTAGCTAAAAAACAAAAAGAATATTAAAATGGTGCTGTCACTGTGTGGGAGTATTCTGGATTTTTCCCCAATGATAAAGGTAAGCCAGTCAGTCCAGTCATTTAATTTTCATTCTGCGCACATGAATAGTTATAAAGTTTTACAGATGAAAAATAAGCTAAAATAAAATTCATTTCATTACAACAGGGAACTTCAGTCAAAAGAAGAAATGTTTCGAAGTAGAACAGAACAATTTGCTTGTGGTGACCATTTGAGTTTTTCCATCCAAAGCAATTTTGCCCAAGTTCGCGTGTTCATTTTCACACTACTGTTACTAAATTGCTTAAGTACATTTCCCATAGATCCATGGAGTTTTCTGCGATATCGAGGTGTCGATAAATGAAGCGTGGTCTTTAACTCTTCAACAAGGAGCTGTCTCCAAGCTTCCCTAGAGCTCAACTTCCACAAAACTGAGCCCGATTAGGCTCTGATTACAGAGTTTACAGTAGCCTGTGATTTACACACTTTCTATAAGTACCATCAAGTACTATATACCAGTCTGAAATGTATACAAAGTAAGATGGTATGAAAAAAGATGCCACCCAAGCCTATCATTGCTTTGTTTGGATGATGTGTAGCTTTTGCTCCTATATTGCTTACACCTGTACCTGAGCATTCACTGGAAGCTCAGTCAAGACACAGTTATGCCTAGTCAACTCCTCAACAGCACGTTTCCGATGTGCTATTTGCCTCACCTCACTTTGGACAAAAACGTCTGCTAAAAATGCAAAATATAAATCCAGTGATGACAAAGACCCTGTTTGTTTTTGCCATGAACACAGCTGGTGGTGAGTTCGATAAGGCCTGCAACGCACCTGCCGTCAAATGATAGGCCTCCCCACCTTGCACACTCACCCTGCCTCATCAGCATGACCTGGTGCTCGTGCTGCGCCCCCGTCATCTCCGCCTCCAGCTTCTCCCTCGCTTCCCGGATGTTTCTGTCCACCTGCGCATGCTGCTGCTTCTCCATGTCCAGTAGAGCCTTCCAGCGCAGCGCAAAGTCATACTCAAATGACCCTGGCTGGGCAAAGCGTGGGGGCTGCTCTCGCTCCCTGTGGGGTGCGGTGCACGGCCATTATTCCCCCCCCTCCTGCGATACAGATGGCTGAGATCTCACGCTGACTGCAGAACCAAGAATTTCACGGCGCAACATCTCAAGCATGTTGTACTGCTGGCTGTACCTCCATTTTAAAACCACTAATTAGTAAACTGCATATTTCAAATAAGCTTAAATCACCATTTCTTAGCTGATGGATCTTGAGCCAAAAGTGAGTCAATTTTCATTAAAATATATTTTCCTAATGTCATACTTTCCTTGGGTTTTTTGCATTGTGCTTTTCTTACTGCACTACGTTTATTTTTTCGTGCAATAAATTTGCTGCAAACTTTTTTTAAATATGGGTTGCAACTTAATGCCCAAGGATGTGGGTCCTGAGATTATGCCAGTTGAGAAGCACTGGTTTAGACAGATGGCACTGACTTGTGAAACTGCTGGTTTTTGTTAATGATCTTCTCAGGCAGCCCTTCATCTTCATCAAACTGCTCCATTGGCTCCACGGTAATCGGCCTCGGAGATCTTCAAAAAATAAAAGCAACATTTCCATCATCTCCTGATGCAGACCAAACACTACCGGTATGGCCAGGGATGCACGTAACTGGCATGCAAGTACGCATTCCTCATATATTAAAAAAATAATAAAGTGATACCTGCACCAATTCTAGGTAACAGCGCAAATGCATTCTTATTATGTGCAATTCAAAGTATCAATGAGCTGTATAAAGATTAAAATGCATGCTAATTTCTTGTCGTAGTAGAGCAAATGTACATAACACTGCTACAAGGAACTGTGGCACGTATCACTTTATATGACAAATGCATACTTACATACCAGATTTGTGCATTCCTAGGCATCGATCCGTAATTTGTCCAAAATCAAGCCACAGAACGCTACATTTATTCATATAGAGTTTAACCCAACTAAATAGTTATATATTTAACTGCTGCAGGTCTTGGAACCAGAGCGTGGAGACTTCACGCTCTCACACAAACTAAATCATTCACAAGAAAGGCGATGAACTTACGCAGTTAACAAGAAAGCCCCCTCTGCGCATCGATCCAAGGCTTTTCTAGCCGGCGCTTTGCTGGTGAACTCCACGATGCCTTTGCCCGTGGGCCTCCCCCGGTCGTCCACGATGACGATGGCCCTCTCCACCTGGCCGAAGATGGAGAAAGCCTCTTCCAGGAGCTCGTTGGAGATGAACTGTGGCAGGTTCTTCACGGTGAGAGCAGCTCCCTGAGTAGCGAAACGCACGCGCAGCTGCCTGCCCTTAAAGTTTGTGTCGTCCAGCTCCGCTTTCGCGATCTCAGCCAAGGTTCTGGTCTCCTACAGAGAGGATGAGGTTAAACATTATCAGTAATAAATACCCAAGGTACAAAACACAAGGAGAAAAAAGCGTTTAGATCACTTACCAGTCTGACAAAGCCAAATCCCCTTTCCTTATTAATGAATATCTCTGCAGGTTTTCCATACTTTGAAAACAGCTTCTCCACCTCTTGTTCAGTCACCCCCATTGGTAAATTACCAACATACAGCCTGCTCCGCTGGGTATAAGTCTTTTCGCCAGGCTTCTTGAAGGTCTGCAGATCTATTGTTAAAGCTTGGTGTAGAGGAAAAAAATTACATTAGCGTACACACAACCAGTTAATTTTTTGTCTACCACAGGTCTTTACCACTTTTCCATTTATTTTATTACTTTTAAGCATTGGAAAGTTGAGTGAACAACTATAAATGTCAAATAAAACAAGTTTCCTCTACAACATGTAAAGAGCATGTAACAGAGCATGTCTGAAATCCTATTAATTGGTTGTATGGTGATGGCATAGTCAAATTCTTTAACTTTAAATGCACTAATTAACCGTTTCACCCCATGAAACAGCAGTATTTAACATCCCTTGTGAAAAGAATGCCTAGAATTTTCTCTGCGGTTATAACTGCTATAGGAGGTTACTTTGATTAATCAAATATATGACATTTTCGTTTTAAGAAAAGGTACTCAAATGGCGAACATACTATAAATTTGTTGGCAAAGGATACTGAGTGTATTTTTAGTAAATGTTAAGTGAGTAACACGCAAATGTGGAAAATCTCAGTGTGTGCAACAACCTTCGAGGGGTGGTGTATTTTGCCATCACCGACATTATTCTCCGTTAATAACGCCTCTTACTTGCATTAGTCGGCTTGGCGTTTTCTGCATGCTGCCCGTTGCGGTTCGCCCCTTTATTCTGCTGGTACAGGGGGCCCTGCGCTCTGGCAGATCCATAACTCTGCTCTTCGGGTCGAGGCTCTCGGTTTCCTTGCATCCTGAAGACATTTTCATACTTGAAATTTATATTTTGACTACATTCATCATAAGCTTTAATGCAATTTGTTATTTCTCACAAAAAAAATAAAAAATACGAAAAACGCAAAGAGCAAGTCTGGGAAAGTATCTACGCAAAACTTTAATTCGGTCGAATTAAAATGAGGACCAGAATTAATGTTCAATTTTTATAAGCCGTGAAAATACATCCAAATAAAAAATGCATTCTAAAACACGTCTCCATTATAAGATAATTGTGCAATATTGAACTTAAGTTAACCATGACGGCGTCAATAGCAAGACAATATGATTTTTCGGTTACCTTGCAAATTTGTCTGGCTACACTAAACAATGCAGATCGTCATCTTTAGCAAACAGTAACCCACCGGGGTAACCACTATCTTTTCTCCGGTTAACTCGTTAACATGAACCATCTAAACACGGCAAATAGCTAAAAACATGTTACTTAATAAATACATGTATCGCTAGCCAACAATTAAAATCCAGCCTTAACACAAAGTATCGTTTGCAGTAACATAATCCAGTTTCTTTGTAAAGCGGTAGCCGGAGTTTGCACCGTAAGCTAAGCACGCTAAAAGTGCACCGGATACGCAGCTACACGACAGCAATGGCTCCCTATTCATCATCAAAACGACATACCTTCCTTAATCGATGTGAAGGAAGGGGGAAAAACGCAACGCGAGGAATCAAAGTTGTTCTTTTCGTATGATGCGACGGCAAATACGGAAATAATGAATCGGTGATGAGCAGAATAGGCAGATGTGGTATCGCGGCGGCGGTAGCTAAGGTGAAAGCGGGCTGACTTCCCCTTCCTCCGGCTGCATGGCCGGCGCTTTAATGGAAGAAAGGGACCCCAGAGGCTGCGCTTCAACTGGACCGCGTTTGCCAGGTTGCCAGGTCAGCTTGCGGATCTCATCCCGCCAAAACAAAGCCCGAGCAACATCACGGAGCTTCCTAAAAATAATTTTTGCATAACTGCAGGCAAAATTGACCTATACACGCACCCATTTCCATATATATTACACTTTTAATATAACAAACCATTTGGCGATTGCATTCTTTCCTCCCTAATTTCTTTTTTTATTTTCAAAGCCAATAGAGACGTATGAGATAAGTGAGCGGAGATACAGTGATTTGTTATAGACACAACGTTGTTTAAGGTTTACTGCATGTATTGTTTGTGTATTTGATGTGTGAATATGTAGTGTTATGATTAAAACACAACGGGAAAACTCCTTAATCAGACTAAATCGATTTGTGAAGAGTTACTGAACAAGATTTGGCAACCCCGTCCTTTTGTGTCTTGCTGAAAGACGAATGTACCATAGAAATTGTAATCCGACTGTTTTTTATATGAAGACTTAGAGACGAGGTATCTACTGCCATCTATTGTACTGGAGGGTGAAAACGAAATTGTATAATATCGATATAAATCATTGGGAGCTGGGAAACGCCGTATACAAAACAATATAATTTTCTAAACGTTTGTGATGGTCGGGGAGGCGATGAGGGGGCTTGGAGACTTTCCCATACAGGACGTACTTAAAATGCTTAGGACTATATTAAAAGAAAAACCTTGATTTGTTACCAGTCAACCCAAAGACAAACAATAAGTGGAATGATTTAGGGACTGCGGTTATGAAGGAAACAATAGTGATTTGAGATGTTAACCACAAAACAGAAATGTTTCTGGTTTCCGTGACACCGTGAACCTTAATAAATTTACCGTTCATTATTATTAAAAAGAATCAACCGTGTATAAAACACGACTTGATTCAGCGATGCAATTGTCTACCAGAGTGACTGAACAAATTACCCAGTGGCAGAGACATTTTTATTTACTCGATAATTTTTTTTATCAAGTTGTCAGTTAACTTCCATAGCTACCTAATATTAGCAAGTTATACAGCTAGCTGGCCCAAAGATCCTCTTATAGGCCTATCTGATTTTTAATGATCTGACAGGTCTATGTCAGAATGCAATCCCAGTCTGTCACAGGTTGTGAAAGGTCGGTTTAATTCAGTTTTAAATACGAATCAGGCATTAATTGCGCACCGAATTTATATTAGATATTTGTCCATTTTTATCCTGAGGTATAAATCTCTGCCATAGAAATAAAGCTCTACACATTCAGTTTTAAAACTGTACTGTGATCATTACCAGGATGGAAATATAGGTGGTTTTATTATAAACATAGTCATGCAAATCATATTATGGCAGGGTTGCCCATTCTCCCACATCTTGCGTGACACTCACGCTTTCAGAATCTCAATAAATCTGACGGCAAATCTATATTATTCCATTATAAACTTAAAATGAGCTACACAGAAAGCGTTGGGGTAGTTTGCAAACCCTACAGACTATTTACAAGGTAGTAAAACCGTTACATCGTTGTAAATGCGTGTGCAGACTTGAACTGAAAATCTCACTCCAGCCAGCTGACCAAAGTTGACAACCCTGTTAAGGGTTTTGATATTACAAAGCAGTTAGATGCTTCTTGTAGCATTTTTTGTAAGTTTTGTCTCTTTGTTTTTTGTATTCCTTTTATGTCTATGCGATCTTTCTTTTCGTATTTTCCATCCATCCATCCATTTTCCAAACCGCTTATCCATACTGGGTCGCGGGGGGTCCGGAACCTATCCCGGAAGCAATGGGCACGAGGCAGGGAACAACCCAGGATGAGGGGCCAGCCCATCGCTGGGCACACTCACACACCATACACTCACTCAAGCACACCTACGGGCAATTTAGTAACTCCAATTAGCCTCAGCATGTTTTTGGACTGTGGGGGGAAACCGGAGTACGCGGAGGAAACCCCACGACGACATGGGGAGAACATGCAAACTCCACACACATGTGACCCAGGCGGGATTTTGAACCCAGGTCCCAGAGGTGTGAGGCGACAGTGCTAACCACTGCACCACCATGCCGCCCCTTCGTATTTTCCTTTCATTACAGATCTGCCATAAAACTGTAGCGGTTGGTTTTGCTGCTGCCAGTCACTGGCTTTGTAATAGCAAATTGAGCAACTTTCAGTTAACCGATTGATTGGCTGATAGATTGATTATAATACATGCAAGCCACAGCTGGAATCAAGTTCTCAGAGAAGATCTGTCTAAATTATCCCTTTAGAGTACTGGTGTTTTTTTTTCATTTGTAGAACTGTCAGAGGAAAATGTGTGAAATTTGAGAAATGGGACTAATATCCACGGCTGATAGCAATGTCAGTGCTTCAAGAAAAGTACAAAGGGCGGCAGTCAGATATTAGAGGCACTGGAAGAGGTTATATGAGAGACCCTTTTCATGTGTGATTTCATAGTATTTTTAATAGAAAAAATATTTTTTTAAAAACAGACCTGATTATCACAGAAAGTACTGAGGTAAAGAGATATCAAAAACTTAAGTGATGGTCTTAAACCTCAGCTCACAAGCTACTCTCATCCAGTGAATAGGAAGCGAAGTCAATTCATACAAAACCAAACAGAATTATTGTGTCAGATGTTACTTTTTGCTTCAATAAAAAAAAAATGGACAGATATCTGGACAGAAGTTCTTCTCCAAAATTATTAATATAATAGTACAATTAAGACTTGAGGATAAATGTCTCGGATTTATATACATCCGTACTGGTTACCTTGGTTTACCATTATATTACGTTACACTTGGCTGCTGCTGGCCTGAGAAATTCTCATGTGTGGTTCCCTAATGGTGGAAAGAGCTGCTGAACCACATCCAGTCATCAGACTCCCTCTCCACATTCAAGAAACACCTCAAGACCCATCTGTTCCATGAAATCTTCCACTAGTCTCTATGTTCCCATAACGTTCTTAACATTCTTGTCATTAAGTTCTCTTATTTTGCGAATGAAAGCTCAGTATAGCTACAGCCAATGGAATCTCGGCATAGCTACAGGCATCCCTAGTCTACTCCTCAACAGCTGTGTGTTTGTAATGTGCTATTTGCCTGATACCACAGCCTTACATGTCCAGGGTTGCGGGTTTGCATGTTCTCCTTATGTATGCATGGGATTTCACCCAAAGTGAACCAAAGTGAAATATGACAAGCAAAGTGGTCATTAGTGACCACACTACTGCACATTTCTGAATTAGTTAACCCTCAATCAAAACTGATATAAAGTGAAATAAGGTTTCATCAACATCAGTGTGCTTGATCTGTGACTCTCAAAACATTTGCTAATACTTGGACCATAGCTGCCAGATTACCAAGTGGCAAACTGTGAAATGACAAGTACATCATGGATGTATGACTGTATGACTGTTATAGCTAGTAATTGAGCTTCACTCGTGTGAGGATAGGTGAGGATAATGTCATGCAGCACCCTAGACAATCTTTGCCCTGGGGAGGGCTGCCCGGGGCAATTGCCCATCTTGATCCACCACTGATTTTGTCACCTTGTTGTGGAGTACTTTACAATGGTTTGGTTCAAGCCCAGCTTTAGTGGAATAGTCATGTGCCCTTAAACCTTGTCTCCTTGGATACTGCTGTTGGGGGCTGCCAAGCCTGCTCTCACTTGTATGAATGGAGAGTGTGATGGGGTGGGCAAAAAGGCTTTCCCCATAGGGATCAAAAAAGTGTTGTTAGTATATGTAGTGTTATATATACATGTACAATCACTGCACTGAATAATCACCATAAAGAGATAGTTGTTACATACCTATCACATTAATTGTGCAACACTAAATGCTGACTGTTGCAACATTGTTTTGCTTGAGCATCTCCCCCCACTTCAGTCCTTCACAAAACTGCAAGCAATGAAGCTGTTCTTTTCTGTGTGATCTCCCAGGGCAGTGTATGAAAGTGAAGCTGTCCTTTTCTGTGTGGTCTCCGAAGCAGTGTATGAAAATGAAGCTGTTTTTCTCTGTGTGGTCTCCCAGCGCAGTGTATGAAGGCAAAGCTGTTTTTTTCCATGTGGTCTCCCAGCGCAGTGTATGAAGGCAAAGCTGTTTTTTTCCATGTGGTCTCCCTGCGCAGTTTATGAAAGTGAAGCTGTTCTTTTCTGTGTGGTCTCCCAGCACAGCATATGAAAGTGAAGCGGTTCTTTTCCATGTGGTCTCCCAGCGCAGTGCGTGAAAGTGAAGCTGTTCTTTTCCGTGTGGTCTCCCAGCGCAGTGCGTGAAAG
>JAODJX010000002.1:1755157-1782492 GCA_026776945.1 Isichthys henryi
CATTGCTTCCGGGATAGGCTCCGGACCCTCCGCGACCCAGTAGGATAAGCGGTTTGGAAAATGGATGGATGGATGGACCAAACAACACATCCCAGCAATGTTTTTCAGACTCTGAGGTCAGTATGTGCTTGATGTGAAGATGATTACAATATGGGGGGGGACAGGAATGCAAAATTTTTATTCAATCATGAAATGACACCTTTTAAAGACTTATAATCAACTGAAGAGACACAAACAGGACAAAGGATGCTTTCGGCATAAAATTCCAAGAACGGCCACTAGAGGGCACCACAGCTACTCCGTCAGGCAGTGGATGCAGGTCATCCGTTCGTAGCGTTCACTGTAACTAAAACAAGATGAAAGACATTATGAAAGAGTCAGCATTTAACTAGACTGATGCCAGGCTATGCTGTGAGAACTTGAAAGATGGATTGGTAATTATTTAATGGGTATCATATGGGTCATAATAAAATACATATGGGTAGAATACACCAAAGTCGTAATTATCATACAGTAAGATGGTGCACCGTACTACTGCCCTAAATTATAATTATTTCGATTATTATCATAACCGCAATCATAAACACAACAATGTGGGCTATACTTGGGCTGGCAGCAGATGAAACAGTGAGTCCGGAGGCACAGAGAACAGCGTCGCTGGCACTGCACGCACACCACCTTCTCACAGCGCGCACAGGAGTCGCTGGCCTGCAGGGGGCGCTCACACAAGGTGCAGGCAGGGGAGGATGGTGGGTCAGCTGGAAGCAGATGAAAGAAGGAAGTGGAAGCACGGGGTCAGCTTGCAATCACATTAAATAATTGTCCCATACATATTTATTAACAATAATACCCATAAAACAATAGCAAACAGTAGGGATTGCATTGCTACATTGTATAACACGCATCCTTACTGATATTCTGTGTTTATGGGGGCGGGGAGTTCGCTGTTGAATTGGCCCCCACCATTGCTGAAATCGAAACTATGCCCTTTATCATAACCACGTGTTTTACATAATGAAATGAAATGAACCGCTCTTACCTGCATTCTCAGGGCTCTGGAGTAATTCTCCTCTGGACCCTATTCGCATCTGGCCCCTGGCTGTGCCCCGTCGTGCCGAGGGAGAAGGAGACACGGTAGGAGTGGGAGAAAGTTGCAAAGAGCGGGCACCAGAGAATAACAACGCTCTAGTGTGCTCTGAGAGAAGGAGAGCGAGATATGAGGCAGGGTAACAAAAAAAAACACACACACAGCGTACACCTATAACTGCGAACGTGCTGTTAAAGCTTTAACAGTGTCATGCTTTCCTGTAAATTTCATATTCCAAAGTAGTCCATCATCAAGATTGCAATCCCATCTACTGGGACCCTGTATCCAGCCTGACCCTGACCAGTTTAGGTCTGCGGCGTTTAACTTCCGGGTTATGTTCTGTCCAATTGGAAAGCAGGTGACTTGGATAATATGCAAACATCCTATACACTGCATACACTCCTGTACGGTGTACTGCACCTATACTGTATCTGTACTGCATAAATAGCCAAGATACTTTATATAAGAAAGTACACATTCAAATAATGAAAAAGTACAGTAAAGTAAATGCAAAAATATGTAACATACATGTTTATTATCACTGTATAATAAATGAGATATGATATGTCTGCTGTCTCCTGATAGATGATCAGGTCTTTCCATCTATTTTAACCCGATGGGACCAGAGACATATGGAAAGCCATTTGTATAGAAAGCAGTTTGAGCATTTATTTGATATTAAAGTTAAATAAGGCTTTTGTTAACTAGTACCGTTTTTGGCCGTTACTAGTCAACTAGTGAGCATTTTGGCTCTCACCAGCTAACTGCTACAGAAAATTGTAGATCATTAGTTAACTAGTTGCTGGAAAAGAATGACTAGTAGGAGTTCTTGTTCAACTAGTTGGCTAACTAGTGTGACGAAATGTCCAACTAATGCTGACAACAACCAAAATGGTGGAGGAAACTGAATTCATGCAGAAGGTCGTTAAGCGATGCATAACTGTATAAGACTCCAGCAACTAGTACCAGTAAGTTTAACCTCTGCCCTCGTACTGCAGACAGCAAAGCAGCAGCCTTCTGGGCCAAAAGCATTCTCACCATAGACAGCCTTTCTTTCAGCCTCCCCCGCTACTGCCCCATCTTTCACACAGCTTTTCCTCTGGGGAGTCCCATCGGACCAGGGGCAACAGCGCTTTGACATCCCTCTCCCCCTGTTCACGCATCGAGACAGAGAAAGGTGGCACTAAATATGCAAGTCAACTTTAGTCCTTACAGATAGTAGAACACTTCAAGTTTTTACAGATGTGAAAACAAATGTGACCATTTTTATTGGCTGTGTGGTACAGTTTTAATTTATAAGCTCATTTTTTCTAGGTATACAAAATATTCTCTGGGGTCTTTTTGGATTAATTTGAATAGTTCAGTGAAAACCTCCCTAAACCACCATAAAAATGACTTGCATGGTTGGTAATTTATAAATCGGTATGGAATAACAGTATGGTAAGAAAATCAAAGCAACTTAAAAGGGTACGCAGATAATAATGAAGTGTATGAATTCATACTGAATAAATACAAGGACGATTAGTCAAAATCGTGATTAGTAATAACGTAGCACCTTTGTTGTATTTGCAACAATGACAACTGACTGTCGGCTCTAATCGTTAAGGATCAAGGGTTTCCCGTATGAATAATGAGAAAGGCACAAATCAATCATGAATAACACTGTCACACAAAGAGACACGCCAACGTGTCTCCTAAAAAAGTGACCAAATTGCGTTATTTTTTAATTATTCATTCCACAATGGAGCAGTTTTATCGTGAGATTATTTAAAAATTCTTAAGTGTGCGACAGACGTTACAGTACATATTCTAAGCAAATTGAGATTAACTGTTAATGTCCAATCAAAACGACCCAAAACTAAGGACTTGCATAAAATCCACACCAACTGAGAATTTAAATACACAGACCAGAGTAACTGTCACAAATAGCAATTCGCTTTTATATAAAACGTATTTAATTACAGTAAAATATATTTGAAGATTTCTTTGACCGTACAAATTATGGAGAGAGAAAAAGATATATGGACTTCTGTAGTCATTTTCATTTAGTCAACAACCTCCAGCAGCAATTTTCGTAAGAAAGAATTGTGGTCGATCTATAATAAATAAATATTGCGATTTTTAAGACAGCAAGATTACATAAGTACAGTTACATAAGAATTTTATTTCGAACTACGGCGACTGGATAGTTTTAGTGTTGTTAAATTAAACGTTTATTTTTCACCGTTACTTACTAGCTGCAATCTGCCATCTCAAATGTCTTCATATCTGTGAAACCTGCCGGACAGATGGGTAAAAAGCATTTGACTCAGGAAAAACACTACGAGCAGCGACACGCACGGCGATCACGTAAACATGCGTTCTGTGCTTTTGATGTTTTCGTGCGGGTTTGTAAACAAGGAAATCTGTTGTAATTTAACGGTGGGATGCACAGTAAATGTAATGCGTTACCGCCATCTACTGCACCGGAGTACCGCTTTTTAAATGATAATACTTTTAATAACGATACCAAAAGCGGGTGAGATTCACACCCAGTATGTAAAACATTATTACACGTAACCCAGTTTATCCCAAAAACAGATTTTACGTAAGCGAACAGGCAGCCGACCCGAGTATGCACAGTTACCTCGACCGGAAGTGCATGGGGTGACCCACAATACATCGCGGCACGCTCATCTAAATGCCGTGAGTCGCCTGTTGTGCTCAGTTTTAGAGACAGACGACGAAGATGGCGGATTCGGTGAGTAGCGTCTGTTGGGTCGCTTTAAGCGAAGTGCGAACTGTTTTAATTCGATTTTGGGTGCCCTGGACACACCCCGTTCCCCCTAACTGGTTCTCGTTATGTTTCTACATGATAGCAGGTGGAGGTTATCGAGGGGTGTCGGCTCCCGGTTCTCAGGAAAAACCAGGAGAACGAAGACGAGTGGCGTGAGTAGCTAGCTAGCGACCCCAGTCGGAAGGGCACGGCGCCAAGCGGTCATGGCGGTGTCTGAGCGTGCTGTAGCTGTCAGCTGGCTAGCTAGCTAGGCTAGCGTGCGGCTCCAGCATGTAAACACAGCCCTGACAGCCACGGGGCACCGGACGTCCCGAAACCGAGTCACGGATGTTCGAGCTACATGTTTCCCGGAATGCAGAGGGACCGTATTTATCCGACTAAAGTGTCGGGGAATTCGGCCGAGTCGTGTATAAAGCTGCCTAATTAGCATTTTGCAGTGTCTTGTTAATGAAGGGGAATTGCAATTATATCCGTCAACTAATCTGCTGCCTAGTTACCTGTCTGTTTCAGCTGTTTATTTCTATATGTCTGGCAGTATTTTTTTGTGATTTTATGTTGTACGAAAGCAATAAATTGTCATATGGGGACAGGTAATAGTTATATGTTTTTATATTAATGAGTTACGTGGAAAAAATCTCTTTCCAGCTCTGGCTGAAATTCTCAGTGTTAAAGAGACAGCGGGAAGAAAGCTCTACTATGTCCACTATATTGACTGTAAGTAAACTGATTTTTTTTTACTTAGTTTGAAATGGAATGCCTGTCATCCTGCCTTGTTTTTTCTACAATCTATAGAAAGAGTGAAGAATGCCTCATCAACCAAATGTACAAACATTCAATTTCAGTTGATCTACCCCAGTACAACCAGGTCATCTATTTCTCAAGTATTTGCTATTTTTTTGTACATTGACATTTGCATCTTCAGTCAACAAGCGTCTGGACGAATGGGTTACCCCGGACAGGCTGGACATGAAGAAATTGCAGTTTCCCAAAAAAGAGGCCAAAACCCCGACCAAGAATGGGCTCCCTGGTTCCCGTCCTGGGTCCCCAGAGAGAGAGATGGTGAGCGCAACAGTGCTGACATTTTTAGCTATAAAAATATTGTGTCAAATTCCATATTGGATTAGGTCTGCAGAGGCATTTCCCCCTCAAGGTTTTGAATGGTTGTTAGTCTGATTTTTAAATAAAATGTATGAGTGCTTCAGACTTGCATTATTTAAAAATTTTTGTAGGTTTTACTTTTTATATAGTGGTACATGCAGTAAAATTAATCTTAAGCATTATATCTTTGCCTCTGTGATGAGTGATTCAAATAGGGGCTGTTTTTTATTTAATACGAAATTTTTAACAGTATTGGTACTGTGCTGTATGAGTCTATGAATTGCATTGCTGTTTTATAAAGGGATTTTTTTTAAGTCTACTTTACATTAAATGTTTTTACCAGACTCTCTTTTTTTTATCCAAAGCAAAACTCAGTTTTACTGCTAGGCACCAGTTTTCTAGATATAGTTCATTTTGGCAGTATCACTAGAGGTGATGTTTGCTCTTAACATTGTTTGAAACGGCACACAGTTTTTGTAAATTGTATACAATATGTAAGTTACTGGGAATTTAGTATGAGAATGGCATGCTTTTACAACAGCTGCCTGTGTTGCATATCATTTTATATTTGTATTGTAAAAATAATTTGTAAAAAATGCATAGAATTAAGCCAAATGAAATCACTTTTTAATAATAATTTTATAATATCTCGCAGTTTCAATGACGAATATCTAAGGCAGTCTGTCTTAAATCCGCGTCTTGGAGATGTCAATATGCAGTGATGTAATAGTTATTCATATTACCCCAGAGGGAAATGAGATGCAGTGAATGTTCAGGCTTGAGTTTGAATGCCAGTTAACCCCCCATTTCTGTTCAAATTCAGAGGAAGAATCTAGATCAGACCCTCCAAACTGCTACAGCTCCGTCCAGAGGCAAAACTGTCCCCACACCGGTACAACTTCCCTTTATCAGTTTTCCACATGTAGAGTTAGAAACAACTGGCAGTTTCCATGAACCCAGAGAAATGGGTGCTACTACAGTATAGAGCAAGCATACCTGTAGTATAGATGTAATTTTGTGTTTCGAGCTGTGGTGTCTGCAAATTTCTGTATTGTGTTAAACAAGACTTCACCCTTTCAGGAGAAATTGATCTGTTGGTAAATGGTTGTAGGAGTGTAATCATAGTAACTGGACAGGTGAGTATGCCGGGGTTCCTTTCTGTGCTGTGTTTCGTTCCATTATTTGGGACAATTTCTTAATTTCTCTCTCTTTTTTTTTTTTTAAGGAACTGTACTGAAAACCAAACCGGTTCGGAATGAATTCCGATTATTTCATTCCTTTTGACAGATACATTCCTATACAATAGGCAATAAATGCCTTGTTACAGATGACAGTAACTCGCAAGTATCCACAGCATTGTTCTCATTGAGATTTTAGCACCATTGAGATGAAAATCATTTTTGGCGGTTTTAATGGTGCTAAAATTGTGATTGGTAAACGTTCTAGTTTCACGTGCACCTTTTTAGGTTAAAAGTTGGTATGTGGAAACAGAACGTTTTTCAGTTTCATTCAGTGACAGATCTGTGCTGAAACATTTAGCTGTTGATAAACCCCTAGTTAAAATAAAGTCTCATGTAGAACTAAAGATTTAGGTTTTTTATTTAGCAATAAAAAACAAACACTAAATGGAATCCCATTAAAAGTGTAGAGTTTATGCAATAATTGACTTCTTTCCGGTGATGAATGTGCCTGTCTTCTCATTGGTTCACAGAAGAGAAAGGCGGATCCTGTGTCCCTGACGATGCAGGTATCCCCAGTCACACCTGTGTCCACTCTGTCGGCATCTGTGGAGGCCTCGCAAGCGTCGATCTACCCAGTAGCACGGGAGACGAACACTTTCACTCCAAAAGCCCCTCGCGATGACCACGAGCCGCTCACGTCCGTTACCACGGTAAAACGTCACCTCTTTCATTCTGTCCCGGCACTCCCCGCTTGTTTCTTAATCGGATCGCGGGAGAAAGTGCCTCGCATGGTGGTGCGTTTCATACTTGTTCTCGTTGAGTCAGTATAAATAGCTACCTTCAGCCCGATTGATTATCATTCTTCTAGAACGGAACTGCCCGTCGCCTCATGCCCTCCCAGCCAGGCAGGAAGAGGAAAGCAAACTGTGTGGGCACAGATGAGGTAAGCACTGTCCCCAAGGCAGCTACAGGGGTCTCCTTTTCTACAGAACCCTGACTTACATTGTGACACAATAGGGAGGTCTTCTGTTTATATGAATGAATATATGTGTGTGTGTGTGTGTGTGTGTGTGTGTGTGTGTGTATCTGTGCCGATCAAACCAGACTTGCAAAAATGATTCTTTGCAATAACATGATTTCACCTGCCTTTGTGTAATGATCTTTACTAATTCCTGACCCTGACTGATTACTTTGGTGCAGAATCATTTTTATTATAAGAACAGCCAACATCTCCTCATGTGTTTTTTTTCCCTTCCTTTTTTCTTCTTCAGACTAATGAATGTGTATGAAAACATGATATAGACACATTTGCAGCATTTTCCTTTCCCTTTAAAAATGTCCAAAAGCCTGCAATCGCTTGTGTCTCCTCTGCTAGATAATAAAGGTTTTCCAGTATAACAGCCCTCGATGCGCCAGTGTCTATCTGCCGCCTGGAGAGGTCTGGTTATTTTTCCTTCTCATTGCCTTATGGTGTGTTTTTCTGCAGCGCTCGGTCTCGGACCCGTCGCTGACCTAATGGCCATTACCAGTGTTGAATCCTTTCACTCAATGGTCTCTCATAAAATAACATTTTCACTCCCTTAATGGGGAAGAATTTTTCTAAAAACCTGAAATGCAACACACATTTTTTCCCCCATTTTAATCAAATTAATATAGACGAGTCTTCACTCCCTCCGCATCATGAAGACACAATTGCAGTTTTAAAGATCTGTTTCTGCACAAGCAGGTTGGGGTTAAGAATCCATAACATAACATTACATACATGCATGTCCCTGGAATACTGTCGCATGCAAAAGGGGTCAGTGTGAAGGTATAAGAAACATTATTGATCCCAGGGGGAAATTCTTCAGTCGGAAGTATTTTAAAAAGTTGCAAAGAAAAAATGTCAGCTTTAAGTAAATAAATAAAAAATTAAAAAAACACACACACAGGAACTGCGGTAGCAGGCAGCTGCTTAGGGCAGCGTTGGAAGATCACAGTACAGAGAAATGTTACCTAGCTACCTATCACTCTGTTTAAGCCATATTTAAATCATTCTACTTGAATGTGAGTATATACAGAATAGGAAGACCTCATGTATTACAGCGTTTTTACAGAAAAGTTTTTTTTGAAGTTGTATTTACATGTTTGTGTTCATCTGCTTTGATCCAATGTTAAACTCCTCTAAAACTGGACAGTGTTCATGGAAGTTAATGAACTGCTGAATAAATGGATGTACAGCTTATGGACCAACTGCTTTGAAACGGTCGGAAAAATTTGCTCTGCAGCAGAGTGCCGAGATGATTCAAAGGAATGGAAGTTCCACTACAGTTAGCGGTTCCAAGAGCACCCATGCCAGTTTGCTGTATAGACAGGGAGGCTCAGATGAAGCTATAAATGTCTCAGTTTCAAGAACCTCATCTAAGTGTTAACCCCCCCCCAAATCACCATCTCTGACCAGGACTCCCAGGACAGCTCGGACGGCATCCCCTCTGCCCCACGCATGACGGGCAGCTTGGTGTCTGACCGAAGCCACGACGACATAGTCACACGCATGAAGAACATCGACTGCATCGAGCTGGGCCGCCACCGCCTGAAGCCCTGGTACTTCTCACCCTACCCCCAGGAATTGACCGCCCTGCCCATCCTCTACCTCTGCGAGTTCTGTCTGAAGTATCTCAAGAGCCTCAAGTGTCTGCAGAGGCACCTGGTGAGAAGAGATCCTTTGTCTGCCTTATCATGTTTGAGAAATTCAATGACAGCATTTGTCAGCGGCATTTCTGCTAGTTCCCCGGCACCAAGATGGCGCCTCCTAACATGTCCCCAGAACTCATCCTCCGAATACAATCAGATGAGAAAGTACTAATGTCTAGTCCTCATATCTGTCCACCAGACCAAGTGTAACCTTCGCCACCCACCAGGGAATGAGATTTACAGGAAGGGCACCATCTCTTTCTTTGAGATTGACGGCCGGAAGAATAAGGTAATCCGTCTAGCAAATGATGTGACCCCAAATGCAAGCAGTACGCATCATTACAATAATTGTTTTAGCACTATTAGTTTAGCAGAAGCTTAATGGCTTGTACCCTTTTAATGACATATTTCCAATCTGTGGTGCAAGTGTTTTCGGCTCGGTGCCTACACCTCTTGCAGCCACAATGCTAATAGAGGAAGGAAACAATTAGCATTGCATCTTTTTGTATTTGGAAACTAATGCATAGACCCTTTATTTCATAGACCTACTCTCAGAATCTGTGTCTTCTGGCAAAGTGCTTCTTGGACCATAAGACACTCTACTATGACACCGATCCTTTCCTCTTCTATGTCATGACTGAGTATGACTCAAAGGGTTTCCATATTGTCGGCTACTTCTCTAAGGTAATTGTTACTCCTGATCAATTTTTCTACAGTTTGCTCCACAATGGTTGTTTTAAAGCTAATATAGAGCTGTACTGTCTTCGGGGTAAACTTCTCCAGTTGAACAATCTTGTAAAATTAGGTGTACTCCACCTGAAACATACTTTTAGCAATGTTCTGTGTATATCAAACTGTCTGCTTTCTGTATTGGTGTTCTTTCTCGTACGGCAGCCGGGATTGAGTTCTGTATGTGAGATCAATTTGCTGATTACAGGAGAAGGAATCGACAGAGGACTACAACGTGGCCTGCATCCTAACCTTGCCACCATATCAAAGAAGAGGATATGGCAAATTGCTCATTGAGTTCAGTGAGTCTGCAGTGGTTAAAATGCTGCTTCAAATAGGACAGCTCTTATCTGTAGTGGCATCTCTACAGTATTGAGGACCTGTTACACAGAAAAAGTTTGATTGGTGCATTTTCTCAGGGCAGAAACCAAAAATTCTGAAAACGCTCCCCCACTGTCCTCTGTATACTCTGTTTTTGACAGGCTACGAACTCTCTAAGGTGGAGGGAAAAACGGGGACCCCCGAAAAGCCGCTGTCAGACTTGGGGCTGCTCTCCTACCGCAGTTACTGGTCTCAGACCATCCTGGAGATTCTCATGGACCTCAAGTCGGACAACGGAGAACGGCCACAGATCACCATTAAGTGAGCAGAGCAGTCCCCATTCTAAGTACAGCCTAATTAGATTACTAGAACTTATTTACTCCTGTTCATTAATATACTATGGTACTCTAACGGCAGCAAAATTCTGCTCAACTATTTTGTCACTAATGGCTTGAGATGGGTATCTTTGTAACAATTCTGTTTAACTGCAGTGAAATCAGTGAGATCACCAGTGTGAAAAAGGAGGACGTCATTTCTACTTTGCAGTACCTCAATCTCATCAACTACTATAAGGTGAGATTGCATGCAGTATGAACGTATCAGAGTATGGTCATTTTTGCTGCTTTCTTATGCACCCCAGGAGGAAATAGTCATTCTCAGTCCTTCTGCTACTGCTGCAGAATTGAATGGCACGGTGCACTCTTAATTCAAGTGGGTGTCCATTTTTGTAGGGACAATACATATTAACACTTTCGGAGGACATCGTGGATGGTCACGAGAGGGCCATGCAGAAACGCCACCTCCGCATCGACCCCAAATGCCTGCACTTCACCCCTAAAGACTGGAGTAAGAGGGGCAAGTGGTAAAGCCCAGGGCACAGTGCTGACTCTTTGCCTTCAGTGGGGCCTCCCCGTTCCCAGGAAGTGTGTAGGAGGCTTTGCTTTTGTATCGTAAATTGTGGATTTACCCTGAACAACACAGTCCCAGCACCCTAAGCCCAGAGTCCTCCATTTAGCGGCACCAAGGAGCACTATGGCACAACAGAACTCATCCACTAGCTCTTTTTTAATAGCTGTTTAGCTTTGAGTCTCTTGTACTCCCTCATCCCAAGTATACAACCGATTCTGTAGAATGGACAAGTCACGTCGCTAGCGTTCATCCAGCTGGACACAATCAGTGAAGTTTCAGGTTCAAAGTGGGGAAGTTTCTTACTGCTGTAGGATCCCTCACTAACTTTGTACACAGTTAATTGCATATCTGAACCAGAGTAATCATGGATTATATATATGTAAAAGTACCATTTGTACATAACTTTTGTAAAGAATTTTTCCCCTGTATGTCCTGTGTGAGAAGGGTAACTCGTTTTAAACAAGCTATACTGAAATGTTGGAGGAATGTAAATTTACAGGGAGTGGCAGTTTTTTTTTTAGGTGGGGAGGGGAGTAAAAAGTAATTTAGACTTTGTGTGTGAGTGATTCTTCAACGGGGACAATGGTTTAATTAAAATGATTTATTAATCAACCCCCAGGGATAACATGAAAAAAACACACGGATTCGGCAAAACAAAGGCTTCAATCCATAAGTACTTATTAAATCTACCTTATGACATCCAGCCTCGCAAAGTAGACATGACATGTACTAAGAGAGATAGAGAATAAATGAAACTGCTGCAGAATGAAGTGCTCAACTCTTCTCTGTGACGTGCTTCTATTCTGCAATATCAGCTGTTTTATAGGTAAATTGGCATAGTTTAACTAAAAGAAGCCAACTCACTGGTCATGGCATGTGTAGGCTAGTCTCCTAAGGAAAAGCACAGACCCAGATCGATTCTGGAATAAAGAAGAGTTCGGCCAGCTTGTTTGTGTGGCTTGACTATAGGTACTAAGAATCTGGTTGACACAGCTATGGAAAGGGAAGAGTGCAGCTGGACAGCAGGCCATAGGTCTTCTTCACAATCTTCCATCAGTCGTCTACAGACCCATGAATCTGAAAGATGTTGGGAAACTTCTCTCACAATTACAAAACTTTATGGCGAACGTAGGAAATATGCTTTTGAAATTAGCATTTATGGCCAGAACTCTAAAGGAATTACTTGGCATATTAACTGGTTATAAGAATTTTGATGCCTCCCTCAATAGTTAGCTAAAATACTGTACATTTACTTAGTCTAAGCTAAAAATTAAATTTGTTTCTACATGATTCTATTACAAATATGGCAGTACAGCACAAGCATATGTAATAAATTCAAAAGGTTCATCTGAAAAAATGACCTAAAACACTTACTGCGTCTGCTAATGTTGGCCATGTCATTGCCATAACAACACCATCATCAGAGCTGGGTTTTGTCGTAAGGTTCCAATAGCTGAAGTGGTGAAATGTTGAGGAGATCCTCACCATTCGATCCTGAAATTTCACACACAAAACCTGAAGCATATTTCTTCATAACTTGCAAATTAATTACAGGCCTACTACTTATTTCCACGAAGCATTCCACTAAGAGCATGATGGTACAGGTATGTACAAAGTAAAGTATTTTCATATAACAATCACCTCTTGATCCGAGGATGGCTTGTGGTCCTCTTTCATCACAAGACCGGTGTAGCCTTTTGGACAGCTCACCTCTGCCCCTTTGAGCTCACGGCCCCTGTATGACACACTCATTTCTGGCAGGGGTACAAATAGAACAACTATTTAGTAGTTTGCCACATTTACCCGAATCATTTTCTTTGCTCTGAAAAGCAAAGCACAAACTTACAATTTCAGTACATACTAACCATGTTTATGGTCCTGTACTACAGCTGTGAAATAACGAGAGACCTGAGCTGGTCCATCATGCTCAATCTCACATGGTAAGAAATGGATTTGCGGTTGCTCTGCTTGGCCAATGGACGGAAGCTGAACTGTGGTCACGCTGCCATTGGATGACATCTTAAATGAAAAGAATGATTGGTTATTTGCCATAAAAAAATTGATTTTAAATCTACAGGAAAAACTCAGAATCACTAATCTTTTTCCACTTGGTAGTTCACTAGTATTTAATTTGCCTTGATATTAGGCAAGTTGCAACTGGCGTGGAAAAATGACTAATGTTTTGCCTATTGATGGCCATCTCAAGTTTCTTACCTTCTTTCTACCACTAAGTGTCACTGTTGCTCCTCTGGTAAAAGGTAGACTGAAAAACTGAAAGTGTCCAAGTAACAGTTTGATTATTTTAATATCTTTTTTAAATGATTCTGTCAAATTTATCAAAATTAACTATTTTTTGCATATATACTTGACATATACTGCCAGTCAAAAGTTTACTATTTTTAGCAATTTAGTTAAATTTCAAGAATTATGTACATAGTAAATACTCTCAGAACTTTGGTGAACACAAAAGCAAAACGGAGGATGCAACAAGGCTGCAATGGAAGGCAAAGAAGAGGAACATGACAAGCTGGTGAAAGCTGGTGGATGACCAGATGGAAAAGGTGATGAAGATGGAGGAAACAGGCAGTGGAGAGAAGCATCAGAGAAGACTTAGACCTAACTTTGACAGCAGAGGTGGATACTTCAGGTCCAGAAAGCAGAAATCCAGACCAAAATTTTGTTTCAACCAGTTCAGTATAAAGAGTCAGTCAATGCACTCAACTAGTTGGTTGAAACAAAATCCTGATTTGGATTCTTATTTTCTAGACTTGATCTATCCACCTCTGCTTAACAGAAAGTGGGACAGATTTCAGGCCAGGTCTCAGGCAGAAATGATGATTCATGGCCCAGAGAGATGCATGTAGTCTCAGTTGGACAGAAATTGAGGCAAGGGGCATGCAAACTGGAAGTTGGACAGAGCATATCAAAAACATGCAGAAGAAGCAAAGATGCAAGTGAAACCTTGACCACCATGCCTCAGTTCAACATCCATACGCTGACCCCAAAGCAACTGGGCCCCCACCACACACGGTTTCTGAGGTACCATAGCAACAAACTGCAGACTGAGGCCAGGGAGTGACAAAAAGTCCACAAGAGCAGCTCTGCATGTATCCCAATATGACAAAACGAACATGCAAAGTCCACATACAAAGAGCTGAGGAGGGATTTGAACCTCCAGTACTGGGGTGTGAGATAACAGCGACAACCATTGAGCCATGATACCACCCCAAAGAAAACAGCCAAAAGTACTCTAGCTAAAGGTGTAACGGTTCTGAAACCAAGACCAAAACTGTGATAAAAGGAAGATTGAAACTCCCCCGTCCCAACTTCAACTCACTGCCACTGCAGGTGAATTCCAGTGAGCTCTTATTACATTACTAATGTCACAAAACTCATGTTTCATTTCACAATTAACACTATAAAATGTAAATTATTCTATTGAAAGTAAGGGCAAGCTGCATATTTTGTAAATATTACACATACAGTCAGTCCTGCTACAACAAATCTCACATTCACTAAAATTGCATACTAGAATACACATCCAATCGGAAAAATAAGGTCAGAGGAATGCGACTCAAACGTAGTTACAGTAAACAAAATGTTTTAAATACTAAAGACAGCAATACTAGCAACCAATATTATTATATGCATTTTAAATAAAAAATAATAATACATTCATAAATTATTATACCAATTGCCGAGAGCTGGGAGTAGTGAGGGTCGAAACGACGCTACAAGAACCATTTGCTGTATTTTCTAACCCCATTAGATGGTGCTGTCGGTTTATTTTGGAGCATATTTGAGTCCTCTTTTGAAGAGAGCACCATCTAGTGAAGTCAAAAACTACAGCAAATGATCCATATAGTGTCATATGGTGCATCTCCACTGCCATCACGAACCAAGCCGTACACAACTGGTACCGCAAACTGATGGTTTTCCATTGCAAAGTATGCAAGCCGTACCCGACCTGTAATTGCGCGGACATGGCTCTGCTGACTAGCAGGGCCAAAAGCATGCTTAGACCGAGCTGGTTGCGTCACCACCATCTGACTAGTCAATATGCATGGAGATATCATACAGCGATCTGCGTTGATATGCATGGATTACATGAAGGAAAAAATGGCATATTCTATATATAATAAGTAGTATTGCATGTCACGATGTATTAATGTATTCGCAATAACTCAAACCTTGAAAATTTCCAACCTCTTACTTAAAAAGGTACTACAGAACACCTGAACAGAATGGACTCGTAATGCAAATTCACACAAGCAAATGTGAATTCCGCTAGCATTTCATGCTTGCATAACATGGCGATTCTCACAATGCGGTAGCGGAAATTAGCACACAGAAATAATAACTGCACTCAGTAAATCAATATGTACATTGTGTGAATAAGCATATTTATAATTATAACCCACCCATGTTCCAAAACCTTTCATCCAGTACACAGTAAGCCAGAGGCACGCCAAACACCTATCCCAAGAAGGGATGCCAGGCCATCAAAGAGTACATTCACGCACTGCAGGAAATTTCAGTGCTACAATTCACATAAACCACATTTTTTGAATTACGGGAGAAAGCCTATCCAATATGAAAATAATATGTAAACTACACAAATACAAAGAACCAGAGGAAAGGAATAACATGTACAATCCTTACTTTGCGCCACAGCACCCAAAAATAGTTACATTACCAGGTCATGCAAGCTGACAAAACAGGTGGTAAGAGCCGGCTACCCAAAGCCGTGCAGTAATTTAAACCAACATTAGATTTTCACCATTCAGCTAGAGTCACAGGAAGGTTTGCTGCCTACATACTCCCTCAAGCCCTTACTCAGCCATAGACAATACACAGTGGTGGCACATTAATACCCTCGCACTCTGTTGGACATCAGGGTCAGAAGCTGCTGGAGATGAATGTGACAAATGCAGGATACTGGATGCAATGTGGATTAAAGGCAAAGGCCTGACAAAAGAGAGACTGAATGACAAGCAAAATAATCCTGCTTTCAATTACACATATTGTCTGCACCATCGACTAGTGTACATGTCGAAATTTATGTACTATAACATATTCGTTCAATTAATATATTCGCAAGACATAAATAACTGAAAGATAAAGTTGAGAAGACACTGGCAAATCCATTTGCATTCGAGCTAGGTGGTCGTTGTGATGCTACTATTTCTGTATTTTGGTCCTTGAACACGAATTTCCTTTATCACACTTTTGAATCGAACGTTTTGCAGTTTACATGCTGTTATGTGAAATGACAGTGAAATGGGGGGGGGGAGGCGGGAATGACTTGACCAATTTACATTTGCGTGCATCCAAAACAGCTCTTAGAAATACGTTTATATGACCTTAATCTCAGGCCAAGCTCATCACTCGTCTATTGCTGAGAAAATGTAAAATGATATCGTGTAAGAGCCACACACTGTGACAGCGGCCTCGTGAGCCTTACTCTTAGGCGTTTAAAATTGCTATCGGTTCTTCACCTACAAACACGCAAAGTGAAAACTGCGACAAGAAAACCGACGCAAAATAATACCAAGTAGGAAACGCTGCTAGCTATCCAGTCGGCACAGTAATGGACATTCACGAATTTTAGCTTCATATCCACAAACGTCAGTTTCGAAAGCTATCTACTGACGGTATTTAAAGAGAAAGCGCAATGTTATATTCATCCAAAAGACCACACTTTAAAGAACAGAGGATCTTTTCGGGTTAAATGACACATACCTCACCATCCACTTTCCCAGTCGCCGCTCCGCAACTCAACGTCTAAGTTTTGGCGCCAGATCATGTGACACAGTCACGTAGATTCTGGGAAATGTAGTTCGCTTTAGAAATCGGACTCTTGTAACATTCGAATTTTGCTGTAAATGTGCGCTATAGATGCTGGTCGCAAGAGTTCAGTGTTGATGATAGATCTCAACTGAATATGTTGTTAAACTATGGTAGGAACAATACTTATAAATGGAGTAAAAATGTATGTGGTTCATTTCAATAACAAGCGGTGGTCAGCCGATACGTTCAAATAAGGGCTAACAGTGGATATTCCCTTTAAAGAAATGATGTGAAAATTCATAAACCGGTGTTCTTCTTCCTTTTGGATCTTACAGTTCACACACGACGGTCATCCTAAGAAGTATTTAGGAACAATTAATTAGTGTCCACCTCATGGAGCGCCTGGTGATTGGCGGGGACACAATTTACACTTTCCGAAGTCTGAATGGGAAGTAATTAATGGGTCTGACTGACTTAAGGGACCTTCAATCCAAGATAGCAAGAAAACTAATTTGCACCTCGTTTGTGTCTCCTCCTTAAACGTGGTGACACAGCTGGTCACTGTGCAGAATACGCACATCTGGACTGAAGGGAACCTCCAACCCCCGGTGCGCTATAAAATACTTCCTGTAATCTTTGCATTTAAACTAAGTGAGAAAAGCTTTACTCGTCGCGAGCTATGCATTTAGACCAGATTGTAAGAAAGCAAGCGGTGCAGGTGTCCTGCCTCATACATTCTTTGCGGTCACTTGCAATTATTTTTACAACATTGCCCATTAATCGTGTTTGCTTTAGCAACTGGATGTAGCCTCGTAAAACGACAACCTGAAAGTTTTTTCCGTGCGGTTGGAATGCGCATCACGAGTTACATGGCGGTGGCGATCTGCTCGAACCATTTAATTTTTTTTTCTCTCAAACGCCATTCTTTTGAAATGTGTAACTTGTATGTGGAGTAGCATATTATTTTGTTTTATCCAATGAATAATGGACGATTAATTTTTACTGTTCATTTTTCATGTACCCTTCTGATTACTTATTAATTGTAAATTAGAGACCACACTCCTTTGTTATGATATAGCTTTAAGCTCTTTTTAAAGACATAACATTTAACCAAAATGTACTTTTAGACTCTAGGGCATGTAAAATGTCTATTTTTTTTCTTATTTCATTATATTTCCCTCAGAGATATGGTTAATAATACGATGAATGCTATCTCTCACATGCTCAGAATCATGCACAATCACTTGTCTACGTCATGTCACAAGTATATACATGTAGGCAGGCACAGAGAATGGTTATCATAACCGCTGTAGTTGTCAATGCTACCTGATGCTCAGAGCTCGTCTCGCTTTAGTCCTGCTTTCTAGAAGGTTGCCCCTGTTTGGTTGCCCATACCAACCCTTTGTTGCCATCAGTCAGAATACAGGAACCCGCACAATAACATTTGACCTCTGCTTTCTGAAGACAACAGTGGATGCCTTTCAGGCCCTGGTCTGGGTGGGTACGGGTGCGGGTGGTGGGTGCAAAGAGCAGGGGGGGGCTCCATACAGGCTGTAAAGTAAATGTTTACTTTCTGCCAATAAAAGTGAAACTCTACACCATGATCTGCTAGGCAGCTGTCTTCTACAAAGGCGGGGAATGAGAGAAAGGGGAGCGATGGAGAGGGAGAATGGCAGAGAAAGGGGAGCGATGGAGAGGGAGAATGGCAGAGAAAGGGATTCTGCTGTGTGTGAGACAGCCCAGGCTGGGGCATAACACTTAATTATGCGGGACATAAAAGGAACATACAGCCATTTAGCATTTGCACCTAAAGAAATTTCATTAACACATGACGATTCCGTTGAGCTTCAGGAATATTAAGCAAGGTCCTTTTGGGGGGCCCAGCATCTGATTTTCTGTACTGGGCAATTATTTAAAATTGTTATGTGGGGATTTTTGGCTCTTTTTGTTTGTCAGATCCAGTCAATATGGAGTAAAACTACAACAGCTACCAATGGCTGAATATCGGACCCAACACATCACAGAGCTGATATGAATATAGTTACCATTTTATTATACAGAAAAATTTGAAATGTTGATGGATCTCAAAAACATTCTAAATATTCCCAAAATGTGTTGAAACAAAAAGGTTCCTTACTAGGATGGACCAATACAGGGAATAATTTTGATCGAACAAATTAATCTAAATATGTGTGGAAAATCTATAATAAATCCTACTTAGTAACTTTTAGTAATTAACCTGAATGTAGTGGTTTTATTAATATATCTTATAAACACCAATTACTGTCCAAAATGTGACTCCTTTAAAGTGATTATATAACAAAGGCACCTTTCATAATCAGGGATTGTTGCCCAGAGTAGAGAAGTGTAAAACTGGACCAGATGTTTAGACAAAAATTTTAATGCCACAGTTTCCAGTACAGTGATAGAGACAGATTGATGAACTGGCTCATGGAAGTTTGTGTTTTATGAGAGGAAGTTAAAGGCTTGTTTGACAAGAAAAACACACCTAGGATCTTACCATGATTTTAAACATTGTTCCTGTGTCCTTTGAAACTTTCAGCATCCTTAACCAACGATATTTTTCAGCAACTGGAAAAATTGCTTTAAACATATATTACATAATTATCAAGTCTATGATTTGATTATTTGATTGTTTTTGTTGATAAACTGGGTTTTAAAAAGTTTTTGTGCTTGACTCCTTGTTGGAATTTGATGAAATTTCAAGGGCAGGATTTTCTCTTCTTTCGATACTCAATTTGGAGATGTTTCTTAGATTTCAAATTAATAAAAAATAACCAAAATAATCTCCCATAAAGTTATGCTTATTAGATTGAGCTCTCACTTTCATTTTGTGAAGAAAAATATTTTTATTTGATGTAACACCTGTATAAACAGGCTGGTAAGGCGAATACTGTGGTAGCACTCTTGCTTCACACAGCACTCCTTGCGTGATCTGAGTTTGTGTGCCCTGCAATGGCCCGGCACCCCATTTAGGTTGTACTCCGTGCTGCCTGGGACGGGCTATCCCACAACCCAGAATAACTGGTGGCAACATGGATGTGTCTTCGAAAACACCATCAGACGTCTTCTTTCCTGTCTCGCCAGGCAAATCACTCGATTTACATGGACGTCGCCGCCATTAAATCATTAAGTCCGAAGGGGACACGTGCCCCTCAGATTTCATAATTATTTGTTTGGACCCCCCACATTTAACATAAAATATTAGTTTTATGCCAGTGTGTCCACCCACACACACACATTCAAAATGCTTATAGCGCACCCGCTCATTTATACTGTCATTTAGCAGAAAAAAACGTGCTTTTAAAATGTCGATAAATGCGTCTGAATCTGTTCAATCTATTCTATTATACGTCTGAGGAAAAATCCCCAGCTAAATTAAAATTTTTTTGCAGATACGTATTACGTAGCAGGGCCTATAAATACAACTAAGCAAAAACACTTAGGAGAATAAACTTTAACGCAAGAAAAATGCTCTTATTTAAATTAATCTAATATTTAAAATGCTAATATAAACATATGACATAGTAATGAAATAATAAAATAAGCAATGCACAAAATATATATTATAATTTTGATCAGGTGTAAAATTCTAAACTTGGGTTTAATTTTTATTCCGTTATTTTTACAGGGAAGCAAACTTTGTTTAGTAGCCTTCCACATCGCAGCAGACTCTTTATTTAAGGTCCATCACATATTCTGTAATTTAATTTTCTAACTAATATGTACATTTTGCAAAGCTCACCCATCTCATTTCATTTCTTCGACTCTTCTCAGTTCCCCAGGAAATGTAACAAAACAGAACATAATTAGATTGGTCTGGGTTGGGGGACCCAAAATGGTATGCTTTCATATCAATGGCGCCCCTTGCTGTATGCAACCAGAAACCTCCTTAAAAGTTCGTATTATTTTCGTGTTTAAAAGTTTATTACGGTTAAAACCTTTTTTGTTTTTTTTAGGTGACAATTCACAAATATACCAAGGATTTTTGTTGTTATTGTCGCTGTTGTTGATAACGATGTTGCAAAAGGTGTGATTTCAGTAGGAGGCGAAAATGGGCGGGGCCAAGGAAGGGGCGGGAATATGGGTCACCGGCAAGGAGGTGGTGATGCTGAGAAGACCTTAAAAAGAACCTGTAGAATGCTCTTGCGGTCCTGCTAATAAGCCCAAAACGAGTTGGAACGTGTCACCCCGTAGATTGTTCTTTTCTGTTTTCCTAATTTGCCCTAAATAGTTTTATTCCCTTTTCTACGCTGGAACTTAATTTTGAGCGGAGTTTCAGACAAAATGATTCGTGGTGTCAAACTGGAAAACAACGAAGAATGGACGGCATTTTATCAGGATGAGGTAAGCAGGTGTAAAACAGGTTTATCGTTTTTATGGGCGTTTAAGTACTCGGGCTAAAATCATTTAGACTAAGCCGTTAGACCTATAGGCGTTAGACGTTAGACCTTCACATCGCAAACTTCTAATTGATGGCGAGTCTAAAGTGGGTTTCGGATCCTGGCCTGAGACTGTGAAAAAAGGTTTTAGTAGGCTGCAAAGTTCGAAATACGATGTTATTCCATCAATAATATTATAGCTTACGCACTATACTATGTAATATTCAATATACTTTTATGATGTATAATAGGGAAACTTTCCGTGTTAATGAAAAAAATCACAATATAGGCCATGAGGAAATACTTAAATTGTCAGTACTGAAAGAGCGCAGAATTTGGTTCTGATGATGTAGTCAAAAGGGAAATTAAATCAATAAATTGAATCAATTAATTTACTTAGGGAAATGGTTAATATAGTGGGTTGTACTTTGATTTGCATTTTTTAAATTTTAATTTCAAGTGTTTAAAAACTATTTTTGTCTTGCAAACTGATGTACTTCTATGATAGTACTAAATGATCTACAGCCTTTATAATTATTTCTTCCCATAGTGAGTGTGAATTAAATTAACATGGCAACTTTTCTCTGTGGAAATATTGTTAAATGGTAATTAAATTAGCATCACATGTCCTTGTCGTTGTCATCTGCTTTCATATATATATATTTTGCCGGTATAGTTTTGCTTCGAGTGTTCGGAAAATGCTTCAGTTTTATTACTATTTAAGTGAAAATTTTAAATAGCATTGTTTTCTTGACCATGAAAAATATCACAGATGACCAGTTATTATTTTATTATAATTCGGCTATTATTATTACTATTATTATTATTATTAGGCTATTATTATTTTTATTGTTTTATTGAGAGTCTGTATGTAGCCTACAGTGGTACGTAGTTTTTTTCAATTATAAATTTAACTTTCAATTAATCAGCCATTATTTGCTTAATTCACACTTTTCTCTTTCGTATTGTATGAAATAATAATAAAAAACAACACAAACATATTTACAGGAATTTAACGTTCAGTGTTTGTTTTGCTAAAATTACATTAACTAGGCTTATATCCAAACTTACGATGACATTTATTAAAAACGCTATTAAAAAACCCTGTAAACCCTGACTTAAGTTATAGCCGTAATAGGGCCTATTCACCGAACCGTTTTAATCAGTTGATGACTAGTTTTCTAACTTTAGTTAGTGCTTCAGCCAATGTGATGCGAGTTACAAAAATTAAAATCTTTGGAAAAAATCAACAGCAACTGTAACCTAACAAATTGTGCAAGACAACGAAAAGTTTACTAACAATACTTTTGATGACAGTTGTAACGAAGAATGAATTCGATGCAGGCCTATCTAATTTTATCACAGAAGGCCTAACTGATTAACAGATAATTATATTATTTTTGAACACATTTTTATATGTCACAATTTATGTAGCCCATCGCAAAAATAGGCCTACGTTTTTTAATGTAAAAATTAATTTTAAAATGTTACAGAATTTAACAGTATAAATAGTTTTAGGAACAAAACTGTGAAGATTTTCCGTGCGTAGCTGTCCTATGTATGGAATGTCGTTGCCTGTGTGTGGTCTCGGTGCGGTTAATTGAGTGACTCCTGGTGTAACTTTTCTTCTCCGACGGACGGAGTAGCTTAGATATGATTCACAAACGACCAACACGGGCCTATAATCACAGGGGCGTTTCTGACTTCAGAAAGGGAATACCAGGCTTTCGGACAGGCGCAATTATTGTCACCGCCTTTTCCACAACAAACCACCGAAGACAACGATGGTATCTTCCTGCCTCCCGTGTCGCCGTCTCTTTCAAGATAAAAAAAGGCGGTCGGCGACTGACCTAAAAGAGCGAACTAACAAGGCTGAGAAGAATGGTGTTACCGGCCGGACAATAGGGTTATAGGAAGCGGCTGGGTGGGTGGCCCGCATATATTTACATGGCGATACCTAGACGGACAGCAACGAGTTAATGAAATTAGATGAAAGCCCTTCGAATAAGGTGTGCCGATGGGGATTTATCACCAAAACGGCTGTGCCCATGCATAATTAAATAATAAGTATTTTCGAAGGAATGCTTTCTTCTTTTTAACGCAGTTTTTCTGGTCAATTACCACAGAGTAGTATGAGATTTCCTGTGGTGGAAATATATGATATGCAGTCCTATAATGTTCACTCTTACTAAGAGGACAATTTGACTTTTCTCTTTCGGTCCGTGCGTTAAAGTAATTTCTATTTACGGTTATTTTTTTTAAAAAAGGTGTTACAACTAATTATGACAAGACTGTACTATTTTTAAGATCGCCATCTTAAACAAATACGCAGAATGCCACCACGTCTTGTGGCTACATTTACTTTTTTATGTGAGAAATGTAAAAATCTACGTTTCTAGCGCAAGTGTGTATAACCCTGCCTTCTTTCGGTAACTTGCAGGTTTACCCTGGAGGTGGCAGCATGGCGCCCGGGCTAGGTGGATACGTGCCTTCCAATGCTCCGTACTTGAGCGGGAGCCACCCGGACACTGGTATCTCCTCCGGGGCTCCCATGGGCCTGAGTGCACCAGTGAGCCAGTTTGGGGTCCTGCAGCCGGACGTGTACGTCGGGGATGGCAAAAGGGGGCCGTATGCTTTCGAGGCAGCCGTAGGGGAGTCCAAGGGAGGATACCGGCGTAACTTCAGTCATGCCAAGCCTCCCTATTCCTACATTTCCCTCATCAGCATGGCCATTCAGCAAGCCCCAACCAAGAAACTCACACTGAACGAGATTTACCAGTGGATCAGGCAGCTCTTCCCCTACTACAGGCAGAACCAGCAGCGCTGGCAAAATTCCATCCGGCATTCCCTGTCCTTCAACGACTGTTTTGTCCGCGTGCCGCGCTCCCCCGACTCCCCGGGGAAAGGCTCCTACTGGGCCCTGCACCCCGACTCGGGCAACATGTTCGAGAACGGCTGCTACATGCGTCGGCAGAAGCGCTTCCGGTGCCCGCGCGGCTCAGAGCGAAAGGCCCCGCGGGAGGACAAGGTCCCCGAGCTCAACGACGTAGCCATTCCCTCCATCTCCTCCACCTCCTCAGATGGCTCTCCCCCGGCCCAAGCCCCCCTTGTGGTCGCCAGCCCCCAGATACCCAAATCACCATCCCCTCCACTTCCATTTCAACCCCCCAGTCTTTCTCCGTCCTCATCCCTCCATCCATCCATCTCCGGCCAGCATCCCCTCTGCCTTTCTCCCCCCAAGCTTCCTCAGGTGCCCATGTCATCTACAGTCCAGCAACCTCTACCTCCAGTCCCACCCCCTTGTCTGTCGCTTGATCCGTGTCTCCGTAGCGAACCGCTCACCCAGCACCCATTCTCCATCTCTCAGCTCATGGGGGTGGAACGGGGAGACCTACACCCTTATGACTCCTCAACAGGCTTCCCCAACTACTACACCCCATCCTCCTCCCAATACTCTAACCCCTACTCCACCACTTGGGACGGAGCTCCTTTTATGGGGGATTCCATGTATTACCCCAACATGTGCTCTGTCCCCATACTGAGCTCCTCTTGAGCTGAGAGACAGAAAGGGAGACAGAGAGACAGAGAAAAAGAAGGATTGTATACAGCCACCAGGCATCGGAACCAACAGTGCCTTGGAGAGACGATTGCAGACAAATTACCTCTGGTGGAGGACTGTATTTCTCAGACAAAAAAGGGAGATGCTTGGGAAACGTAGCTCAGCTGTTAGCATCTCGATGTTGGCAAGAACCAGAGGTTTCTGATAAAGGCTTATGTGTAACCTTTGTGTTAAGTTCTGCAACTGGACAGGGAGGTGATCACTGATAACTTTTTTGTTGGTACAGAAGGGAAGCTCAGATACATTTAACCTGTGCGGATGTTAATTAGCATTATTTCACAGCAAAAAGTTAAAGTAACTGGTTATCTAGGACGGCAAAAACGATTGTGTGCTACCCAATATCAGCAGCATTTTGTCAGCGAACAAGGAAACATTTTACATACCATATACTTGTATGAAATGCATTTTTCTTATCTTGCCAGTTGTAAACAGCAGATAATTTCAGGTTCCCGTGATGGGTATCTGTGTGGGTGCACACAAAATGTTCTATATTTTCAGATTTTTTAAGTTTAGAAAGATTCAATTATGATATCTATTTTAACGACGAACTAAGTTTTGCGCCAGAAGGCTGGGAACATCATGCAACAGTCAGTGTCATCTGCAACCTGTTAATGTCTTTATGAAGTATTTTGCTTGGTGTTTGAAAGTATAATGCAAGCATACTAGATGAAAATCAGCTAAGATTACATCAAAATCAGCATGACCGTGTTGACAGCCTTGAACTGTGAAAATATATAGATCTTCTCAGACTGCATCAAAGAAAATGAAGTATGTTTTGATAACAAATGCAGCTTCTGTTCACAAACCCAATAAATGTAATTTTCCATGAATCTCAGCTGTGTAATGAAGTGTGTTTTTCTTTTCGTCCAAAATCTTCGTTACTCCATCATTAATACAGAGTAATATATACAGTAAGGTCTATTACTGAAATTGTAGAACTGTATTACTGGATTCTCCTGAATGCTAATAACATCTTCATTGTTCCAATTGACTTTGAAATTTCTTTAAAACCTTGTTAAGTTAGATATTAAGATGTAAATATACATTTGGGATTTACCTTCCTAGCAATGGCTGAATTGTTGCAGTCAGATGCTGGTAGCACACTTTTGTGCTATCACAAGCTTTACATAATCTCTGGATTTGCACGGACCTCACATGTCAAAACATCTCCCAAGGCATCCCCCAAATGATTTTATTCTGACAAAAAGAACAGAGTTGAAAGTGTCATTTTCATTTTGAAGATATTTACAATCGACAAACCTTGCATACGCACAAGAGCTCCAGTGGACTCCTGTGGGATCTCGCCAAACCATTAGTATTATACTGTCTTAGCAGACAACATTGTCTAAGTAGATCTTTCTGGAAGTTGCTGGGCATTGCAGGCTACTTTACGTCAGCATTGTTCAAATACCTTGAGAGTCGAAGCTGTGCAAATGGGAATCCAACCTTCCTAACTAAACAGGGCTATTGTTTCCCAGCTTTGTAAGTCCTCACCCTCACTTCACGATATTACCCCTGAGCCCATACTTAGAATTCCTCTTACTGCCAAATGTTTGCAGAAAGGGTTCATGTCAGGTGCTCACACTTAAGGACTGAAATATACAGTGTCACACATTAACAGGATTTAGACTAAAGGGAAAAAATAACTAGTCAGCATTTAAAAGGGGAAAAGACAATGAGGGAAAATATGCAGCTCCGTCTGCATCATGTTCTCCAGCTATAAATCTTTTAAAGGATTTATTGTATTTTAAACATGCAACGTTTTCACTATAATGGATTATCACCAAAACCAGGCAGAAGGAGTAGTGGCACAGCGTGGTATTGTTCTGTAACACAGGACAGCAAGAAAGGCCGGCTTACTAGATCTTGCACTTGTTTCTAGGCAGTCATTGAAAGTTTAGCCTATTAGCACTTGTACCTAAGTTGGGTTCTTGACATCCGGTTGATTGTCATGCATTATCTGCCGCATTCGTTTGTCGCACTGGACAAAAAAATACATTTATAATATAAAAGTACCATTTGTATACTACGTTTAACAGAAAATAAATTATTAATCAGCAATAGACTCATCAATTAGTGGAAGTTTTCAAAGATGAGGACATGGGATGCTGGTTGAGTGTCCTTCCATCACTCTGTGAGTCGCATGTAATCACATGACAATGTGATAATTTGCGCAGTGAAGTATCTCACCACTGACAACCGGCCAGTGATTAAGCAGTAATTGAAGTAATGGTTTGGACTTTTACAATGTTTGCTCACTGGACTTCACATCATTTGAAGAAGTACAGTATATCAATTTACTTCAGGTGAGACGCATTTATAAATTTGCTAATTAAATTTATTGTGGAGGTATTGGGGTTGAGCCGGCAGAAAAGCTGGACGCAGCACCTACTTACTGACTGTCTGGACTCCAAAAATGTCTGCAGTCTAACCACAACATGAAGTTGAGAGATAATACGCTCTTTTGTAGGTTAGAAATAACAAGTTCGACAAGTCAGACAACTGTGGTTCTGGGAAATTTCACAATGCACAAGACTTACATGAATATGCAAGAACAACACTAGTTGCATGACCGAAGAGCAAAAAGCAGCGGTAGAAGCCGTTACTGCAGCATGATGTCCAGGACAGAGGTGGCAATGGCGGGAGTGGTTATCTACAAGGTCCTGACCCGCAGACCCGGGGGGGGGGGGGGGGGGGGGGGGGGGGGGGGGGGGGGGGGGGGGGGGGGGGCGGGGGGGGGGGGGGGGGG
>JAODJX010000002.1:1802604-1821607 GCA_026776945.1 Isichthys henryi
ACTGTGGGGGGAAACCGGAGTACCCGGAGGAAACCCCACGACGACATGGGGAGAAAATGCAAACTCCGCACACATGTGACCCAGGCGGGGACTCGAACCCAGGTCCCAGAGGTATGAGGCAACAGTGCTAACCACTGCACCACCATGCCGCCCCTAGCCGCTATACAGTAGCAGAAATTACAAGTTTGTTCACTAGAGCCTGGTGATCAATACTAGCTGTGAATTAGATCCTTGTAAAATTTTCTTTTAATCAAGGAGACAATTAGTTGATTTGCTAGTTGTAAAAATAACATCTCATGATCAAAGTCTTAAATTGTGAAGTCAATAAATATAACCAATGGGGTATTTTTGGTTGTTCACAAATCCTCACTTCAATAGTAGTATACTGTATTACTTTGTCAGGCAACCAGATATCAGTGATTTAAGTTTTGACTAGAATCGTTTAAAGAAATTCAAATGTTTTTTTAAAACATGCATAAGTTCCGTAAACTGTGATTATATGGCTGGTACTCGTGATATGTTTGGACATATTTATTGTTCCTAACGCGTAATGTATTTTGTTATTTTGAAAGACCTGATTATTTTCCAGATGAATTAAACCAAAGGATAGTTATGTTGGACGTAACAACCATTTAGCTGTTTCAGCCTTTTGCTATCAAGCCCAGAAATACTGTTTGTCTATCAAGCCCAGAAATACTTTGAATGCGCATGTAGGCATTTGAAGTAGTTTTAAGCAAGTTAGATGATAACATTTTCTTTTAGATAAACAAACCCTGCAGCTGCAAGTTTTAGGGGTAGGCATGAATGTTAAAATGTTAACATTTTAAAAAACATTTCGTAGCGGGTTAATGAAGTATAGGCACTGTGGTTGTACGTCGTCATTGTCAGTCTTTCCATTGAATATTAAGTAGTGATTGTGATGAAGCGTTTCCGACATTTCTTGCAGGTTTTCTTAGAAGGGAATAGTTATTTATTGTCATCGAGCCATTGCACTAACGGCCTGTTTGCCTTAGCCCAATGTTTTTGTTGCTTTTTACACGTATTCTGGTTTATTTTCAAAGAACCGGTGCCATTATGCGTATCTAGTGCTCAAGCAGCTGTCTTCTGAAATTCCCTCCATTGAATGTCATTTCTCGTGTTTCTTTGTTGTTCCCCGGATTACAATAAATGTTTTGATACTTGTCTGGAGTCACGTGCTGTTGTTTAAGAAAGCGAGGGACGTTAACGAAACTAGTGTTTATGTAAAGAAACGCGGATGAATGGAAACACAAAATATTTTCAGCAAATCGGTCTTAAGCGGTAATCTTTCGATACATTTAAATGTAGTTTAAACTGCAATTTCAACATTACAGATTTAAAAACAAGCTTGTAGATTGTTACAAAGGTGTGAATTACACGCAGATATTCGTGTATCTTGTTTTTTAAAATATACCTAAAGGTTCTGGAAAAATCACTTAAAATGTGCGTCCATCTTCCAACTGCTTATAATACATATGGCATAAGACTGGGTATATCTTGGACCGGATGCCAGTCTATCACATAGCACATACTCTCAAAAATTACGGGTAAATTAGATGTTAAGAGATGACAAACCGTCTACGTATATGTCATCAGACTGCAATTGGAAAACCAAAACCCTGCACATAACCGTATTGCCTGTATATTCCCTTAAACCCTACCCCTTGTTTAATCGAATTCCCTTGCATTAATAACTTAAATATTATTGGCATCTTATTATGTAAAATCTTAGATTTAATGGTTTTTGAGCTTTTATGAAATAAACGAGTGGAACATCCACTAACCGACATACCTCTTTATTTAGATTTTTAAACTTAAGAGTTAAATCCGCAGTTAAATTAAATCAATTGTATTTTCTTTGTGAACCACTGGCAGTATGGTGTTTGCTAATTAATGCGCTGTTATTTGGAATTTTCGTTACATGTTTTGCGCAAAAAAAAAACCCGGCTAGGGCTTTTCATGGTGTCCATATGGCCGCGGTTAAACAGAGACAGCTGTTGACAGGCCAGGCCATTGTGTGTGTAAACAGAGCGCAAAAAACACCACGAGCCACTGGATTGTTATCAAAGTTGCGTTTTCTAGTTCCGTCTCCCACCATAAACCATTTCATAACATGATGATGAATGAATAACAGCTGGCTTGTTCTTCAGATATCTTATTATTCTTGGAACAACATTAACTAATTACAGCGGTCGTACTGTTTTTATATTATATATATAATGTTGAAAGAATAGTGAAAGAAATTTTACATACAGTAAAAGTTTGATTTCATCCATACTGCAGTCCAGGTACAAGCTCCCGCTTTACCCTGTGAAGGTTAAATGCTGTCATACGACATAGTCACTGACAGAATTTTGTAATTATGTACACCTGTAGTTCTTGGGGTATAAGCCTTCTGAGCAGGACCTCTTGACTGTCCCTCTGGCAAGGGAAGCAATCCCATCAAATCTGTGTGGACACTTGTGCCGATCCTTAACTTAGCCTTTAGTGTTCAGTCTTAGAAAGGCGCAGGTCCATTAGCATTATATATTTATGTATAGCGTTGTTGGCTGTAGAAAGCCACTGCTCTGGGATTTGTAAAGCAGATTGCATTACCTCCATGATTGCTTTTTATTGTCCTACTGTATTCTTTCCTAAAGAGAACACAGATACTTTCCAGAAGCCTACATCGCTAATGCATTAGTTATATGACCTTGCGTCTTGTTTGGATTGTTACAATATAAAATCAACTGGGTTTATGATTATATCTAAGAATGTGACATTGAATATCATAATATATCTATTTGTCTGCACAAACTTTTGATTTCAGTGGTTATCCTTTATAAGGTAAATATGGTACTTGTATGGGTTTGGTGTAGAAAGCGCTATTTGAATACATATTAGGAATGAGGGATTTTAAAGTCACACACCTGAGGATGCATTGGATATAAAATGCCTCCATGAGCCAAATGAATACCTAACTAGGGATAACCCTAACAACACAATGGCTCAGCGATGAAAGGTTAGCTTAGCGCCTGTGTGCATGGAGTGTCACGGTCACAAGTAAATGCACACTGGGCCTATTGTGCAGACGAAAGCTCCGCCGGACTCACCCCTGCTCTCTGACCTCCCTTACCCTGACCGGTCACTGTCAAGGTCACTCGGGTTCCCAGCTGCCCGGTTCTAGGTCCCAGAGGGCTGGGGCAGAGTGACCCAGACTGAGATGGACTGACCCGTCTGATACTAGTCGTGCTACTTATGCAAAACACGTAGACACGTCACTGTGGTCATGGGGCTGGGGGATAAAGGCGGATTTTCAGAGATTCAAAGCTTTTTGATCCAATGTTGAGTTATGGCTAAAATGCTCACAGGAAGCAATGGACAGAGCAGTGAAAATAAAAAAAAGCCCTTATCCACCACAGCAATGATCTCTTCTCACTGCTGCAGTCAGCAAGGTGCTACTGCTGTCTGAAGGCCAAACTGGAAAGACAGAGGAAAAGCTTCTATCCTCAGCCGATTCGTATCGCAGTCCATAGCTAACAAAGTCACTTTATGTCACTTTGCCCACTTTCATCTTTACATACTGCAATTGCACGATTGTATTTCTGTTATTACACATGTTTTGCAGTCATTTTATCTTGAATGTTGTTTTTTATAATTATAATTTAAATTTCTTATATTTTATCCTGATTTCTTCTTATCTTTTTAAGCTATTTCTTTTTTCCTTGAACTGAATACATCTTTCAGCACAATACAGAGAGCAGTGGCAAATGCAATTCAGTACACAGTAATACTGCGTGTGATTGTCTGTGTGACAAATAACACTGGAAACTTGAAATGCGTATGTCAAAGTGGTAAAATATTAGCCTGCTTCAATTTACGACCTGCGAAAATATTACTCTCATTACTACAGACCAACAACATAAACTGATTAATAATCTCAGCCAAAAAACATCTAATGTTAGTTAAACGTACTACGATATATGAAAGATGACGATCCAATTAAAGGATGCAGAAAACAGCAAAATTTTGGATTCATCAATACACCTAGACTAGCTGCAGGAATCTCATAATAATATGCGATACGCCTTTGGCATCTACTTTCCGAAAAACGGTGCAATTGTGTTCACATTTTAGGAATGTCAGACAGGTTGACTGCATAGCAGGATTCCTGGGTTAATGAGGTAAACTCTTCTTCAGCTCAGGGTTACACATGTCACAGTACTAAATGGGTCATTGTGGAAAATTACATTCCACTCCTAAATTTAAGGCTCTGTTGAGTCTAGTTCCTCTGAGTGTATTTAAGTGCTGCCTCTTCGTGGGTCATTCATCTGGGTAACATCACATCAATGTTTTCATGAAACCTTTGTTAATTTGGCATATTCTGCTGGCACATTTTTCTACTCTTGGAGCATCTTGGCAAAATACAGTGACGCATGCCAGCCAACAAACATATTGCCCTCATTTGTAGACAGCTCTCCAAGGCAAGGCAATAAAAACGTGTCTCTTTTTTTACGATTTCTGCAGCAGGCTGCTTGGGGAGAGAACGTACGCCTGTCAGAACTTCCCAATGATCCTCTGTAAAGATTCGCCTGGTAGTTAACAAAATCAGTTTGATGTGGTCTTTGCTAAAACGAGGAGATGTTCTTTACACTTCTGAATCTTTGTTTTACTTGCTTCTTGAGGCTTCCTGAAGGCTTGACTTTGTCAGAGTATGTGGCATTACAGATGCCTGTGTGATCCAGCATAACAGAAACACTGTGAGGAAGGGGGGATTCCCTCCTGTTAAATGACAACACACTAATCTGTCTCATCCTACCAGTAAAGGCCACCTAGATGACACAGTCGTGACACAGTAAATAGTAGATCAATTACTGCAATCATAAGACAGGTAAACGTGCTGCCTTCCCTAATGCACATACACCACAAGGAGGGGAACATCGGGAGAGTCCATTGGGGGGTGTACACCATGAACTACAGGCGGCATCTGAACATGGGGTGGGGTGTCCATTGTGGGGTGGGGTGTCCATTGTGGGGTGGGGGGTAATTTTTTTACTTACTTTAAAAACTCAGATATAACTTTTAGTTTCAAAAAAAGATTCAATAACCTTTTATCAATATAGTTGCATCGATTTTGCATTAAATTATTTGTAGGTTTTTTTGCGATTGTTCATCACAACATTCATTCCATTTTAACAAACCAATTTAAGTGTATTTATTTCCCATATTATTATACGGAACACGTGTGCCGCTTGTAGAATACATACGTTACGCCGAAAGCTCTACAAAACCGTTTCACAAACTTACTTATGTTTAAATATTTATATTTCGAGTGGTGAAAATCCTGCGCGCGGTGTAACTAAGAAGAAATTCCGCTGTGGTCTTTTCCTGCGAATTTATACCAAGTCGCCCTAAACACTAATTACAGCTGGATGTGGCGCCTTACCCTGCAACATATGTGCATTATCCTTAGCGACAGTAAGAATTGTGTTGTACTGGTTGACTGCAGGGGTCTTAGTCGGAGGGGTGCAGGCTTAGAGGCCTGAATATTGGGTCAATAAGAAGCATGAAGAAAGGGAAAGTCGTGAAGAATCCGAAGCCGTGTCGGAGCAGGTGCAAACGGACACATTCCTGGCTGTAAGCAGGAGGCTATCAAAGGCATTCCTGCACAAGCGGGAACAGGCTGCAGCTACCCGTCGCGTTCAGCAATCCCTCATAAGCCCTGTTTCTACAGACCATCGTCGCTTCCAACATGCACCCCCACCCACGCACCCCCGCCCCCCGCGGCGTCCACCCGACTATCAAGTAAGCGACTGGACAATTAAGACAGAAAAGGAGAAAAGGAGAGAGTGAAAGAGGAGGCGTTGGGGAAGGCAGCTGGTTAGCAGTGTTCAAGATAAAGGAAAAAACGGTAGATTATGAAGCAGACTTGCAGGAAACTAAACGAACAGTAAAGAAAGGCGTCCTACTTTCACTACAGTGAATGTCGATATGATACTTATGAAACACAAAAGATAAACATATTAATAAAATGAAATAAAATGATTATATAAAACAAATGTTCCAGCAAAAACAAATCCGTCAACTTTTTATATCTTATTTTCAAGTTGGTTAAGATCCTCTGTTTTAAATCATTCGATGATTGATATGAATTTTGAATAATATACGGAATGAATATTATCAGCTGGTTTTAGTTTTGTTAATGCATCGCGTTTCGTGGTCGGTTTTTTGAACCAGATCGCGATATGCGCTTTTATTTTTATCAGGAAAAAAATCATTACGAATTTTGCGCGTACTATAGAGTACAGACAACACTGTAGCATTTCAATGAATAATTCATTAACACCCAGTGAAACAGTTCATAAGTTTCTAATCCAGATATGTATATATGTATCTGATGTAGATATTGCAATTTCTGCTCATATTTAAAAGTTATACAAACGCTTATGTAACAGTGGAAAAATTGAATGTTGTGGTAAATATTAACACAAGCCAAACGAATAAAGACATACAGACGCATCAAACCATTTAATAAATGTAATCACGGAGAACAAGGAGTTGTTTGTATTTTTATTGCTTAAATATATGAACATACCAACATATAAAAATACAAAATGCGTTTTGGTCAATTTTGGGTTTAAAATACTCAGGAATTTTCACAATGATGTTTTATTGTAAGGCAAATACCTAATAAACGCATTCCAGAAATAACATAAAAGCAGCAGATTTTCTGTATGAAAGGCCATAAATAAATAAATAGACTTTAATATGAATAAACGTCGAGAAAAGACGCACATATAAAAAGCTAATTGACTATACAGATTGCGCTGCTGACTCTTAATCCTTGAGGTCGTCGCCAGGTCTTTGCACAGCGCGTTAGAAATAGGCAACATGCACACATGCAAGATGACGGTCAAAACTGGCAACACTGAGTTTTTTTTTTTTTTTTTTGGTTAGCTTCCATATTCAAGTTTGTCAACCCGTTTGAGACAATAAAATAACATGTCTGGTTTCAGCTGGGTGACATTTGTTGATGTGCCTGGTGAGCCCTGGAGACGAGAAGAAGTTCTCATCGCAGAATCTGCATGGGTACACCTCGTCGGCTGCAGATGCCGTTCCCTGCGCGTCTTTCCCGAGGTAGAGAGATCTAAGCTCGCCAGAGCAATTCTGTTGTGGATTTGATTTTACTTTTTCTTCTATAGGCTGTGCGCTCTCCGAAGCCGTGGCCTGCCTATTGTGCAGAGCGAGATGTTTTCTTAGATAAGCTTGTCTCCTGAATTTCTTGCAACATAGGGAGCAACTGAAGGCCAGATCTTCTTCGGATCCAGAGTCAGAAACCTGCGAAGACGGTGTGCGACCATCTCGATTCTTAATGGTTTGGTCCTGTACGACAGAAGTCAAATTAGACTCCATCTCCTCGCTGTCTGCGGAACTGCCCTCCGGCTGGGTCTTTGGCTTGTGCCACCTTCTGTGGGAGGCTAAATTGGCGGGGCAGCTGAAGACTTTGTCGCATTCAGTGCAGCGATAGTCGACGCGGACGATGCGGGAACACCTGTGCTGCGCTAGGGTCAGTGGATCCGCGTATCTCTCCTTGCAAAGTTGACAAATGAATTCACCAAGCGGGCTGTTGGACCGCGGCTTTGCGTCTTCCTCCGGCATTTCCTTGATCTTCAAACCAAGAACTGGCGACGTTGTAACTTCATCCCGGTAACTTAGTTTTTTATCTCCATGAGCTGAACTCCAGGACTTCTGCTTTTTGGCATGCGTCTGCTTGGCTTTGGCATTTGTGGGGGCGGGTCGTTTGACGGCGGTGGACTCCGGTTCTTTGCACGCGTTGCCAAGTTTCGTTGTCATCTCAGCCAAAGAAGGAGGGAACACCACACCTGTGCCGCTGATGGCGAAGTTTTGCTCAGGAAAAGACTCGGCTTGAACGGGAGAGCTGGAGTTCAGTTTGCGATCTAAGTATTCGGCCGATGTATTCTGCTGGGGGTACGCCGCACTGACTGGCCGGTTTGGACTGAGAGTCGGGGGACATTGAGCTTCAGGCATCCCGCCTATATTTACCCGACTCTGTATGCTCCAGACCTGATTGCAGTCCGTGGGCAAAGTCGCAGTCCTGATATGCTTTCTGTCTATGTAGCACGGCATGCCTGAAGCGTAGACTGCTGTTAAGAAACCCTGAGCTGGCACACACTCCTCACGCACCCTGTAGGAGACTGCGCCAGGCTTCTTGGTGCGCTTTACCAAAAAACCCCGTGGCATCGCGACTTCGGTATTCCAAATTGAGATACTTGCAGAGAAACGTCAAGATTGCGTCTACAAAAAAATGTAAAGACTAACTGCCAGTGAAAAGAAACGAGAGGTTTTCGGCTGAGCGGTCCCGCGTTGTGACACTGACTTCTCTCCTTACGTCGTCTTTTTAAAGGCACCGAGCTCCCATTGTGCGCCCGAGGGAACGCAGATGGTTGCAGCCTAAGCGCCAATAGTGGCGGGCCGGCAACTTGATCCACTCCGAGTCTCGGGGGAGCGGAGCGGCAGATGTCAACCCCCCTCGTCACACCCCCACTCCCTGACGCGTGGTCCCTTATAATTATGTAGATTGGGCCATGCCACACGCCAAGCTTCTCTAGCTTTTGTTCGCCCGCTCTCCTCCGGGACTCCATTCAACAAACACGTGCCCTACCTTTGTCTTCATTCAACAGGGCAACAGAATGGAAAAGTGGGGGGGGGGGGGGAGGGATTTTATGTCTGTGAAGGGGGTAGGGTGGCTAGGTAGTAGAGGTAGTGCAGAGGGTGCGTATATCTAGGTTAAGGTAAATAAAATTATGTAATTATGTAAAAAGTTGCAAATGGTTTTTGAAGCAGTAAAAACGTTAAAACGAGCTCAATCAGAATCTCACAGCGATGCACCCACCCCTTCTGCATACATCCACCTGAACGTCTGATTCTAATAATAGGAAGTCTGCCCCGCTATTGTCAACGAAATTAACCCTTTTCACAGCACGACTCCTAAAAATCCCACCCACACCCCCTCAAAAGAAAAATGGGAGGAATACATTTCGATCGGCATCAGGGACTTCCAGAATGCGACGTGCGTCCTACAAATGCTCTTAGACCGCAAACAAAAGATGTAAAAAAAATCTATGAAAATATAGTGTTCGCATGCCCTCTGCGGTGCGCATATGGGTATGAGGCTTAACGGATTCTTGTTATTAATTCACTGTTTTGTTTTTGACGTGGTATTTTTTTTTTCAAACAAAGCGTTCCATTTGACAGTAAAACTGACGGTCTATTGTATTAAAACATTTACTGTTTCAAGGTATAATCATAGTATTATTGTTAAATTTACTTTTCTGCTATTTATAGGCTATATTTTAAATATTTAAAATGCTGTTCATTTTCTATAAAATGTTATTTTTAAGTTTTATGTTGTCCTGTAGCTAAATCAAGATGTTCAAAACGTGTAGGCCTATAGATAGATAGATAGATAGATAGATAGATAGATAGATAGATAGATAGATAGATAAACATATCTGATTACACTTAACGACTGATACAAGTGACAGCTAATAACCCTAACTGCTAAAATGTGATTTACAGAATACGGCACGCCTGAGTATTAAGGCAATTTCATCAAAATAAACAATGAATATATTAATATACTCAAATTACATATGTACATTGTAGCGACTGTCAGCTTCATAGCTACTGAATCAAAACTTATAAAAAGTAAATGCTTAAATGAAAACAGGTTTGGATGAAAAGTAGACCAATAATGAATTCATATTTCAGAAAACCGTTAAATTGCAGGTACAGTGATTAGCACAGAATGGAGTACACTTCTGGAAAAATAACTACAGTTTCAGTTTACGCTGAACTCGCCAATTATTAATTCTCCGAACCACGAATACCAGGCGTCGTGTGGTGTTCTTTTGCGGATTGCTATATCTCAGGGGAATGGAGACTGTTATTGCCTTTCCCCCGGTTAGGTTAAGAGGACCGGGGAGCCTGGTTTGTGTGCTGGGGATGCGTCTTTCTCTCTCCTTTCTTTTCATTCAATGTCGGAATTGTAAGTCTGAAAGTGTGCCTTGCAGCACAGCCACGCGCCCGATCTGACCTCATGACCGGTATTTGCATAAAGCTGGAAAATCAAATTAAGCCTTTTCTAGGGTCCTGTCCGATTTAACCCATTACTTTCGGACAGACACAAACGGTGTAACTTTAGAACGCTGACTGCACATTTCTTCAAAATATGTACCATGGTAGAGAACACATATAGATGTATTTGATGATAGTTAGTTACACGCAAGCCATCGATCGATACTTATGATTTATGCAACTGCATTCGATTTATCACGCATTTACGAAATTGTCTAACAGTGCAATATAAAGACGTGCTTCTCAGGCAAATTCTGATAACTACTAACAAACATTCCCTGCCATCTATAATGCGTGATCATCGTGTTTTTACTCTATGATGTTTGTAAGTTTGTAAGCGTGTATGGTGAGTATTGTGAAAATGGGACACCTGGCAAAACGGGAGTTAAACTTTGTAATTAATTTATTTGTTTAGTAATATTTTATTTTCTCTTCTATATAGTGTTCAAGGGGCATTCATGTATTTAGAATGACATCTAGCTGGGATTCATGGCATTGAGATGAATTCTCCAGAAAGAAAATTTTCAGAAAGTGTCATATTTTAACAATACGAACCCTACAAAAGGCCACTCATCGGTTGGAATTGGTGACATTCCTTTTCATACTCCACTGTCAGGCGAAATATATTATGTCAAGTACGTCAAGAACATGCATCTGTGTAAAACGTCTGGACGTTTTTCAAAAAGCTACAATATAGCAGAGCGGCATGGCGGCGCAATGATGCTCCGTGTGCTCGATCGTTGTCGATTTAGATTTTCCCTCCATTATTTAGGCCTATATATCGTACTTTTTATTGAACAATCACCAACATTTACTATCGAATTCGACCGAGTGAAAATGGCCTTTCGTAAATAGCAATCAAATAGTAAAATTTCACTGGTCCTTCATACATACAAAGCCCCACGGAAGAAAAAAATAAGGTATGCTAATTTCACAATTCATGAGCCTAACTGATTTTGCATGAAACAATATCTACGTAAGCTTGTATTTAACCTAATGTTCAACCCGAACTGCTAAATGTCCCGGGGTACTCACATTTTGTATGTGCAAACTTACTTTCATTTTATTTTCCCGTCAATTTTGTATTTGTAAATAATGAAAAAGTAGCGTACACATAAATTAATTTAAACATTCGGCCGACATAACTCACACATTAGCCTGCTAATACAACAGCATACATTTTTTTCTACTAGATGTTAGCTTACATAAAGTTAGGAAGAGAGTAAAGTTTAAGCGTTTGACACAAATAGGCTAACAATTGGAGACATATGCATCCTCTGTTGGAATGCGCGACAGTAGCCATGTGCGTGACGATGGGCGACTCTCTATTCTGACCGCTGCGAGATGGAAACAGTATGTCTGTGTATTATATTTCACTAGCATATGCCTTTCAGTTTTTTAACTTCCATAAATTGCTTTTAATTTTGGCAACTAGCCTGTATATTAGAAAGTGGTTGGCATACGGAATAGATGAAATGCATATGTCCCATGTAATAAATATATATACACAATAATATTTAAAAAATACATTTACAATTAATAGTTCAACTCGATTATTGGGCCGTCCTATCAACTTCACTGTCTTTATTGCTTCCTTTCTTCTTTTGTCTTATCTCTATTGACAATAAAATTTTAATCTTTCTTTTCCTCCCTTTGTTTTGGTGGCCCTAATCCAAAAGGAACGTATGTTGTAATTCCTGTTGCTACGGCTAGAGAGGATCTCTGCCCGGTAGGCCGGGTCGGCGTAGGTGATTGGACGCGGCCCCTCGCCGGCCATGTGCTGGTGCTGGGCGGCCAACGAGCCGCGGCCTGCACCGCCCGAGGCGCCATTTGCATACAGCTGCACTCGCCTCGCAGGCTGCCGCTTCTAAGTCAAAAGAAAAGAAAAGCACTTACAGCTAGCATCCGTGACCCACCCTCCCCTCCTTTTTCCTTTCTTTCTTTTTTTTAAACTATACTCAGTCAAATTAAATAAAGTATAGAGGGGGTGTATTCTAGAGCCGCAAATTAAGATCAATTAGGGAGAGGTGACAGTGATAACGTGCAAGTACCTTGGACCGGCTGGTATGGAATTCATCCAGATTCCTTCGTTGCAGGGGGAGACGAATGACCATCTCGCGTCTCTGGCAGGGAGATAAGATCACAGACAATAGACTGTACTCCTTTGTGTTAGCCTGCTTACCATGGGCACACAAGGCAGGAGAGATCGGGGTGATTGGCTCAAGCAACACAAAACCGAAGGAAATCACCATATAACACATTTAGTTATGATAATACAACGTTCTGCAATATAAATAAAACTAATGATTTATAAATGTGTGCATTACTGTATATCATGTTTAACACGAAATAAAAAATAATTTGAAGCATTACACTGAATATTTAAGTATCAAGTATAAGCTGTTGCTTTACGTGTTTTGAGTTACACCCAAGGACCAGAAGCAATTCTATTTATATTCCACTTTACTTTATTGGTTATTTTAGAATTCCAATGTGAAATGTGGGTTTTACAACGGCAGTTTCTCTTTTTTTCTTGTTATATACAATATCAACCGAGTGTCCAGTTTTATTGATCTATACTGCACATGATAACATTTATCCTAATAAAATTCTTTTAATAGACTAATAAAGTTATAAATATTCTTCCAGACATTCCAGATCGATGAGTCTCAATCTCCCCTAAGAAAATGAACCGTGTCCAAACCGTGAAATCCGTAAAATTTACATGCAGACCTAGAATGCAGTTTACATAAGCTAGTCAGGTAAAACTTTCATGATATTGCCCACTAAAATTTCCAGAGAAAATTGCAATTCTTTCAAATATTAACCTAAACATTAAAAAATAATAATAATAAATAAATAAATAAAATGCAATGAATTCTCCGGAGTCGGGTGCTGATTTAAGAGGATGTTACGTGCTATAACATTAAACGCCTATTCCAATTAACGTCATGGAGCACTGCTGTATGAACAGGACATCAATCCATCGAAGCTAACATCTATTGACGGAATTATAATGTCGCATTACATCTCCGGAAAGAGTAGAGAACGAGGAAACAGAAGAAACCCTGCAGAAATATAAGGATAATAGGTGAAATCTCCCTTGATTTACTGAGGATGAATTTGAACTTGTCAGTATAGCTGAGAAATATAATTATAATAGACGCCAGGTGTCGCTGTCCGATTCTAGATGACAGTTTATAACTGCAATCCACCTTCCGATTAGTGTAATTGAGGCAATTTACAAGCAATATTGATATTTTCGTTACATATATAGTTACATAACCACGAGGTTCTGAACAGTTATACTTAAGAACAGTTTCTTTAAAATGAAGGCTTCGTTGAACTCACTTCCCGCGCATTACGCCGTATTTTAACGTGAAGCGCCGTTAACCTAATACAAGTTTAGTGAAAATTGTGTATCCGGTCTCTGCGCACTTCTGAAAGTACATATAAATACGAACAGTTATTTTCAAACAATATAACTCTTTAAGAGGGCCTTACCTCATGTAGCCTAGGCATGCAAATTTCTCCTCAAAAGAGGTCTATTGACTCCGAACTGCCCCCCCCCCCCCCTTATGGTAATATCTTTTACTTGCATTATGTACCAGTAACTGTTCCTAAATTGTCGTTGGTTAGCGCCGCGTTTACTTTGTAAGCTAAAATATGTGCGTTAATATTCAACGTTTATTACACGTCGTTTTTTGGGTTATCATGGGCATACCGCACGGCCCGACATATGGCCCGGACCGACTTTAGTAATTAGGAGAGGGGCAAGGTCCCACCTCCAGATGCTCATTATCCTAATACAGTTTGAGGGGTAAATGAGTTTTCCTCGTACAACAATACCCCGCTGTGACCCCCTCTTAGCCCCTTTCTGCTTTTCTCTGATCTGCTGCCTCGTATAATTTGATCCATTACACCATGTGACCGAACCAGACAAAAACCAACGTCGTGTCATTGCATTTATTTTAATATTAGGACGTTAATTCTAATAAGATTTCAATCTGTATAAGTAGCGGCACATTATTGATAATAAATGTATCACTGACAAATAATATCAATTAATCAAGCTTTACACGACTTGTTTATCTGTGTGATTAAAAACGAAAACACAGCTGTAAACGGCCTGGTGATTTACGAGGTGACTGTCTAACGTAAAGTAAAGGTTGGTTGCCTGATTATGTACTATACTGTTGCGTCCTTGTGGATAAAGAAAATGAGTAGTGAACAAGGGGCGTATATTTTCTCTGAGTTATCTGGCTTTCTTCCACAGTCCACAGACATGCAGTAAGACTGACATCTTTAACCCTGAGTGGCCTCTGCACCACTGACCAGGAGAGCTGATTAGAAGATGGATGGTCGGTCTTCATGGTTCACACTGTGTCAAAAGTGTTGTGGAAGTCAACGCTAATGAAGGTTCTGTTTAATTGTGCAACAGCTCTCAACAAATTGGGATATATTTTTATTTTTGCATTAAGTATGCATGACTAACAAGGGCTTATTCTTCTAGGATTCATAAGCGTTCATTTCCTAAAACTTGCAATCTGAAGTATATGAAGTGTTTTGAAATCCATTTTTTAAACCACTTTTACCATTTTTTTAAACCATTTTCCATGTTTTCAGACTATCAAATAAATACTTCAAGTATGTGCTTTAAGATGATATCCTATGACATTCTGTCTAATAAATTGCCATGTCATACGTTTGCTGTCACATTGGTGTCATCTTTTGCAGCAAGAACTAGTAGAACCCAAACCAGACCCTTAAATGTGAATATACACAAAAAAGAAGTGACACTAACTTGTTAAAAGTCAGCATTAAAAGCTCATTAGTCCATTGGAAAGGTGAATGGGTAATAACTCCAATTACAGCAGGGCTCCTGTGTGAAGGCTTTATGAATAAGATTCCCTTAGTATGATTCCTCATAACCTGTGCACTTTTCACAGGAGCTGGTCAGAAGGAAAACGGGAACAACATGAAAGGCGTGTCAGCTCAACTCTGAATTCAAGCAACAGCATCTCTGGTAATAACCTCATTTACTTCAGTAAAATCTTACAGATGATCTTTTCTCTTCTAGTCAGTGTTTCGGGTATCTTTTCCGTGTCCGCCTTCTGACGGCAGGCACCATGTACTTGCGACAAAATCCATGGCTGAATCAGATGAACAACAAGACGACAAGTTAATTTTCTTAATTTGTCCCATGCAATGTCGTTCACAAATGTCAGTTTTCAGAATCTGAGTAGGAATCTATTTTGATTTAATAATGTCTAAGAAAAGCAGTGATTTTCTAGATCATTTTAGTCACCGTCAGATTTATTGAGTTGGGTTTTTTTTATATGTTAGGTATTTTATGTTTTTTTTTTGGTGACATCTGTGTGTGTTAGAGTTCATATAAACAATATTCTTGTAGCAACAAGCACACAGTGATAGTTTGGTGGAATATGCACCCACACCCCTGATATTAGAACAATGCACAGAAACCTCATTATCGTTAAATGTTTGGTAAACACAGATGACTGGAGAGGATCTTTATACAAATACAAAAAAAAAACCACAATGCACAAGTGTACCGATGGTTTAATTTAGCTTTTACCAACCATCAGCCTAAAAACAGAACAGCTTTACAGAAGAAGGAAAGACAGAGAGAGAGAGAGGACATCCTGTTGGTTGGTGTCTCTGACTTATCTGGCAAAAAGAGGAGGGGGGGAGGGTGACCAGAGAGGTAGTGTGTGAAGGGAGGAGGAGAGGGCTGGGTCTCACCGTGATGTGAATGAAACTGAATCTGCAAAAGGGAACGAGTGAACAGAGGCAGGAGAGCAAAGAAGTCGACCTGCATACGAGCAGAAACAAGCTACACTGAGCGCAGAGCAGTCTGCGTGAGAAAGAGAAGAGAGATTAAGCGAAGAATGATAATGATCTTTTGAGAGCGGGAGTGAGAGAGAGAGATACAGAGCAGCCAGGGAAAGTGAGAGAGAGAGAGACAAGGCAGAGAACAGTTAGTTGGGGTGGAAAAAAAAGAAGAGAGAAATGAACGATGATATGACAGTGGAAGGAAGAGGATGAAAGACCGAGGTAAGGATTGTCTTTCGAATTGCACAGATTAGCAGGGATTTACTGCCCTTCATCCACTCCTTATGTTAAGACTACGACCCAGTTTGGCAGCTTCTCTGGGAATGCTGCACACCTGTTTGGTTGTACCAAGACATTTTTCAAAAAGTTATCGCACGGGTGAGACAGCAGGCGCGAAAAGGGAAACGCTTGGCAAAAGAGAGGAAATGATGTTTGAAGTGCCCCCCCCCTCCCGTACACTTCTTGCTCACTGCTAGTGCAAGACGATCAAGACGTTAAGTCATTACGGATGGTGCCCGCAGCCTCTGCCCGTGGGGTGTGGAGATGAGAGCTGAACAGGCAGACGGAGTGAGAAACGCACGCACAGAAGCTGGTGGTAAGACGAGTGAAACGTGTTCCTGTGCAGGAATAAAAAAAACAGCGTTAACATTTGGGTTCAAGTTTAAAGTGCTGAACCAGGAAATGACTGAAATGTGCAGAGGAAAAGAAGACAAGTTTGTGTTTTTTCACTTGGTTGTTTGAGAAAAATTTTGGTATATTTAATAGAGGAAGAGTTGGGGAGTATTTGTAAGGATTTTCTACAGTTGAGGTAAAAGCAGAGCTTGATATAAAAATTGGGATGCTGTAGGAGAGCTGGGGGTGGTGTGAGCCACAGCTGTGTAGATACAGTGAGCAAGCCATTAGTAGGCAGTACTCAAGGCTGCAGCCACAGGTAGGAAATCAAGTGGCATTTTTTGGTGGTAGAAAGGAAACTGGAGTATCGAGGCTGGCAATTTTGCAGTCAGCACCTGACATCTCATAAAGCTTTACCATTTTAATAACTACCTTTATTAACTTTTAATACACTGACATTTTGCTCAGTAAATGAAACACATTTATTTCCTTAGGACCTAAATATTGAATTTATCCAGTGTGTGGCTGGTGTGTATGGAGATGTTTTATCTGTGAACTCTATTTACAGATACATTCTGCCTGTTATGTTTTAGTGGGTGTTCTGCACAATAATATTTCTGTATAATGCCTGTATGTTATATTTTGAGGTATTTCGGGTCTTATAGAGGGCATGTTTGTGGATGACTAGTTTTGCTGGAGTATTAACCCGTACAGGTCCATTTTAATGTAGAGTAAGAATTTTGTGAAGGTTGAAAAGTAATGCATGGTTGAGAGAAGAGGTAAATTCCAAACAGCTCACAAGCATTCCTTGTTTGTAGCTTCAATGCTAAGCAGTTCAACCAAAAAAGGATGCAAATTGGATTAGGGAATCGGTCATCTACTATAAGGAAGAGGTGCACACTTAAGGGTATGTGTCGTCTGGTGCTTATGGTACAAGTGGCATCATTCTGTCGGCAGGTGCGTGCTGCGTGGTGATCTGTTCTTCCGAAAGACAGCAGAGCGTCCCAGGGGACTGAGATCAGAGGAGCGCATTTGTCATCTGATTTCTGCTGGATGGCAGATTGTGACAAACCAGAGAATCGGCAGGAGTAGACTGGGAGAAAGTGCAATTAGAAAGACGCTCGCATTTCAGCCGACTTGCATTAATATTGCACCTGCCACGTCATGAACTTCTGTGGGAGAGAAATATTCAAATGTTTTTAGCTGTGGTCTTGCTCCTTATACAGCCCCTGCAGTTCATTGTCCTCTTTTTTATGCCTTAGTGTTAGTGACATGACAAAGCGAGGTATGCCCTGGGATGCGTGACATGGGAAAGCAGGGCAGAATGTAGCGGGATGGAGGCCTTGGGGCTAAAGTCGTTGTTGGTGGCTGATGTATAGCATAAGATGCTGCTGATGCAACCAGAAAATACTTAAAAATTGGGACCCCCAACAACTCGGGGCCCCTAGGCTACAGCCCAGGTTAGCCTGCACATAAGTCTGACCATGTGGGAAAGGGAAGTTTGACTTGGGATGACTTCATTTTGTGAACGTCTGAGCAGTAAAGCAAGCCTGATGGTCACTGGGTTATCAGAGATGAGTATTTAGTGACAGCCCTTGTGGTCTGAGTGAGGTTAGGGTGGTCAGGCACGGCCGTGTTTCGGTGCCTGTCACTGACACGCGATCTTTAACATTATTTCTCCCGATAACACGAAAAGTAGTTCCCAGTGGGGAAGCAGTGTTTTGTATTCTTGGATGTTTTCCATCTAGTTTACTAGCCTTTTAGAAATACCTTGTGACAATAAACTAAAAATTCATCTTTTTTTTTTCTTTTATTTCACCTAATGTGTTTTGTTTATTTGGTTTAAAAGGACCTTATCTTACCTCATTACAATTGTCTTGTTGTTAATAATTGTCTTAAAATGTAACCAGTTAACACTTATGTAACCTTAGTTAACAGTAACATTACTGTCTTGCATTGACATTACTGTCCAATATGGCTTTATCTCCTGAGGCCACCCACACCTTCTTAGCAGAGATAAAGAAGAAAATCCGTGAGCGCGGGGGCAGCAAATCTTAGTGTGTGCGTTCTCTCTACTGCCACTCCCCTACATAGTCCAATTGCAAAGCGTAAACTTTTACCAAAATTGAATTACGTCAGTGTCATGTATTTTGTTGCCCATTGTTTGAGGCAGATCAGGTTAAGCAGCAAGCCTGCATCACTGCAGAGTTCTGCAGCCGCGGTATCAAGCAAGAAGCCACACCCCTATAGTCTGTGAATCGCAAGTTTGCAGACTCTGTGCATTTCACCATGCCTGTTTCTGCATACGGCAGCTTTCACCTTGGCATATTGGGGGGGGGGGGGGGGGGGCACGGTACAATCATTGGTGGGGTGGTGGGGGGGG
>JAODJX010000002.1:1825353-1837798 GCA_026776945.1 Isichthys henryi
GTTTAATTCTGGTGGGCTGGTGGTACGTTGTTTTTTTCTTCCTTATTTTTTTTTAAAAAACTTTGTGCCCATTTATCGGTGCCCCCCCCCCCCCCCCGGCCAGCGGATGTCCTGACAGCTGCGTGCCTGAGCCTGGACTGAGGCTGATGTCCGGGCCGTTGAGCATGAGTGGGCAGCCCGAGTAGAAGGGGATGGGCCAGTGGGCGGGATCTGCTGGGGCCGCCTCCATGGCCAGAATAATAGAGACAGTCATGGAGCGAAGGGCAATGTCTTGCTTTCACAGAGGGACAGCTGTTCTTATTGCCCAGGGTGGGCATTGTGCCACATGTCTGACAGGGGTCCACACACGCACACACACACACACACACACACAGATACAAAGAGCTTGCTGGCATGCATACACTCTCTCTCACAGAGCTCGCCCCCCCCCCACACACACACACAGGTGCATGCACACAGCAGACAATACAGCTGCTATAAATGCACACACTCGCAAAGCCTCTTATACACTCACAGAGTCCCACACATTCACGCAACAGACAATAAATACAGCAGCTATACACACACTCACAATGCACCCCCCCCCACACACACACATACACACATAGAGCCTCACAAACACACAGAATATGATTTAGTTGGCATGTATATAAATATTCAGAGAGCTCATGTGCATGTGTACACATACATTCACAGCGCATCACACCCACAGCTAATAGTACAGGTAGCATGATCTCACACACTTGTATAACAAACAATGGTCCCTTACACAGATCTGGCTGGAAAGTACTTTTAAATCTGTACTTCTACTGAAGCCCTCTTGTATGACAGTTTCTGGCCACATACTGTGTTTCTCCCCACTCTGAAAGTACCCATCTTCATGAGAAATAACAGCACTGTTGGGAATCCTCACATGCATGAATGAGCACAGCCAGTTGCGTGATCTGCTCGCTAAAATAGGCTTCACATGCAGCGCAGTGACGCACGGCTGACAGAGGTATTACGTTGGCCACATGTGGGGAGACCTTCAGAGGGAGTGCCACTGAATTTTCCTTTGGAAATCTCAGAACAGCGTGATTAATAGGGATGTGATCTCCCAGCATAAGTCTCACCTCCACAGTTCCTTTCCCACCATCCTTCAGATCTATCTCCTCACACCATGCCTCTCGCTCATCATTTCTGTGTGGCTGGTTCCATATTTGGAGCCCACCCCTGAAAATCGAGGAATCGTAAGCACTCTGACTCACATCTTTAGTCAACTTTTTAATCTGGAAGGAAAACCCACACACTCTCAAAGCTAACAAGAACGATTTGTCATTATTTATTTAAAAAAAGGGGTTTATTCCAGTAGCTGCATTTATTCCAGGAATTTGCCAAGCGTTTTGTTCCAAGCTAAGCTGCAGACAAGAGACCGGAACACGCATCCCATACTTCCAGTGGGTCTCTTGAAATGCTAGGAAACTGCAGTGGTTAATAAATTAATAACTTTCATTTTGCGCATATCTTTACTTTGTGTTTATTCCTGAGTTAAAAGATGTGGTGCCTCATTTATCAGAGAATTGGCTTTGAATCTGAGGGCAAACGTGACCAACGCTTCCAAATGTCAGTGCAAAGAATGAAAGACGACCAGAGCGGAGGGCTCAGGCCGCAGCCCGATTTCCCGTAACGTCTCGTGCGACGTGTGAGGTGATGCTTCTCTGTAATGCTTCTTTATCAAGCGTGACATCTTCCTTTCAGGCCTGGGGGGAAGCCATGAGAACTTGGTTAGGTGTCTTCTGGCAGACATCACATATACTGGAAATCTTGGTGCACAAACACACCTAAGAAAAGACACGAGGTAGTTTATTGGATTTGTTTCCATCAATGGAAAGTCTTGGTTATATGCCAGCATAACTGTTTCCATTTCTTGCACTATATAAATATTAGACGGTGCCGTGCGTCTTTGTTTATAGATTTTCAGAAAGGTTTGTGTCATTTTCTCTCATGCTCTGCATAGCTGAAGTGATTTATAGTACTTTTGCATGCATTATGCTTCCATAGACACACATGCACCAGTCCACTGACACTTTCAGTTACTCACTCCATCCGTCTCCACGGCGATGACACACAAGCCATCCTCTGCTATTATTATGCACCCTCTCCCAAAATGCAACCACGTCCGTGACCTCGTTTCACTTCCTGCTGCAGTCACACCATCACCAAGCTGTCTTTCCCCAGACTGGTTTGCTCCTAGCTGCAGCACATTAAGCTCTTTTATAAAGGGTAGTTTTCTGAGGTGCTTCCATTTCAATAGTGAAATAGAGAAGCTTCCAGAAGGGAAAAAAAATATCATGTGTGCATCTGGCCTTGTTGTGGTTGGTTTTGGTGCTGTGTAATCTGGGTCAGAATTATCTGGGATACGATAAAAAATTGTCTAAAACTCAAGCACAGCCTGAAAAAAAAATCTACAAAATATGAATAGTCGAATACACGGAAACACAACCAGAAAACGGCTGTTGAAACAGCTTCTGTGGTATATGCTGCATCTAAGGTACTGGGAGAGGAAGTGAGGTCTTCCTTGGGACCACAGACAATGCTAAAGAAGACAGTGAAGCGCACTTCCTCTTTCTGTGTAGCCCTTGCCAAAGCAGCCAACATGAACAGCACGTGACCCTCCGATTATACTGCTCTCACAGTCACGTAAACATACCTACGCAAATATACACGCAGCAGCATGCACTGATGGACACGCACGTAGCAACGGAGTCCCTACCAACAGTTCCTTACGATAGCAGGCACTTCTCATATGTTTGGGGCCCTGACCGTACACAGCATATGTGTGTGAGGAGGTACGTGGGATTCGATCTCATTTCATCGAATCTGAAACCTGGCTTAAAACACAACAGGAGCACTTCCTTCTCACTTTTAAGACCTGGTCTTTATAATCTTCGTAGAGATACTTCTCACACATCCCCTTTCTGCAGTGCTCGCCCTATGTCATTTCATCTCTGCCATCTTTCGAGCCTCATTAGGCGATGTGTGATGAATCAGCTTGCTCTCCTTACGTCTCAATATCCTCGCAGTCAGATGCATGCAAAACCGTAAAGACAAACGTTGGCAAAATCTATCATGAGCGTGTGCCAAAAGCCCAATGGCAAAGGCATGTGGTAGTCAGCAGAGCAATTCAGATGCACACAGGAGGTACAAACAATCAGCCCTAATAGGGAGGCAGAAAGATCGTTTTCCCCAGCACTAAATTCAGGGCTGTAAGGCATTTTTTATTTAACATTTTATGGGATTTAACCAAAGCATGCAATTTGTATAGGAAATGTGTATGAAATATATAATTACAACCCATCCTTCCCATACACACACATTCACAAACAGGCAGAGTTGGCATATTTACGCACTGTACTGTAGGCAGAACGTGCTTAAAAATGTATTTGCATTCATTGAATGAGGAGCTGTGTACTCTTACAGTATCATTACTGAATAAATAATCACAGACTATTCCCCATTCACAATCTCCACCATTCTTGTTAGTTTTCATTTATCGTTTAGGAAATATGTGGTGTATTGCTGTGGATAAGTGGCTTTCCAGCCTCACAGAAACGGAAATTGTTTTCATAATGTCAAAATATGGTGGTCTATGAGTGTTTAGAGTATCAACTTTCTCGATGAATGATTTTATTTTTTGATTTTTCATTTGGTCCTACGTTACCTTCTCTCCTTCACCGTGTGCTAAAATAATTCAATATTGGTTTGAGTATCAGCATAGCTAATGCATTTATCATGCATATATTGCAACTCATTTTTCAAAAAATCTATAATATGGGTGTGCTGGGTATTCAGATTGCAGGAGCACATTGTTTCAGTCTCACGGAGTGACAGATACCTCTGCTCCACACCAGCAGCAGGACTGATGGCCCCGTATTGTAGGAGACTGACACCAGACAGTACTCTTTAAAGAAGTGTCTAGTATATTTGAAATATTCTCTCACTGCACTCTTACTGAGGAACAACCTTGCTTCTTTGAGTTTGGAGTGTAAAGCTAAGCATTCTCTAAGGAACAAATAACGCAGTAAGGCATCTGCTAACAGCTTTACAAACGCGGAGATAAAATGCCTGGCTGTCACCGTCTGCATTCTGCCGAGCTGCAGAACGGGAAATATTTTTAACTGTTTATGTAGCTTATTCGTTTTTGGGTTGACTGTATGTTTAAAGTTTTTGTATGCTAGGTGTTATATAAATCTGGTTCAGAAAGGATGGTCAGTTTGAAATACTTTATTATGAAACATTCGGGTAAAAAAATGGTCACCAACAGAGAAATATTGACATCAATGTTGATGTAAGTTGTAACTATAATAAATTAATGTTCAATTGTCAACCACAAAGACGTATAGATAAAATTCTGTGAACTATCTTGGTCAAGCAGATTATCTTTTTGGGTTATACCATGTTTCAACAGTAAGTCATTAGCATGTCCTATTGGCGTTTGTGCATGGAATTTGTATTAGTTCTTTGTGAAAAGCATGCGAGAAACAAAAGTGATGATATATCTAACCATAATGTGTTTTGTGGATGTTGCTTATAACCAGAAACACTGGTGTTGAATTTGTGATGTTCTGGGAAGGTAGGGCAACAACTGAAACATAGACATACAAAAATAAATGGGGCCATTAGCTCCGTTGTCTCTTTCTAATCTTCAATTCATCTATATTCAAACTACTTACGGGGAGCCTAGAGCCAATGCTAGCCAACATAAAACACAAAGACCCTGGACAGGATGCCAGTCTGTCACAGGGTGCACACGCACACACACACACACACACACAATTACAGGAGAATTTAGAGAAACCATTCCCTTTAATTGCATGTCTTTATCCTGCAGGCGGGAAACCATAGTCTTTCTATTTTTGAAATCAACAAATGATGGTAACGATTTGACATAAAAATGCTATTAGCAATGATGCGTGATCAATGGGGGTCAAGAGATAATGGGGTTGTGGTTTATTCACATTTCCAAGCGTCTTGTTATAGATAATGCGAGACAGTGGATAGCTTTTACATTCCAGAATTTCATAGGATATGCAGTCATTTCTGTGAAGAACGTTCTTCATTTAAAAATGAGAAAAGACATTTTGGTTGGATATATTCAAATTTTCATGTTACTGTGCTCAAATGGTGGATAGTTTACATTCAGAGAGTACAAATCCAGACAAGAATCCTGTTTCAACTAATCACTTGAGTATAAAGAATCACATTCACCAAGTACTCATCTGGTTGGTTGAATCTTGGTCTGGATTTGTACTCTCTGAACATACTTTCTGAACTTGAAATTCCCAGTTCTGCTATGCTCTGAAACAGTACCAAATAACAATATACCCAACTAGTCACCTTTTTAATATGAAAAATATCTGTTGCAAAATCTTTTTCAAATTGATGAAAACCTTTCATACTTAAGACTTAAACAGAGCACTCTGATTACACTTCTGTATTTTGATAACATCCCATTTAAAAATGGAAGAAAATCATAAAAAAACATGCTAGCAACATTTTTCAAACAGCATATAACGTGACATTTCATTGTTTTGCCTCAGTCAAACTTGCACGTTAAGTGGCACTGTGGGAATAGGATGACCTTGAGCAATGAGATGTTTCGATGCAGGAAGTGGCAAGTGCTGGCATACCTCAAAGGCATTTCTGTTCATCTGCTTGGCCTCTGTAAGCGACACTGAGTCAGAAGACCTTCAAAGTAAAAAACCAAGGAAAACAAACAAAGAATAAAAGAGCGACACACAGGAGTCCCAATCTTGTGGGCGCCACGATTGTGGGGCATTCAGGAGCCCCGCTGCAGCTCCTTGACGAGGAAGTGCGCATTGTTCTCTGTCTTCATCAAGGCTTCACCCCAAAGGCAGCATTTAGATGATTATTTTTCAAAACTAAGAACCTCACCATGGAGACCTGGGGCCTGTACTACGAAGTGGGGTTACTGGCTTATCGGGGTAACTTGTCGGATTTAAGGTAGTCTGGGCAAAATGTAAGTGAACGAATATGAAGTCCATTTAAACTGTGGTACCTTAAATCCGACAAGTTACCCCGATAACCCTGCTCCGTAGTACTGGTCATTGGAGTTTAAAAACAAAACCAGTTATAAAAAGACACAACTTCATTACCTATCCCCTTTATAAAACAATTATTTGGCTATAACTTAATATTTATGCTATTTTTACATGCTTAATATATTACTTGACTTTTTTTGTGGAGATAATCACATACCTGAACACTTAGTTTCGAGCAGAGGTCTCAAGCTCCAGTCCTGGAGTGCCAGAGCCCTGTGTGGCTTAGTTCTTTCACTGTTCCACCATAAATGCTTTAGTTCAAGAGTGATGTGTTAATTAGCACAAGTAGTTGAATCAGGTGTGTTAAATGAGGGTGAACCAAAAACTGTGTAGGGTTTCGGCCCCCCAGGACTGGAGTTTGAGACCCTTGGAGCTCATTTCAAAAATAGATATTATTGCCAGGAGTCCCTTTGGGATAGTAATGTGTTGTCATTTATAGAAAATCCATTTACACAGTGCCTCACTGCCATGCTGAGGCAGAAGTTAACACATGTTGGGGGGGGGGTGACAAACGATCGCAGTCATTTTTCGCATTCTGTAAATGAAAGTTAAGTACTAAATTATTGGGGGCATTGTTTCCTCAGTTTAATTTCAGAAACGTATTGTATGTTTTTGCTTTATTTTAATTTAGTTTATGGATAAAGAGAAATCAAACTCAAGTTTGTCAAAGGACTTTTCAGGCATCCCTAACAAAGCTAAATGATGGCTAAAGGCCATTCCATCAAATCCAGTCTGAGCTTTCTACTAAAAGTATATTAGGGGTCTTAGGGATATTGATATTTTGAAAAAGCTGAAATCTTTGGAAGGGTGAAGGGAAAGGTGTCTTTCACAACTATCCATCTTCTAGCTGGTTATCCTGGATATGGTCACAGAAGGTCCTGGAGTCTGGCAGAAGGCTGGGGTATAAACCCTGAATGGGATGCCAGTCCATCACAGGGTACAAGGCTGGGGTATATACCCTGAATGGGATGCCAGTCCGTCACAGGGTACAAGGCTGGGGTATATACCCTGAATGGGATGCCAGTCCGTCACAGGGTACAAGGCTGGGGTATATACCCTGAATGGGATGCCAGTCCATCACAGGGCACACACACACACACGCATACACACACGCACACACACACACGGTGGGCTATTTAGAGACCAGTTACACAAATTGCATGTTTTGGACTACTTGACAAACCTGTGCGGGAGAGAATGTTGTGCCAAAGAGAGTAACTCTCACTATTCTCTAATTTGTCTGAAATACCTCCTTGGACTTTCAGCCTGTGACATGATGAGGTCACCTCATAACACAATCCTTGTTGGCCACTTACTTGCAAGTATCTGTCTGCAGATTGCAAAACAGGGAAGGAACATGTAGGGTAAGCTGACCAATAAGGCATGCTGACCAATCAGAATACACTGGGTTCATCAGGGGTGGGACTTAAATCTCTAACAGAGCATTTCAGACAGTTATTCTAGTAGAATCCTAGAATCTAGTATATCCCAAAAATAAAATTGTGAATATTGAAAATGAGCATAATAGGGTGCTTTTAACATAACTTGTATAACCACACTTTGACTTGCTGGATCAGATGTAAATGTTCATATTAATGATTTGAACCTATCCAATTTCAGTAGACCGAGATGTTCACAGTTTGGCTTTTATTATTTGCTTTTATATGTGTCTGTCATAACTACTGGTGGTCTTGTCAATATGTTGTCTAGGGTTTACTCTCGCAAACAGTTCTCAGGTCATGATTTTACTAAAGCTAAAGCTATTAGCTCTGAAGTGATTCAGCTATTTTGTGTATAACATCACAGAGTAGGTTAGAATCACAGCACCGTTGAATATCTGAATTAATGGCATGGAAGTGAATAGAGTGACTGTTCACAGACGTCACAATGAAAAGTGCCATCCTTAGCAGAAGCACACTGACTTTGTGCAAACTTTGAAAGCAAACAGCAGGGCTTGGCGTAGTGGTGTACAAATGTCTCAGGCACCCACCCCCCATGGCTCAACACTCAGCGTCTGCTACCTGGGTTCAGCTTGGTTTTGCTTCCTCCTCTGTCTTTCTGCTTGCCTCGTTAATCGGCTGGGACACACTGTTCTCCTTGAAGCATTTCCTGCCTGGTGATGCATCTTTCAACCTTACATCCGCACATGCCCGGCAAACACGCCCCCTTATTCCCCACGCTGCTCACACACCCACCATGTGTGACAGCAGGAACAGACCAGTCACCCTGTGTGGACTCTCTTTTTAAAGTATGCTTTATGATTCTGTTTGAATATAAGGAACAATAGCGAAAGGTCGCAAGGTCATCACGGGTGACTATCGTGGTTAGCAGTAACTGTTGACTGTGTGCAACATCATGCACTCATTATCTTGGTAATATGCAAAACTGATTGCGCCAATTGAAAATAATGTTTACAATAATAATTTTTAAATTGTAATAATGTAATATATGATAAAGTAAAGTTCACAGTCTCTCTTGATATCACGTAAGAAAAAAAACACCTAATGAATTAAGCTAATTAGAAAATAAAAATAAATAATTAAATTTTGCTAATGCATTAAGGTAGCATCCTTAATGTCTGGCTCCCTCGTCCTCTGTCATCTCAGCCTCTCCATTATCGAGACTTGCGAACAAACACACATACCAGCATCAGAGTAGGGGAAAGCTGGATGAGGAAAGGAAGGAAAGGAGGAGAGACCCTGCGGGCTGCGGGTGTGGGGGAGGAGGGATATGACGGCCTGCATCCTCCAAGGCCACAAGGTCAGGATGGGTCTGACATCACTTCCTGCAGCACAGGAACCAGTTGTTACCGGGGAGGCTATGAGTGGACAGCATAGACATTAGTAGAGCATACACAGAAGCTGATACAGGACATTTGTTCCCCTTAGAGCAGGCTGGTTGTTTTAATGGATGCATCTTTTAAAATACAATGACGCTGGCTATAAGCTTCTAGTAAGCCCCCATAACTATATAACACAAACAAAAGCACACAATCTTTTTTTAAGTCTAGATCAGTTCAGTTTTTTAGATTACATACTTTTTTTGATGATTTTGAGTCAAGTTTTTTGGTTCCACCTCCTCTACAATCTGATTGGTTCATTTTTAATTCTGCCCTCAGAACATTTTTCTGAAAGTAAAACTCCCGTAAGCCAATATGTAGACGCAGACATAGTACAAATAAAAAGCGGTATGTTTTAAAAAAATCTGACCAATCGTCATGTGTTTTTGATGCATCTTGGGGTGTGACTCCTATGGGAGCAGATGCGCACGTGTATCTCTGTACTTGTGTTTCAGCAGAGATAAGGCTGTTTTCTCACAGGGCGGCACCGTAGTGACATCAGCATGTTTCAGTGGCTCTGTGCACCTCAGTGGAGGAGTAGCGATATGAGAAAGATCTGGACTTGCATGTGAAATGAGTGTTAACAAGATGGACGCTGTTCCTCGCAGGCCCAATCCAGCCCTCTGCCATCTGTCAGATGTCTATGTGCTTTTGGGAAAACTATATGGAAAACTTTCAGACCTACACAGTCTGTTCATATCTTCGGTGGGACTATAGCGACAGACTATCAGCTTACCTCTGTCAGTCTATTTTCTCAGGACTAAAGGGCATTTTATAAGAGTACTCACTGGCATAGAAACACAGTGAGTCATGCACGTGCCCACAGTTGCATTTAGCTGAAAACTGGGCCGGTTTCCTGTGTGGCAGGATGCAGGTGCTGGCAAACGACGCCATCGAACGGTCGACCCTGATGTTCTCAATCTGTTCACGGTCCTGGAAAGTGGTCTAATCTTTTGGCACGATTCCTGCATAATCCTCCAGTAATCCTGTGATACAAAAGGGCAAGAAAAAAAGCAGCATTTTCATAATTTTCAACACAAAAATGGAATACCTGCACGGGAGACAAATACGTGGCTCTGGATTGGCGACATGTGTCTTTCAGTGTCCATGCCTGAAGCCTGCTTCTCTCCTTGGGTTCTGAAGGGCACTGGCTATGTTGGTGGACGGTCTGGAGGTGAGTCAGGCTGCCAGACTGTATAGGGGGCACCTCACAGCACTTCTGGCTTACATTTATTCTCACACTGTGTGTGAAATGAGATTAAAGTGGTGTTTTCTTACAGTATCCTTATTTATATGGCTTACAGCACTATTTCTCAGTTGGTGGGTCATGAGAAATTATTTTGAACATTTGATATAATGTCGGACTTTTTTGTTGTTTTTTAACAGTGCATGAAGACATTTTGCTACTGTTACTGCACTATGTTCTACGTAGTACTACTACACTTCCGATTTTTGTTAAAAAAAAAATATTTTGAAAATTTTCGTCGTTAATGACCAAGAGAACCACTGGCTTATAGTACTCTCTCCCCACTATACATCCATTCATCATTTATAACTTCTTATGCCAGTGTTTCCCAACCCAGTTCTTGGGGATCCTCAAACAGTGGAAGCAAGATTATGTGCTGGGAAGCTGGGAAGGAGCAAAAACATGGACCATCTCTGGGTCCCCAAGGGCCAGGTTGAGAAACACCGTCTTATGCAATGCAGGCTCGGGTTGCAGCCCAATGCCCGTCCCAGGAAGAACAGTGTCTATACACAGATACATGACGGCAAGTTTTTAGAGAAGGAATTATTTATTTTGTTTTTCTAACTATCTAATTGTTCACCCTTCAGTTGATTTTCAAGGTTACTTAATTGTCATCAGCAGCTTCATACATGTACAAAGAGTGATGAAACAACGCTTCTCCATGGCCCCGGTGCAACATATAGTAACACATAGTACACTGAACATCACAGTAACAGGGCGTGCATGCAAGATGCAAACAGGCAGTAAATAAATAGTGCAGAGATGTGAACTTCGTATGGTTTGTGCTGTTGCACAGGGCAGTTGGCAGGATTTACCCCAACATCAGACACTACAAGGTGCAGTAACAGAATCAACAAACAATCAATGCAAACAATAACAGACAGGACGATAAACAGACAGCACACAACTCCAATTTGTAACAGTGGAGGGAGGTAAACCATAATGGCTGGTATTGCGCATTTGAATGTTTTCTTAGTTTCTTTTGTCATGGGTGGGAAACATCATGAAGGTATTTTAGCAGATAGCCACTACTAGGGGGGGTGAGTTTTCTCCCTCAGCTGTGCCTCCAGGCCAGAGTCCCCTCCCACCACCAAACAGGCACCCCCCTCCTTGTGTCCCAGTATGAGATAAGGAAGAGGAAAGGCTAGTGATCTGTTCTGCCACAGCAGGAATTTCAGAGACTTATGGCAGCAAAGATTCTTTGTTCTTCTGAGTTTTATTGTCATCCATATGCAAATGAGGTTCAAATGGCAGAAATTTCTAGATCCCTGTAAGAGCAGCACACATGGAATCCTCAGGGCTTCTAAAACAACCAAAATATCAAAATTACTTAGTTGCCAAGTGAAATATAGTTTTCAACGTATAACTTTATTTCCCTAAACATCAGCATAGGCTTTGTTTGCGGGTGGAACACAAAAGGTGAATGCAGGTAGTCTGTTTCGGACAGTCGGCTGTGTCATGTGATGAAACTTCATTTTGTACATGTCATTATGTTCAGTTTAATGCGTAAATAACACCAGAGGAGCGAAGGTTAAGTTTGTTCCTCCTGAGTGCAAGTGTACAAGTACAAACCCGCAATTTCTAATGGTAATTCCAGTTCTCTTCCCACAAGTTCACTCCACAACCCTCATCCATGACATCACCAATCATAATGGAGCCTTGTTCTGCCAGCGGTGATTCATGGAATTTTGCTAAAATGTGTGGTATGAAACAGCTAGAAACCAGACACAAATATGTCCTTTCTTACTGTTCCCATGGAGCCGCTCAGGCCCTGTCTGGTATCTTTGAGTACAAATGAGTGGAGTTTTGTCCGTTAGTAGTTGGCAAGCATGTTATGCAATAGCAGAGAGTAAACAGCAATGCCTGCTATGAAATGCGATTAACTATATCTAACAAAAATAACAGACCATGAAGACTTAAGTCCTTTTTTTGTTTGGTGTATATAGTGAACAAACAGCCCAGTGCTCAGTCAGTCCACACAATGTTTATATTTGCTTTGTGACATTTTCGCAAGCAGTGTGTTCCAAATGACTCAACTAATATGATTAATGAAAAAAAAGTAATATTACAAATATCACTGTCAGACCCAATATAAATTTGACATCCATCCCTGCATGCATTTTCCATAACCACTTCCCAGTGCAGCGTTGTAACACATCAGACGTCAGCAAAACTATTTAGCGTTTGCATGTGTGAGTGAATGGTGTGTGAGTGTGCCCTGCGATGGGCTGGCCCCCCATCCTGGGTTGTTCCCTGCCT
>JAODJX010000002.1:1837898-1858314 GCA_026776945.1 Isichthys henryi
TGCTTCCGGGATAGGCTCCGGACCCCCCGCGACCCAGTAGGATAAGCGGTTTGGAAAATGGATGGATGGATGTAAAAGTGTCATGTTTGCTATGTTAATCCATCAGGGCGTAGCCTTGCTTTTCGTCTGTGGGGATTAAAGTGTTCCTATACAGAATTATGTCATGTTATCCATGAGGGGCTACCAGACCATAGGAAAATAGATAAAAGATTCTGCATAAATTTTGGATGTAATATTAAACTTGAAGTTCTGTCAGAGTATGTGAAATACAATCTGGGTGTATTGTTACCATGATTATCCTAAGGGTAGACTCTCTGACACTCTGCCAGAGGTTTTTAAGTGTAAAAACGAAGTGGTTCGTGGTGTGTTATTAACAAGCTGGCTTGATGTCCGTGTGAAAACTACTGACATTATATGATCCTGTAAGCTTTCCCTAGCTGTTGCTTACAGGTTGCCAAATCCAAAGTACCAGATTCTTGTTTGGTTCATACTTCGGTCACTTAGCCATTTCAGTGACATCTCGAAAGATTTATTACATGAAGAACAATTGTTTGTGAAACCCGACTGATAAAACGGTATTTTAGTAGATAAAATACTTCCCGATTTTTCAAATCAAGCACATAGACAGTGAGAACAATAAAAAGTTGATATGCGAATACGTTAAACTTCTTGTTGTGATGTCTCCCGATAACAATGAGCACAATAATAATTTTAAGATAAACGAATTCCCAAACAGGAACAGATTTGCGACCTTTGCGCAATTAAACGACCCCCCTTCCCCCACACGAGGCGACACTTCCCCTAGGGACTGTCGCACGTATATGTCATTAACAGACGGTTTGACAGCGCATAGGTGGCGAGCGAGAGGAGCGCTCAGCCGCCGCACCTGCTCTCGCTGCTGCCTGTCGGTCTGTGACGGCGATGCAGAAACGGGGTTTCGCATCGTGAGACGAGCCGGACGCTGTGATTTCCGACCTGGGCTGTGACTGACGTCAATTCGCGTGTTTTTTTTTTAAATAAAAGGATGCAAAATGAAGAACGGAAGCAGACTGAAAGACGCACGCTTCTCTACTTCTGGCAATGCCAGAACCGGTAAAGAAACTTCGGTTGAGTTTACATTGTGTGACACTTCGCACGTTTTAATGTTGATGGGATGATTTAAGTGTGATATTTGTTTATTTCAAACAGACATATGCTGTAGTTGCACAATAGGAAACCAATGCGCATGTAGATATATTTTAGATTATAGATGTAGACGGTTTTCATCATATTACACGCGTAGCGCTGCATCCCGAATAGAGGGAGGATCTGGCAACCCTGAATTACTTAATCTCCTTTTGTAACTCCCCTTCCTGTAATAACGGTTGTATGATGTAACTTCAAGGACATTCTGGCGATATGCAACTGTGTGGATACAGATAGAGAATTTGCTTCATTTTTAAGTGTAATTGGTTATTTAGTTAAGTATTTTTTATTGATAAACACTCCTGTGGTTAGTCATGTCATAGGGATTTTTCTCTGTTTAGAATAAAGACTAATTCACCTTTCCTGAGAAAGTTCCTTCAGTCAGCACTGTTTTCTTGTATGTGAAATATATTTTTTATTGTATGTGAAGTATAATGAAAGATAATTTTATTAAATACACATTAAATACCATCACACAGCTGCATCACTCTTATAAATGGCATTTCACTCAGTAAGATAAGGCTTATTTTCTCAAGGGTTACCCATTTCATTCAGTATGTTCCTGACACAGCACCTCACCCTGGCCAAGAACACACTTGTACTAAAATCCAGGAACTCTTGTATCAGGTGACATGCTGTTGTTGTACTGAGAGGTGTATCGATATATATAGTGTTTTGTGTGTGTGCGTGTGTGTGTGTGTGTATGTGGTCTAAATATACATTAAATTGTGGGGACGAAATGTCCCCAGAATGTGAAAAAACTGTTATTTTGAGGTTGTGGGGACCATTTTTTCGATGCCGAAACACTTGTATTTTGTTTGGTTACTTATGGTTAAGGTTAGAGCTGGGTACGGGTTAAGGTTGTCATTGTTGGGATTAGTGTTCCCCCAAAGATATGAGTACAGATGTGTGTGTGTGTGTGTGTGTGCGTTTCTGTTTGCACTTGTGTGCACATTTTCAGGTGCATTCTGAGTTTTGAAAGTCCATGATTTTAGGTCGATAGATTTGTTGTCTTCTCCATGCATTCCGACTTTTACCAACCCGTTAAATGCAGTCACCTGAGCAGTGTGGGCTGCCCCCATATTCTTGCTATAAACTCTGTGTCAGGATGCAAGGCGCCCAGCTACTGTGATTAGCTGAGAGAGAGAGAGAGAGAGAGAGAGAGAGAGTGTTATTGTATCAGTGTATGTGTTGCTCTTCAGCCTTGTCAGTGCACGGCTTGCTTTTCAGCACAGGAAACCCCCTCCCCCATCCTTGCTATTGTGATGTCCTATAGGGTGGAGGCAGGCTGTACGGCTGCAGCCTGTGGGCTATTTCTGGAAGAGGGGTAGAGAGAAAGAGCACAATTAAACTAGCAAAGTCCTGTATAAAAGCAGAGACGCAAATGCAGTATGGAGACCCAGGCTCACACCATGCCAGGACGGTTGCTCTCTCACTCATGCCCTGCTCTCTTTCCCTCCCCTACGCAGGTGCCAGTGTAACATCAGGCCACCAGGCTGTCACACGAGGGGCTTCGGTCAGTGAAGAATGAGCCGGAGTCGCTGCATCCTGGACTGGCCACTCAGCATCTACGAGCACCACAAGGAGTCTGCCAGCTGCCTGCCCATGTGCCCATCATCGGTTTGGTGACCCTGTCAACGGCAGCATACTGGTGAAAACAGAGCTCACTGTACCGTAGCAGATAAGAAGACAGAGGTGTAGAAGACCAGACCAGGCAAGATTCTTGATGGGAAGAAAGTGAAATCAAGTGTCTGAACTGGCTGTATCGTCTCCCTAAGGCTGATGGAAGCCAAGGCCCAACAAGACACAGCTTTCACAAGGGTCCAACAGTCCATCCGTCTGAGGGTTGCTCATTAGCAGCAGCAAAAAGCAGGAATTAAAGTAGGAACATCCTTCCATGATCTGTATAAAAGCACTTGGGCTTCTAATGGACCGTCGTTGTTAAGGGAGATGCAGAGGGACTTTCCTGCTGCATCACTGTGTTTTTAGGCTCTCCATTCCTGTCTGCTCCACCTGAGACTCTGGGCAGGGAGGGAATCCCCTCAGGAAGAGGAGGAAAAGAGGTGGAACCAGGCAGTGTACAGTTTGAGGGACCAAGGGGGGAAGTTGGAACGGCCCAACCATGCAGTCAGATGACCTATTTGTCCGCAAGTTCTGCCGGCAAAGCCCACGGCCCCCGCTGACGGCCATGTCTTTTGAGCCCAGGCGAGACCCATGTCTGCGGTCGCAGGTCAAGCCTGAGTGGCCCCCCCGGAGAGAGGAAGAGGAAGTCATGCTTGGTGAGAGTCCGCCCGCCAGCCAGGCTGGCCCTGGTCTGCGCTCTTCTGCCCGTAGCCACATCGTGCAGAGGAGCAACAGCGAGGTTATACTGGGTGGTCTGGAAGCCTCAGGGGCAGCCTATGGGGTGAGAGTCAAGGCACCCGGGATGGGGAGCCTGGGGTCGCAGGATGATCCCAACCCACTCCTTCACCGGGATTATGGCAGTCTCTCTTCACTGGAGCGGCGGTCGCGTGCCGACATGGAGGACAGCGAGGAGAAGATGGCCCAGAGCCCCGCCGCACTGCGCTTCAAAGACCCGCTCGTCTTGCTGGGCTTGCCGGGAACTGACATAGAACCTGATGGCTTCTCTCGTGCTCTCGACGTGCCAGACGGGGAGCCGCTGAAGCAGGCCAAGGTGCCAAAGCAAGATGCACAGAACAAGAAGGGTAAGTCGAGCCCCACTCTGCCGCCGCGGGCCTGCCCCCCCGACAGCCTGCCTGGGGCCACCTGGGTGCACAACTTTGCACACTACGACGTGCAAAGCGTCCTCTTTGACCTGACGGAGGCGGTGTCCAGCCGCGACAGCATTGGCCGCAAGAAGAACATCACCTCGGGGGCCTCGGCGGCGTCCCACGTCCAGCCCTCCACCTCAGGGGCAGTGCTCCAGCTTGTGGGGGGGGTTGGCGGCGATGGGGGGACGGCGGAGGACCCTGAAGGCCAGAGGGAGATACCGCTGCCACTGGACGAGGGAGATGGCAACAATAACGACATGCTGCTCAGCTGCCCTCACTTCCGCAATGAGACGGGGGGCGAGGAAAGGCCAGGGCTGGGGCGAGTACGTGGCGCAGGGGCGCCATGGCTGGGCCTGCAGACCCCCAACGACGCCGTGTCCATCCTGGAGGAGCCCCGTGAGAGCCACGTTCAACAGCAGCCAAAGACCAGCTACTTCATTGAGCACGCAGACCTGGGGGCTCACTACTACCACAAATACTTCTACATGAAGGGTGAGTTCGGCGCCCAGGTCACATGACACACAGTAAAGAGCATCTCACCGTCTGTAGCGTAGAGTCATCATCACAGATGTGGCAAGCGCTTTATTTCCACTTTGACTCATACTTCTTGTGGCTTTACACTGCTGCAGTTTCAACACTTCAGATGTAGCCCGTGTTCTCGTCTCCTACACATCGTCACAGACATGTTTCCGACATGGTGATTTATTAGTGTTTAATTAGGACTAAGCGGAAAGCAGTTTCTGTGCCTGTTTGGTGATTTGAGTATTTATATCTCTGCCGCATTTAATTTAGAGGGAATTGCTAATGAGTCACTGGCTTAATTTAATCACAGCTGCCAGTCTCAGTTGAGTCATTTTTGATCTTTTTAATCCTGCAATCCGTTAAACTACACAGTCTGTATCCCCGAGTGAGAATCCTACACTGGGTTAGCATTGCCACACCAGCTTATGCTCAGACGTCTGCTCTCCGTGATGCGTCTGTCTGTATCTTGGGTTGAGGCAAAGGTCTTGTTTCTATAAGGAAACTCCCATCTCGCTCTAACCTGCTCATATCGCAAACCGCTCAGATCATCAGAATTTCTTTGGTGTGGATGAGCGGCTGGGGCCGGTAGCCATCAGCTTCAGGAGAGAGGAGAAGGAAGGATCAAGTGGTGCCCAGTACAACTACAGGATTATTTTCCGTACCACTGAGGTAAACAGAAAGTCCTCGGTTCGGCCTTTCAGACTGGGCCTTCATTTGGACCTGTGTGAAGTGATGTATTTTCAGTGCTGTGCAAAGGTCTTACTGGTGGGAGTTCTGCTTAAACAAAAATGTTCTGCCTCCTCTAGTTGCTTGGACCTACCTTCTTTACAATCTGATTGGTTATCTCTCTGAAATCTGCCCTCAGAACATGACCAAAGGTCTTAGGCAATCAAAGAAAAGTAAAGTTGGTGTAAACCTATATTATGGCTGCCTAAGTGTGTCCAGTATTTGCAGTTACCGTCCACTATCCCATTGTATATTTTGACTGGTTTCCTCATGGTGCAGCTGAAGACGCTGAGGGGCTCCGTGGCAGAGGAGTCGGTGAGCACAGGGGCCCGGCACACGGCTCCGCGAGGCCTGCCCCACCGACGGCTGCTAGAGCACATCCTGCCCGAGCTGAACCTGCACTGCCTACGGCTGGCTTCCAACTCGCCCAAGGTCCCAGATATCCTGCTGAAGTTGGACGAACAGCGGGTCAGTTGGCGAAGGGGGGGCACTGAACCATGGGGATGGGGGGAGGAACTGGAGCAGGGGTGGAGTCAGCTTGAGGAAAGAAATGCAAGAAGACCGGGGCAGTGTGTGGTTTAATGTGTTCAGGGTCTGTGCCCATGATCAGAAGGTCACTGGGTGGGATCCAGAACCCGTCTGCCAGATGCCCTCAATGGGCCCCTGAACACGGCCCTTAACTGGCAGCTCCAGGGGTGCTGCGTGCTGGCTGACCCAGTGCTGTGACACCCTAACTTGCTCTCACCTGTACATGTGCCTCAAGGACAGCAAGATTTAGTAGGTAAAAATAGAATTTCACCACAGGGGTCAATAAAGTATTATTATATTCTAGATTATTCTATTCCTGGAATCTTGAGTAGAGTTATAGTGGGATATGGGCTTGGGGTTCAGGAGCTGGGCACATGCACTGGGGTGAAGAGAAGTGGGTTTGACTTAAATGACTGGTAATGAGGCATGAGGAAGCAAGCTGATCATCTGACTAAACCCTGCCCTGGGACCCCCCACCCCCACCTCCCGCATATCTTACATTGTCTGTGGAGTGACAAGAGGACAGTGGTGACAGCAGCAGTGGTCTGACGACCCTCCTGTCCCCTCCCAGCTGAACTTCCAGCGGAAGGTGGGCGTGATGTACTGTCGGGCCAATCAGAGCTCGGAGGAGGACATGTACAACAACGAGTATGCAGGCCTAGCCTTTGAGGAGTTCCTGGACCTACTGGGGCAGAAAGTTCGACTGCAGGGCTTCGACAAGTTCAGGGCTCAACTGGACACCAAGAGTGAGTGCAGCCTTCCGTCAATCACACATAGAGGAACTGAACCACAGAAATACACGTAAACACTTTCGATGGTACAAACATGCATCTATAGACACACTCACACATACACTATCATGTAATCACATCTTTTTGGGGACCGCTCATCCACTTATATGGGAAAAATGCTAATGCTAACTATGACAACCTTAACCCCCACCCTGCCCTAACTATAACCATAAGTAACCATACAAAATACATGAGTTTTTAGTTTTTTCATTGCAGTCACGGATTTTTAAAAAAGTAGAGTTTTCCCATATGGGGACCAGGAGGTCGCTCGGTCAAAAGTAAAAAAAAAAACGGATATTCATCACGTTGTGGGGACATTTGGCCCCCACAAGGTAAGGTATAACTGGACCACACACACACACACTTAATGACAATGAGCCAAGCACCAGCCCACAGAAAAACCAGACACAGAGGACATCTGGTTTATGCTAGCAGGAAGATCTTATGCTGCACGTATAATCTTCACTTTGTGTATTTGTAATGTCACCTAGTTTCTGTAGACGCCACCTCCAGTATTTCCTGGTTAACGGCAGGTCATTATGCTGATTGCTATTCAATTGCCCTTCCTCCTCTTCCCATGCAGCGGACTCTACTGGCACCCACTCGCTGTACACGAAGTACCAGGACTACGAGATCATGTTCCACGTGTCCACTATGCTCCCCTACACCCCCAGCAACACCCAGCAGGTATGTGGGCAACTGCACTGTTACTAAATACTAAATCCCCCCGCGGACCTATACCGGACAGACAGGCCCGGTGAGGCTGACACTGTCTCTCGCTTTTCTCCACCCAGCTGTTGAGGAAGAGGCACATCGGCAACGACATCGTGACCATCGTGTTCCAGGAGCCAGGGGCCTTGCCCTTCACGCCCAAAACCATCCGCTCTCACTTCCAGCACGTGTTCATCATCGTCCAGGTTCATCACCCCTGCACTGAGAATACCTACTACAGGTACTGCAAGAGGTTTATTTGGCCAAGTATGTTCACACATGCTGGAAATTTGTCTCCACTTGTGAATGCTCAGAGATATACAGTGGGTGAAGGGTGCAGGTTTAGTTTCAGCATTGGTAGGTAACAAATCAGAACCGAACCCCCCCCGTCCCCCTAAACACACAGGGTACTCCAACAATATTGGTAGGGCCCTTGCAGTGGGTACGAAGAAAGAAAGAAAGAAAGAAAGAAAGCCACAGGACAATGGAGGAGAAGAATCTTATAGTTATTGATAGTTGTAACTGTACATAAAAAAGAAAGAAAGAAAGAAAGAAAGAAAGTGAGGAGGCCATTCATCCCATCAGGTTGACTTGGAGGGGATTAAACTAATAATTTAAAGTTGGCAGGACATTGTCTAGTTTAGATTTGTTGGAATCTAGGGCTTTAGCGTGCACTCCCTCGCTGGACAGACTGTTCCATACTCTAATTATACGCTGGGAGAAGTAGTTCTTTCTCAGACCTAAACTAAAATGTTCTCCCACTAATCTCCAACTGTGGCCATGGGTTCTTGAACTTATTTTGAAGTAACTATTTGGATGAACAATATCTACACCTGTTAGAATCTTATATACCTGGATCATGTCATCCATAAATTAAAAACGTAAAGAATAGCAATCCTATGAAGGGGACTGGGAGATCCTTGAATCTTATGGGATCTCCAGTCATCCAGTACAATAAAACCATGAAACCACAGAGCTTAAAACTGCTTACTTTGAATAAGTTCTGGCTGACGGAGTGAAATGTGCAGAGCTGAAGCTGATGGAATGATTCCGTTTTCCGATGGGCCCCCCAGGGTGGCTGTGACTCGCTCCAAGGACATCCCTCTGTTTGGGCCCTTCTTCCCCAAAGGGGCTCGCTTCCGGCGGTCACCGGCATTCCGGGATTTCCTTCTAGCCAAGGCAGTGAGCGCGGAGAATGCTGCGGAAAAGTCCGAGAAGTTCCTCTCCATGGCTACACGCACGCGTCAGGGATACCTGAAGGACCTGGCGGAGAACTACGTCACCACCTCACCCATCGACTCCTCCACCAAGTTCCCTCTGCTCTCACGGGCTGTCAAGCGCAAGGACAAACCGAAGAGTACCAAGGGGGCAGAGCTGCACAGCGCCGGGGCTCTGGTGTGGCCGGTCATGGCGTCTGGAGGCGGGGCCAGCACTGAGAAGCTCCCCTGCCTACTGGCCATCTCCGGTGAGTCAGTGGTGCTCATCGAATGGAGCTCCCGTTTGGTGGTGTTCAACTGCAACTCCCGCGACGTGATTGGTTGGAAGGCGGTGACGGAGGGTGGGGCCAGCGGCGGGCCCTACCTGGATATCTATTATGAGCGGGGAGAGTCGATCTCCATCAGTGTTGCTGAAAACCAGGTGGAGGACATCCGGGAGGTGGTGCAGAGACTAAAGGTGAGAGCAAAGCTGGCTATACAGTGAGGGGTGGGTGTTTTTTAAGGTAAAAATGCAAGTCAGGGGCAGTTATATGAGGTGGGGAGCATATGAGGGGCCATAATTCATAGAGATGGGCAACATTATTATTAGCCAGTGACATGTTTGGAATTGGTGAGTGACAGGACGGGAGCACTCTGGCAGCCAATCAACTTTGCTCTTTATTATATTATATTATATACAGAGGGTGTCCGGGGCCTGTGAGGTGCGGGAGGTGATGCCACTGCGGGACTCGGTGGGCCACCCTGGCTTCATGCTTAGCGAGGATGGCTTTGTGGTGGAACTGCAGCAGTCCAGCTATACGGAGAGCGCAGGCCTGCAAATGGGGGCACGCGTGGTGCGCCTGTGCGGGCGCCCCCTGGTGGCGCTGTCGGCCGCCGATAGGGCCAGCCTGCTGCGCTCCGCCCCCAGGATCCACCTTACTGTCATCCCGCCGGACAAGAATGGCAAGCAGGCCAGGTCAGCAGCTCTGTCTGGGTGCGGTGTGGGTGAGGAGAGAGAGGAGGGCAAGCAATGAAGATCTGTTTATGAGGGTGTGAAAGGTTAGGGCTGTGTCCCCATGTCCAGAAGGTCTTGGGTGCGAATTTTGTAGCCAGTGGCATAATCATATCAAGGCCCTTACCCCAAAATGCTGCAGGGGAATTCGGTGCTGACTGACCCCACTGTCTCACCCCAAGCCTGCGTATGTGTGTATGCGTGTGTCTCATAGAGAGCAAGATGGGATGCACAGTTTCTACACAGGGATCAGTAAACTGCCTCTATTCTATTCTGCAGTATATGGTGTCACCAAGGGTGGAACTTTTGCTACTAATCAACTAGGCTAGTTCAGTGAAATGTGTAATCCGACATGCAGTTTTGTTTTTTTTACTAGCTAGCGGGGTATGTTCAGTGTTTTGTATTCACCCTTCGTCTAAGTTACTCCCCTCAGGCGGGTGGCCGAGTTTAATTCCCAGCCCTAGGTGTCACACCGTCTGCCCGTTTGTGTTTGGGAGAAATTAAGGACAAGTGCATCCATTAAGGGTTCAACAGCATGGCCATTTTGGGGAATCGGTCCTTAAGCGCCATGCTGCCTGCCGTGTCCCATACCTGCGCATTGACTGCAGCCTACGTCGCTTCCTCTTCCTTGCAGGAGTTTATCGGAGCTTTACCAGAAAGCCTTACAGGGCACTGAGCTGAAGCCTGGGGACAGTCAGTCCAGCGAGGCCTGGGTGGTGGAGGAGAATGAGGAGCAGGAGGAACCTAAAGGCCAGGATGCGCAGGAGCACAGGCACTCGGGAATCAGAGACCAGCGCTCACTCGTGTCGCCACCATGCCCGCCCCTCCAGAAGGCCACCGCCTTCCAAGATGACAGCGCTGGCCGCCCATCTCCGACAGGCAGCTACTTGCTGGAGACGCCACAGCTGCAGCCGAACCCCTGCAGCGAGTATGAGCTCAACAGACTCCCCCTTCCTTTATTTAAGCAGGGTGATGTCAGACCTAAATACAGAAGGTCCTTTAACAGGCAGTCCCTCCTAGCAGGCCGGCCAACTGGACCAATCAGGTCCTGTCAGACCAATCGCATACCATGAACCCAGACAGAGACCGCCCATAGTGTTAGATCTTGATTATGATTGGGGATGGTGTGTGGCTCAGCGCTTTTAGCCATTGTGCCTGCGATCAGAAGATTGTCAGTTCAAGTCCCAGCCTTAGCAGAATAGTCACATCACTCTTGGGCCCTTGAGCAAGTCCATTAACACCCCACTTCAACCCCAAATGTCACTCTCAGCTGAATACTGTGCGTGTATGTTCTCTAGGGAGGGAAGATAGGATAAATGAAAAGAAGCATTCCATACTTGTGTAAATGGCAAATGAAGCATTATATCATTTCATAAGAAATTCCAAACACTCAACAAAGTAAAAGACATGAATGATTCTGTCTTTCTCTGGCTCACGCCTCTCTCGCTCTCTTTCTCTCTCTGTCACCAGCCGGCACTTCTACGACAATAGGGTTCAAAGGAGGAAAATGCACATCTACGAGGTCCCTGTGGAGGTGCAAACCACCACACCCGACCTCATCCCCTTGGTGGAGGAGAAGGAGGACCTGCGGCAACAGGTGGGGGGGCCGCTTTGGCAGCTGGGCACGGTGGCAGCACTGGGTGCGGTGGCCGCCTCCCTCTGGGTGTAACCTGAGCTCTGTGGGGGATCTACAGCACTGTGGCTCACATGGAGATGAACGTGGAGATCTCTCCGTCTCATTCTCCCTTGTTTTGTAGTTATCCACAAATGGGATCTTCGATTGATCTTTGGAAAAAAAAATGTAGAAATACATGTAGGTGTTAAATGAGATTTAAATTCCAGGAGAAAATTATAAGTGGTTATCGGTGGGTGGGTGGGTTGTGGATGATGTACATGAAGTTCTAGCTTCCATTTTAGGAGAACGCTGCAGTGTGACTCTTAATATTCTATGTGTGACATGATTCTTGCCCCTATTCCCTCTGTCTCCCCTGGGGGCGGAATCGCAGCAGGCCCTGTCCTCACCCTGCCGCACCCCCGAGGTTGTGGCTCCGCCCACCTCTGAGCCTCTGACCCCCCTGGACAGCACTGACCACAGCTCCTCTGCTCAGAACATGCAGAACTCCTTAAACAAGAGTAAGTGGGGGGGGGGACATTGGAAATCAACCCTACTGGGCACTAGATACAGATAAAAACTGAACTGTCATTTTCACCACGATCACTCTCCAGCACCCTTCTCCATAACCCCAATGCCATAATGCAGCCTCTCTCTCCTTGCACCCTGCTCCCCCCCCCGCCTCCAGTTACTCTAATGTCTCTCCGCCCATGCCAGCTCCTGATTGAGCAGGGGACAGATGGGAAGCAGGCTTCAGACTATCCCAAAACAAGAAACCCATTTGGCCATCTGCTCTCCCCCCCCGCCCCCCAACCTCCCCCCTGCATCGCCTCCCCTCTGAGTCATAGTCAGTCTGTGTGTAGCTTCTTTGATAAGACGTAAACTTAACTGGAACACGCAGGCCATACTTTGGCTTTTACTGGCAGAACAAAGGGTCTCATCCCCAGTACCGCGGTCTGACTCTTGTAGTCTTGTAGTCTTTTTCACACCACAGACACTTTAACATATATCGGAACAACAACCTTTGCATTTTTTTAAAAGAAACTAACACTTCATACATCATCGAAACATTATTTAGCCGTTGTATAGTATTTCAGTCTTTTTTTTCTATTTCACTTTTTATTTCCATTAGCTACTGATTTTCACCTGGGCCTCCAGTGTGCTGTATGAACTTATGGTCAGTGAAGCATGTTAGATGTGTGTTAGAGAGGAAAAAATGGACCTGTACATCACAGTTGCCTTCCACTGATCTGGGTGGCACCATTGTCACAATGAAGTACTCCTATATCCATCACAAATAACAGTGAAATCAGTTATCATAGACATTTATACTTAAACCAGGAGTATCACTAATCTTTAGATTACAGTGCCATCTGCTGGTTATATTCTGTTACTGGTAGTACAAGACCATTTAGACGAATGGAATAGAATAGAATAGAATAGAATAGAATAGAATAGAATAGAATAGAATAGAATAGAATAGAGATACTTTATTAATCCCCGTAGAGAAAATGTATTTTTTCCTACCCCATCTTGCTCTCCATGAGACACACTGACACATATAGGTCAGTGAGAACAAGCTTCGAGGTCACAGTACAAGGTCAGCTGCCGGGCAGCAGCCCTAGAGCTGAGGGTTAAGGGCCTCGCTCAAGGGCCCACAGACATGTGACTATTCTGATGAAGCCAGGTCTCAAACCGGTGACCTACCAGTCAGAGGCAGAGAGGCTTAGGCTGTTGAGTCACACCCTACCTCCCAATTATAGTCAAGATATTATGAATAAATAATATCACTATTTTAATGCAGTCAAAGGTTTGCAAAAGAATAGCAGTGTCAGGGTTTCCTCCCTGGCACAGATAACAGTTATAATTGTACTGATTTCCAGACTAACATGATCAAAAAATGATGTCTTTCTCAGTTCTGTTGGAGCCCGGTGACTCCACCGATGAGGAATGGCAGTCCATCTCTGCAGTGGCCTCTGCCTGTCATAGCATACTGGAGGCGATGTGTCACGAAGGTTAGAACGGCTGCACCGTAACAACATGGGATGTCGCACAACCGAAGGTCTGCCTCAGGTTCAGGGCTGAAAATTCAATGCCAGCCCCACCATGAATCTAGTTTGACCATTTTATAATTATAATTATAATAATAATTATTATTATTACTATTATCATTATTATTCTTGTACTTGTGGCGATAACTAGTGAGATGATATGGACATTGTGGTCCCTCTCTGACAAACACTTCTGAGAGTGATATGTGACATTTAATAACATGGACATGTTGCCCTCATAGAGGATACGTTGCCTAGACAACTCCGCTGCAGTTCTTGACCACATAAATGGCCGAATGGCTGGATTGAGGGGCCGTGGGAATTCTGACTCGCTCAGAGAAAGCCATGAGGCTCCATGAGTCGTGCTTTGGCCTTACAGAAATGAGAGCGGAGGGAGATACAGCCCAAGCCCCAGGAGACGGCCCCGTCACAGATGGACAGGTGGACTCCATAATGAAGGACAGCATAGAGAGGTGAGGGCCTGACTGCCTGTAAGGGAAGTGAGTGAATGAGTCAGGGCCAGCAGATCTGAAAAACGCCACAGAGGTTCCCAAAGTGAATTGGGAACCCTGGACAGAATCGAATCATTACACAGATCACTGTCTCTGCTTTGTCTGGGCAGAAATTTCATCCTGCAGTGTCTCAGCTACACTGTATTTTGATGCGAACAAATGAAAGGCTTTTATGTTTTTGGTTTAAATTGTGCCATAAGTTGATCTATCGGTATTGTATTATAAACATCTAAGGTAGCCTACTGCTTTTGGGAGAACATGCTATGGTTTTCTTACCTCAGCATTGAGGTGAAGTCGCGGGCTCCTCCAGCAGACATAGGGTCAGCCTCCAAGGATCCACACCCTTCATTCTGCAGGTGATCTCACTCTGATTGCCTGTTTCTCTAATTCCGAAGTAGCAATTTTCCTAGGGACCTCGGAGAGAAAGTGTCACAGCTGGAAAACATTCTGAAGAGGCTGGAGGCCGACCTGCAAAAGGTACCACCTGTTGAGATGCCCCAGCACCTCCCTTTCCCTGATCCCACCCTCAAGCCCCAGCCCCTCCCTGTCCTGCCTCCCTGTCCATGAAGCAGTATTCTGTCCCTCCTCCCTGCTGGATCCCGACACCTGTCCACTAAAACAAACAGATGAAAGGCAAGACCATGAAACATCTGTTACACCAAAAACAATCTCACCTCAATTTTATTGGTAGTATGCACACTCACCTGACACCTGACCGACCAATCACATCCGTACCAGAACATAAAGATTAGCACATTAGCATTTGGGGGGAAATCTTAATGGAATATACCAACAGACCAATGTTGGATAAATTTTGTTAGAAAGCTAGTGGAGGCATTCTGCCTTTGTTCCCTTTCTGTAGAAAGGGGCCATAGCCTGAAAACCAATGGGGTGTTGGTGATGCCGATGATGTCACCGTGCTATGTGGAGGCCTCCGCCCTGCCCTTAGATTACATTGCATTGCCCCTGTCCTTTCAGCGACTGAACTGTGCAACATAGAGTAAAGAATAAAATTGCTAATTGCAGTCCATTGTTCATGATTAGGGCCTTAGCTGCAGCAGTACTCCCAGAGGACCTCCAGTGATGAGGACTCTGCCAACTTAGAAGAATTGGTGTGTGTGTGGTGGCACCAGGATGGGCAAAAGTGCATTTCCTTCCAAAACATCACTGGGCAACCTGTAACAAAGATGAAAACCCTGTGGTTAATCTAACCCAGCTGTTAGTATGCTGGTGAGCCCATTGATGCCAGATGAAGCATACAGCAGTACAGCAGGCACCCACAGACCTGCAATGTGAAGACAAGCAGTCGAAGGGCAGATTTGGTGCTCTTCAAGCCTGTAGCACGCCTTAGTCACCCTTTGTCCTTTTGCAGGTGGTAACATCCCCCACTAATCATTAACAGAGTATTATCATCAATCCACTAATCAGGAGGGATTACCCTACCTGAGTGTCTGCTCGATTAAGCCCAGCTTCGTTCATGAGGAAAATGAGCGTGAGTGCAAGCAAGATTTTATAAGAGCAGTCAAAATAATCAGGTGCTCAGAAGTATTGGTATATTCTAGAAGGAGAATATGTTTGCCTTGTGCACATGGGAGTTTTACTTACATAAAAATGTTCTGAGGGTATAATGAAAAATGACTGGTTCAGATTGATATCAATCACATCAATCATTCACAAAAGGAGGCGGGACCAACCAATCAGATGTCTTGGTCCCGCCTCCTCTAGTGATTGATAGATGTGATTGATATCAATCTGAACCAATCATTTTTCATTATACCCTCAGAACATTTTTCTGTAAGGAAAACTCCCATGAGCTCAACACAAAATGCTCAGAAACGGCACTTAGCCTCGACAGCTAATGTTAAGGGGCACTTGCAGTTTGCGGCTCTGGAGTGGAGCTGGCTCAGGTGAGACGTGAGCTGTGTCAGGAGCTGCAGCTCTAGAAGTAGGTTGCTCTTTCAAGCATGGATTGATGATAATGCCTATCACATTCATTCATTATTAACCCTGCTCCCCTCTCACCTCCACCTCACAAACCAAAACCAATCTCCCACCCTGGAATGGCGAGTGTGGTTGAAGTGATTAACATCCCAGCTGAAAAATCCCTCTGCGGCCCACCACGGTTACTTGGAGTTGGACACCATTAATTCTGAGTCAGCGCTGAGTGTGTCAGGACTGAATGTGAAGGGGCCTGGTCATTATGTGGCAGACACCCCTCTCTGCGACACGCCCAAGGGCGAGTCTCTGCTATTTACGGTAGCTCTTTCTATGTCATAATTTAATGCAAAGTGCTTTTAATGAGCAAAACAGGCCCTACAATTAATCAAACACCAAAGAGGGTACATTATGTAAATAACAGTGTCCCAAATACAAATATTAACACAGCCAGACCTGTTTAAAGAGAGTTTTAGCCTTATGTAACTTTTACATAACTTTCCAAACAGCCTTTTTCAAAACGGCATGAGCTGTCACTGATCTCGATACAGCTCATTTGGCTTTTAAAAATGTTCACGCAAGACAGGCGTATGAACCCCAGCAGTCTGTCCTGATACACTGTCGCCAGTGCGCTCCACATGCACTTGTGATGTATTGTTTTCTAAATGTCATTTTTCTTCTCCTTTGACATGCTCTTTTCTAAATGTTGAGAAGTTTGCCATGGAAACTGAAGCGAAAAGTGCAGCAGGGAGATTTGGGGGAGCGGGGGTGGGGGGCTTTGTTGGCCTTCATCCATATCCGTCCATTAAAAAGGAACCATGGCAAACTTTTCAGACTTCATTCTGCACCCCCTTCAGCTCAGTTTTAACCCTGGCAGTATGTGTGTTAATTATGAAATAGCTTGTATGTGTGCGTGCGTATTTGTGCGTGTTTGTGTGTGTGACTGCACAGCAGATTACATGCATCCCGGCATCTGATTCTCTGTCTTAACAGGGAGTCTTAACGAGGTGTGGTTGAGCTCAGGACTTCTAAATCTCATGAGGGACCAGCAGGGTCTGCAGTTTTCAGTCGATCTGATTATTCATTTCTGCCAGGAAATGTAATCTTTTATTTTAATGGATGACCTGGCCGAAAAGGCAGCTCAGGCAGGCTGGCATCTCCCAAGACATCAGAACAAGCAAGCACAAATCAATTATATACTTCTCTAAACCATTAATATGTATCTCCGACAATATCACTCTGGCCTTGAAGATATGTGATGGCTCCAGGGCAGACCCATAACTGACTGGTTCAGTGTATAAGGCTCAGCACTCTGCAGGTGACTTAATGGCCACCCCTTCTATCTCAGCCCAGCCACCCATCAGAAGAAAGGGAAGGAAGAATGAGCATAAGGGATATAAATGCACAGGTTGGCTCATAGGAAGAGTGACCTTGATGTCATTGCTGCTGGCATGGATAAGGTCCTGCCCCTCTGATAGAGCCAGAACTTGATTGGACAAAGTGATTGTCACTCTGCTACACAGTCAGAAAATGATTGGATGAATGCTAGTGTTCAGGGGTCCCCCATGTCATCTCCTGCCAGTGTACACATGTGTAAGCATGTGTAAGCATGTGCTTGTGCATGTATATGTATGTATGAAAGGGCTCAGAAACATTTTCCAAAGCAGGAGGCCAGTATTATGGTGTTTGGCTTTCTGTGCTTTAGCTTGTGTGGGTGCGTGAGAGATAGGGGTTCGGGGGTGCGCGTGTCCACCTTACCCTCCTCCCCAGTCATGGCTTCTCCCCCTTTAATAACCTCCTGCACCTATTCTCATGGACACCCCCCCTCCATACCTTGCCCCCGCCAGGAGAAGGAGGACAAGGCAGAGCTGCAGGCGGAGGTGCTAACCCTCAGGGAGAACAACCAACGGCTGCGGGAGGAGTCCCAGAGCACGGTGGCCCGGCTCATCAAGGTCACGGAGCTGCTGTGCAGAACCACCAAGCACTGACAGCCCTCCACTGCCCCTCACCACCCCCCCCCACTGTTGTGTGCCACAGACTCTGCCCCCCCATCTCTTTATGTGCCATGAGTCAGATATTTAGAGATATTGGGCACCCTGGGGTGAAGGGTGAGTGTTTACCACTGCAGTGCAGGATGAGGGACCCAATCCCACACCCTCGTATCAACCCCCGCCAGCCCCCGCCTCCATTGACAACACTTACTGCACCCCCCACACCCACTGGCTTCCTGAAACTCAAAATCATCCTGATTTCAGCAGGAGTGACGAGCATTCAGGCACGTGCACACACACACACACACAACATGCATGACCAAGCGCAGTCTACTGTCAGCTGCCTTGGATCCTTGAGCAGACGGAGGCCCAAGCAAGTCTAGCAGAGAAGGGTCTGGCTGCAGAACACTGGGCGATCTCCACCAGGAGGACCTCCACTGTTGGGCCAGAAATCACATGTCCTCCACAGCGGGACCGGACATGATGATGCTGGAGAGAACTCAGTAGGCATAATCATGTCCATAGATAGCACCTGGCTTTCTTTATAATTATGAAGATGGATATTTCTCATAAGTATATAAAACTTATATTACATAATATAATACTTAGAGGTTAGAAGTTCTCACTGAAATAGCAAATTAAAAATAAACTCTTAACATCCATTCCTGTTGATTTAAATGAGATTATTGACATCCGTTCCCAGTGTTGCACTAATATCACCGAAATAGCAAATATATATTTTAAATGAGATGGTTAAAGTCAGTTGCCAATGTTGCACTAACGTTATATCCAGCACTATTGTGGAGGTCATGTGATCTCTAGCTTCCTAGCGGAGATGCCACCTCTGTTCCTGAAGTTTGCATAACATCATGTACGGCCCAGGAGTGGAGGTCAAGTGATTCGTGGCTCCACAGTGGAGATGTTCCCAGTGGAGGTCTGCTAGTGTTCTGCAGCCAGATCCGCTTGGAGCTGCAGCTGGTTGAGATACAATGGCTACTAATTGGCCCCTCTTTTCCCCCTCCTTCCAGCCGTGCCCCCCACTCATGCACTGAGGACCGCTGGACGGCGGTGGCAGTGGTGCTGGTCCGATCGATCTGATAATGTGGCTGGAACACAGGCTCTACAGGACCCCCTCGTGTGTTCACGCGTGTGAGTGTGACCACTTGTGCCCAGATGCAGTTACTGACCTCACATCTGATGTCAAATATATATGAAGTTATTATGACCCATATGTGCTATACATAAAAGATAGTGGCTACGTCGTATGTGCGTGGTTGTGTGGGTGTGTGACACCCTCTACTCCTCTGCTCAAACTGCACCACCTGCTGCAAACACGGTCCCGTGTCCTGCCTGCACTGATACTTCTACACATGACTGTGGTTGCTGAGGACACAGGTTTTGGATGTAAACTCCACCAGACTGACAAGAGCACAAAATTAAAAGCCGTATATCGCAAAAAGTGTCACTGGAATATGGACAACCGAATTCACCCTCAGGAAACTGTGACTGATACTTATAAAGGACTCCCAAACTGAATGAGCCAAAATATCTATTTTAATGCCTGAAAGGTGCACTTTTGTCAGTTCAGTATTAAGTAACTTTGTATGCCTTGCTGGGATTGTGCCGACAAAAGATAACAAGCCAAGAAGACTGAGATAATAGGCCCTTGTTTTTGATTGTGGCAGAAATGCGTGACCTCTAAAGCACAAGTCATGTGACCAGGGTCACCCCTCCACATAGTGTTCACTGTGCTGTTGAGCTTAAACACTCAGGAGGCTGGTCGAGGAGAGTCACCCAGGATATGGTTACTTATCGCAACCTTCAAAATGTGATCGACAGGGGGCATGACCTATGGAAATCAGGAGGTTTGAGGCAGCAAGTCGGCTCTGAGATAAGACCGTTAGCCTGAGGACAAACACAATGTCTGGTTAATTTCCATGTCCATCTGCCAATGGGCACTGGTCTGTATTTCCTTACCCTTCATAAGAAGACGATCTAACAAAGAGCAATGCATATTTAATTGTTAACAGGCTTTTAAAGGGATGCAAAGTAAATTATAAAATATTTAATTACTTTCATATTGTAAAACTTTCTCTGTGAAAATGTTGAGTCTAATTTTCTAGAATTTGATTTACTGTGATTTCCTGGTACCAGCAGTTTATATCCAGATTAAATGATACATTTTTATTTTGTTACATAGTTGAGCTACGTCAGTGAATATTTTGCATTTAGCTTCCACCTGCCAAAGCTGCAAACACGGCAGAATGAAGTTTGCTGCAAGCCTGTAGTTGTACCGCCAAGCTCTTTAAATTCATAGTTTGCTATTGTTTTAAGCTTGTTGTTCAAAATTTATAAAGCAGCGACTTGGTTTTAATAATTATTCTTTTGTAAAAAAAAAAAAATACAAAAGAAATAAACAGGCTAAAAGCCTAAAGCATTTCACTGATGGTCTGTGGGTATCTTCTTTCACTGCTCAGTTTTTGTGTGCATATGCATGCATTAATTGGAATTTGACTGGTGAGACTCTGATTGAGCTGCATTCCTTACAGGTATCACTTCTGCCGCTGCTGATCTTTATACTCTTTCATTCCTACTGTTTTTTTTTACATTGCTGTCTCTCAGTGTCCTGGCTAGCAGCTGGTTGCGAATCGTAAAGTCCAATCATCCATCCATTTTCCAAACCGCTTATCCTACTGGGTCGCGGGGGTTCCGGAGCCTATCCCAGAAGCAAGGGGCACAAGGCAGGGAACAACCCAGGATGGGGGGCCAGCCCATCACAGGACACACTCACACACCATACACTCACACATGCACACCTACGGGCAATTTAGCAAGTCCAGTTAGCCTCAGCATGTCTTTGGACTGTGGGGGGA
>JAODJX010000002.1:1866293-1879123 GCA_026776945.1 Isichthys henryi
CAATCTCCACACGCTCTGAGCGCAAACACATATGACGCAGGGAGACCATGCAAACTCCACACGCTCTGAGCAGAAACATGCGTGATGCAGGGAGACCATGCAAACTCCTCACGCTCTGAGGAGAAACACGCGTGAAGCAGGGAGACCATGCAAACTCCACAAGCTCTGAGCAGAAACACGTGTAACGCAGGGAGACCATGCAAACTCCACACGCTCTGATCAGAAACACGCGTGATGCAGGGAGACCATGCAAACTCCACACGCTCTAAGCGGAAATGCATATGACGCAGGGAGACCATGCAAACTCCAGATGCTCTGAGCAGAAACACGCGTGACGCAGGGAGACCATGCAATCTCCACACGCTCTGAGCGGAAACACATATGACGCAGGGAGACCATGCAATCTCCACACGCTCTGAGCGCAAACACATATGACGCAGGGAGACCATGCAAACTCCACACGCTCTGAGCAGAAACGTGCGTGATGCAGGGAGACCATGCAAACTCCACACGCTCTGAAGAAAGGTTGGACTCACACCCTCAACCCTGGAAACAGTGCTAATCACCAAGCCACCCTGATGTTTTTTTTAGTTTGTTATATTTATTTATAGATTATTCTAAGTATGTCCTTTAGTATGTAGTGCTTGACATACTTGTGATGTATAGCTGTGTAATTTATAAGTACATGCAGTTTGGAATTATGACGAACATGCCAGATCGATTTTGTTCAGCTGCATAATATGTGTCTAAAATAGATAAAATCACTGTACACCATAGGGATGGTGAAGACTGATAATGGAAAGTAGAGCTTTTTTCTTTAGGCCTATAATAAGATTATATCTGCTGTATTTTGTGGAGTATTTCCACCAAAACTTCTTTACATTTGATTTGTCTGCTTCATAAAAAAACAGTTGCTTTCTTTTCCTCCTTTTTAATGCACCTCTAAGACCTCCGTGAGCATGATCATGTGTAATACTGTTTTTAAACCACAAAGAATGTAGTTATTTAATCATGAAGAGATATTGAGTATTTCATTATTGACAATCTCTAGCTATGACCTGCAATAAACATAAAACCTCAAAGCACATTGCACTTCCTGAATAAAATCCCTTGGATGTCATATTAACAGGCACATGCAGGCTGTATTTTCATTTTGTGCTTCCCCTCACGATACTTTGGAGTTGAGTTCTGCTGCGGTGCTGTCTAATTGGACCCTTTGGGACACAAGAAACTCATCTGGGTTTTGATAACATTTCAACTGTTTTTTAATGACTCCTAGTTTTTTGCTGATCACTGAAGGGGAAAATGGAATGCAGAGACAGAAGTCAGGAATTATAATAATTTTGTTTTAGTGATTTTGTTTCGTAACATTTCATGACATTTCGATTAATGATGACAAACCACTTGTTTGGAATTTTTGCATTGTGGTTACAACCAATGCAGTGATTTGATGCATGGTGCAGTGGTGAGAACTGTTGCCTCACACCTTTGGGACCCAGGTTTGCGTGTCCGCCTGGGTTACATGTGTGTGGAGTTTGCATGTTCTCCCCATGTCGTCGTGGGGTTTCCTCCGGGTACTTCGGCTTCCCCCCACAGTCCAAAAACATGCTGAGGCTAATTGGACTTGCTATATTGCTCGTAGGGGTGTGTGCGTGTGAGTGTGCCCTGCGATGGGCTGGCCCCCCATCCTGGGTTGTTCCCTGCCTCGTGCCCATTGCTTCTGAGATAGGCTCCGGACCCCCCGCGACCCAGTAGGATAAGTGGTTTGGAAAATGGATGGATGGATGGATGGATGGATATATATATATATATATATGAAATATGATGAAGTTGGCTTTATTATGGTCGGCATAAATTCTGTTGATATTGGACAGAAAAGATGTGAAAATGAGATTGGAGTTATGCTTGGGATCTCATTCATACTCAGTGATGACTCAGCCAATCCCTGATGGCTTATTTTGGCTCTGTTGATATTATTGCTCTTGAACCAGTAGGTAATTAGAGCCCACGCAAAATCGCAAAGTCACACGCTTGTCGCAACAGAGCAACTGGAACTTCAATGAGCTTGTTGATGCTGCAGCACTTAGACTGGAGGCCTCAAGCCACCGTGAGATGCCCCAGACTCACCCTGTCTGCCTTGCTGCGAGATAAATGGGTCTGTAGTATGGGGGAGGGGGGGGACTCCACCTAGGCTTTTGAGCCCCAGGGCAGAGGGCAGGGTGGTTGTATGTACATTTATCTATGTGTGATGCTAAACCCTTTTCAAGTTTATGTATTAGCATTGTGTTCGGTGCCTGTGTATGACTCTGAGGGTATGTTAGTAATATTTGTAAGTGTTGTGTGTTTGAGATTCACTTTTGTACTTGTTGTGCGTATCTGTGTACTACAGAAGGTTTTTTGATATAGCAGTGATGGTTGGCTGCTATCGGGACATGATACAGTCCACATAGGTTAGGAATGTTTCATCATAAACAGATTGTGAGTTTATGCTTTTACAGCCAGATCAGTGCAAAGCACCAACGAAATCAGATATACCCTGAGCAAAATTAATAACTGCTGTCATGGAAGGAAGGCATTCATGATGCTGACTCAACACGTCCCTTTTGGTAGTTTAGTGAAAAATTGCCTGTTGACCAAAAACTGCTCCCTAGTGTTGCATATTTCTGCAGAGTTGGAAGGAGTTCCAGTAAATCTAACTACAGCATCTGCTCAGTGCTGTTGTTCTCCTCAATCTCCTTCATCTAACTGCTTCACTCGTGGGTGTTTTACCTACGCAACAATGTCCTGAGCACAGAACAAAAAGCGATTGGTTCAGAGAGAGAACCAATCAGATTGCAGAGGAAGTGGGATCAAGACATTCAAATTTTTAATTCTGCCCTCAGAACATTTTTGTGTAGGTATGACTCCCATGAGTAACTAACTGCTTCATCTAATTTTCTGTTGTCCCATCTTTCCTTCCAGGTAGCGTTCATGATCAGGTCATCGTCATAGCAGTCAAGTCAAGAGTGCTTTGTCATACGATCCTTTTAACAAATAATACAGCAGTATAAAAGGGTTGTACAATAAATAATTATAAAGTGACGGGTACCAGCAGAGGTGAGGGATGATTATTCTCAGGAGTACATTGGTACAAGTATTAATAGTTTTCTCACGTACAAAATATTTCCATCTTTATCCTGTCATTGAGAATAAGACACCTGGACGCAGTGTGACACTTGTGCCAAGCAGTACATGGATGAACACTTTTCACCATTCGCATCACCCAGCTCTTGCAGCACCCTATTAATGAAGCACTCATTTAAAAAAAGGATCCCTGTACGAACATGCTAATGAGCCGGCTGTCAGCCCGTTGAAGCTATTTTTGGATCTGATTAGTTTACGATGCAAATGAAGGGCTGGTTTTTCCTCCTTGGCCTATCCCCATTCAGCTGGGACAAAAATCCCCCCTTTCCCATGATTTGCTTGGGCCAGGTTTCCATGGAGACCATTCAAGATATAAAGAATGTGCTAGGCCATTTTTGACTCCTTGGGACTCTTTTTTTAATTGATTGATTGGTTTGTAGTTAATGGCAGTTTGTTGAGATAATGGCAATACTATCTGAGGTATTTTTCTAGGACTGATTGGGTGAGGTTTCCAATAAAATTCAATTTATTTTAGAGTTTCATGTTGTATGTAGGAAAAATTTGCTTAAGAGAAAATTCCATATTTTCCATCATGCAGAAATCTGTGAGTAGCAGATCCCCCTGACATCGTATTATCGTTTAATGAGCTTAAGAAAACACCTTATTTTGTTCATCGTTATCTCATTCCATGTCAGTTGGTGGCCTTATCTTGCTTTGTATTGCTTTTGGGTTTATTTTTCCATCGACTGCTGAACATCTAGGTTTGTCCTTATATAGTTATGCAATGGAAAAAAATGGGAAAAAGGAAAATATACTGGCCTTTAGTATAAGATAAGGCACTTGTGAGAAAATATAAAACCAGTAGTGCTAATTATAGCCCCGGTGAGAGTGTGCTGATGCTGCTCTTTAGTGGGAGTCTTGCTGGCATCCTCAGAGCACAGGAAGGATGTGAAAATAGGGCTGCTGTTTCAGACAGATGGGCTAATAAAGAGCGCTAACGTTTCAAACTAAATTAAGACGACATCAAGATCAATGAATCACTCAATAGGTTTAACACAATTTTAATTTGCATCACACGTTTTTTTTTTTTGCATAGCAGAAAGTGATTTACCAGGTTTATTTTTTTTGTACTATTCCAGAGAGCATCTAAATCCCTAAAATGAATGCAGTACTGGGAAAATTTAACATAATTCCTTGGCGGTACTTCAGAATACAATGTTTATAGATAGCGCAATAAAAGCAACTTATTGTTTAGTATATAAAATGCCTTGATGAGAGAAATCGGCACCTGGGGAAGCAGAATCGTGGTTTAATGGCACACGAGACTGAGAGAGTGTCTATACCAGGGGTGGCGAATCTTATCCGCAAAGGGCCGGTGTGCGTATGCAGGTTATTGGGGTAACCTTCAGGACAGCTGTTCAAACCCAGGTGTGAGGATTCTTCAACCAATCGGTCCTCTAATTAGCAATCTAATTAGTTGCAGCGAAAACCCGCACACACACCGGCCCTTTGCAGATAAGATTGGCCATCCCTGGCCTATACAGACAGCTATGTCAGTGCACTGTGAGTATAATTTATCTTATCTATATCCGCAAGTAGGGTGTGAAGTTTTTTATGAAGCGGGAGTTCCGCAAGCAGTGGGACAATGGATGAAATGGACCATCAGGCAACAGCATCGGAGGAACGTGGGGGAGAAGTTCTCTGCATAACTCATTAAGGTCTTCTAATTGGGAATTAGCTGACACTTGAATTCTGAATCAGATATAACAGTGAGCTCAGCAAAACTAGGCAGCTTCAACACCCAACAAAAGCTGTGAAATACACAGCTGTGGTTTATTTATCACCGCAGCCATACAGTGCAGACTGACTGATATTTTTAAAAGACCCGCCAATGGAAGAGCAATTTCTATGCAGTGCAAAATGTGAAGACTTTTCCACAATGTGGTGTATTTTGGGGGGTGTTGAACAGGCATGTTTACAAGGATAGACAATCTACTACACACAGACTTCAGCAGGAAGACTACTGCCTTAGAATGAGAAGTGGAAACATCTGCGGTTAATGAGATGGCGATTTACATGGGTTGGAAGAGAAACAAACTGACGTTCGTTGTCTTAAAATGAAGGTTAAAAACACCAAGGAAGACCAGTTAAATCTTGCAGGAAATGGGCGATCAGGATCTCCCAGAGATTCTCTTAGAGGCTCTAAGTAATCACATGGGATCATAAAACATTATTTAGTTACTTAACTGGAGAATTAGCAGAGCTATATAGCATGGAGATTAAATTACAAAATGGACAGAAAATGGAACCTGAGCATGGTTAGTAGGGGAGTTGAGGCTAAAATCTGCAGTACTTAATGATGACAAATGCTTTTGTATTCAATGTACAAAAAATGTGACTCGCTTTTATCTGTTTATAGACACAAAGTCCCCCGGATCTGTTCTTAATGAGGAAAACACTTTGGACTGGTCCACACGCAGGCTGATGCAGGAGAGAGAGGAGAACCAGACCTCCGACCAGCCGAGAGCAGGTAATCTCCAATAAATCCATCCAACTACACTCTAATGTCTTATTTTCTCCTCCTGGAGCTCCTTCATCCAACATATTTCCAGGTCCTTCATCAGAGGTTGAGTTTCAGTTGCTATGTCAGTCTATCCATACGTTTTCATAAACCACCTACCCATTCTGGGTGGCACTGATACAGCATCTATCCCAGCAGTCCAGTCACTACTATTCTAGGCGTTTTAACTCAACTTTTTACCCTTTTACTGAGAAGTACAAGAATACGTAAAATTACATGTAAAATTAGACGGAGTTGACTTCTTGTCAGAACTTCTGTTGAATTATATCCCCAAAACAAATGACTTAAGAAAGCAATGGCCTAAAAATCTAACATATCTCCTGGACTGCTCTCTGTTAGCCCCTTCGTGGTCCTGGAGGAAGCCAGATCCACCAAACCAGATGGGCTTCTAAGTAGCAGATAAACTGCACGATGAGTCCTCATCAGCTGGCTAGACATGGTCCATCAGTAGATTCAGATTTAAAATCCATTCACTCTTAACTGCTAGACTTCCCTTTCTCTGGTGGCAGCAATGTAGTTCTTCTGCTTCATTGTTGTTGTAGTGGTCCAGTGTGTTGTTGTGGATGGGAACATCACTTAATCAAATTAAATGTAAATGTTAATGAGCTCTACGATTGTTTTCCCCAGAAACACCGTGGTGCAATTAGAGTATGTTTTGTGAACTGTGGTGCTTCAAAAAATCATTGGCGCGGAAAAAAAAAACTCTTTACAAACCTTCAGCTGATTGATCTTCTAATAGCCAGCAGGACTGAGAACCTAGATCCTTCGCATCGTACAATAGCTGCCAGTTCACAGAAGACCTAATTACCCAGTGGGAAGAGAAGAGAGAACAAGATACAAATGAAAGCCTAAAGGAACACGAAATCCATCCTTGATTCATCGCTACCCAATGCCATGCTTTTAGGTCAATTATCTGAAGTCTGTCAGAAAGCCCAGTCTGGGAAGTAGCAGTAGGCTGTTCAGGGATAAACGTGGGTCAGTAGTCAGGGGTGACTGAAGAGCAAGGGCCTGTGGTATGGCCATGCACATCTCACCTGATAGTTCCTTAAGGGACCAGAAATAAACAACTGACACTTGTGTTAAAGAGTGAAGGAAGAATGGAAAGGATTCATTTTCTGCAAACTGAACCTGGATTCTGTGTATATCGTACAAAGGCACAGGATTGGTTTCGACAGTAGTAGAGAGCAAATCAGCTCCGAACCCCCCGCCCCTATTTTTTCACACTCTGTAAGGAGAAACTCAATTTTATCAAAATCTGTGACTGCAATCGAAAAACTAAAAATGCGAAATGACTTGTATTTTGTTTGGCTACTTATGGTTAAGGTTAGGGCTGGGTAGGGGTTAAGATCATCATTGTTGGGATTAGGGGTTTTCCCAATAGAAATTAATGGATGGTCCCCACAAAGATAAGAATTCAAACGTGTGTGTGTGTGTGTGTCTGTGTGCGTGTATAGACATTATTTTAATGTGCCTCTGCATTTGTGTAAGAACTACAGCCCATGAGGTCTCACACCGCTGAACATACTGTATGACAGCAGTAATTAGGAAGTCTCCAGTTCACCAAAGAATGTGGTCACACTTCTTTATGGAAGATTTTTGGTTTTGGTTTGATTATCATGCCTGGTACTCAAAGTTGCTGTTTCACTATTAATGCATCATTTCTAAATCTGAGGGGCCTGTGTCTGCTTACGTGATGGTAGGGAGGGTTCATTTTGCTTGCATGGTTTTCTTTGCTTGCATTGTTTTCTTAATGTGTGAACTGTATGATTATGGCAGCTCCGCCAAGGTAAGAATTCAACAATTTGGTCCCCAATACGCAACTGTTTCTTAGATACTAGTGATTTGAGGATAATGATTCTGGTGTAACCGAAGCTGCTTGTTTGGATGACTGCTACCTCTATTTTTATGACAATTTAAACATCTAGAAAAGACACAGCACTGGAGGCTGTTTATATCACTCCCCCCCCCCCGCTCCCCTTCACCTGTTTTTTTATGTCTGTTTTGTTATCCCAACAGAAGTAGCAAAGTTAAATATAACTCTCAAAAAATGGCTTTATCTGGTGCATGTCATGCATAGCTTTGAAATGTTAGGTTTCAGAGTTGCAAGTTTATCGTTACCTTTAAAGCTCAAGATGTATGTTATGATTTTAAGGGCAGAAAACTTAATTGAAAGAGGAGTGATGATTTGGGTGGAAGTTCTTACCCTGTAGGCTCTAGTTGAGGAATTCATCAGTATTTCTTATGTGACTGAAAGGTTTCATAGCAGTAGTGATTTGACATGTATATGGAAAGGGTTAGTGGAACAAAGCATGGATACGTGATGAAAAGCACACTCTCAAGGAGCTGAGGAATGTCCAGTGTGACAGCTTTAGTGCCATAGCTGATACATGAAGACTCTTCATGGATCTCTGGAAAATCCCCCTTCAGAGGTCAGAGCTGATCTTGGCGTCAGAAGCTATTAAGTTGTCCCTTGCTCCCTCCTGGTTCACACACGCAAGTGTCAGAATAAGCTAATGCTAGACTTTGGGTTGCAACAGCAGGCAAACACAACTGTGGGGGCAGCGTCTGGTTGTGCGGGTTAGGACTGCCTGCGATCAGAAGGTCGTCGGTTCAAATCCCAGCAGGCCCTTAACCCCAATTGCTCCAGGGGTTGGCTGACCCTGGAAAAAAAAAAGCATTTTCTAAATGAATGTAAATAGCAAAATATTAAGTGAACACAGTATGTGTAAAAATGAATCTTTAAGATGAGGAGTATCTCCCATCTGAAGTACAGAAGCTACATCATCAGCAGTCATGGCTGGAGTTACTACGGTGAGGGATTAAATCAGCCAGGATTGTCTTCATTAGGGGTGACTACGATTTCATCAGGGGCCCAGAGGAAGCCACTCAGTATTAGCCTTCCACAAAGCCTAGTGACCCACATCTGCAGAGTAAGTAATCCACTGAAACACTGAGACTGAGACAGACAGTCACTGCTGAGTCTCAGTCGGTCTTCCTTCCAATGAAACAGGTTTATTAGGCATTCAGGAAGCATTAGCTGCTGGATTCCTGTTGTTTTTATTATTTATTTTATTATTCTAAAATTAATTATTAAATCATGGTAGCACAGAGCCCTCAGAAAACTAAGGCATTCATTTTGTTTGTTATTGGATTGGACATATAAAGTTCATTTGCTGCCTTGTACTTGCTATCACCTGTTATTATATTTAATATACGTACAAGAGCAATCAAACAATGGAATTTCTCCCTTTCCCGTCATCCATCGCGCTTGGTCTCTCTTTCTTTCTCCCCATTCCTTAAAAGGACGCGGACAGCTGCCTGGCACTGACAGCCAAGTCCCTTTGAGGCCTGTGTTGCTAGGCAACCAAATGCTAAATTTTTTAAACCAAGGGAAGTCTGTATTTCAAGCTTTCAAAGAACAAGGGCTGAGAGAATATAATGTGCTGAAGGAGCAAGAAGCTGCCAGCCTTATTAACGTTGTGTTCAAACTTCTAGAAATACAGTAGCAATGGGGAGATGATGTGTGTGTGTGTGTGTGTGTGTGTGTATTTTTTAGTGGGTCATTTATATGGCTTGGCAAAGTGGGAAATCCATCAGCGGAGTTGATTCGTTTGTTCAGCATTTATTTTAATATTATGAGAAGAACAGTAAGAAAATGTGATCTGGCTACACAGTCCCAGAATACTTATCTGGAGAAAGTTTATCCCAAGGGGGAAGTTTGAAACGTCATATCAAATCATGGACAAGGTCGTCACAGATTTTTACCAAACACAGAGTGGAGAAAATTATGTCACCGACAAGAGAGCAAATAATGAATGATAGTAATTCCATCTCTATCAGGCAAAGAGTAATAATTCATAGTCGTATAAACTATGCATTTGGTGCCGTTAAAATGGAAGAGCGTAGCAACATCCTGTGCCGGCTAAACCAAACAGTTCTGACGGTATGAGAGAGTACAGTCTCGTCATGTTGCTTCAGCTCATTTGACAGCGTCTGACAGAAATTCACCTCTGAAATTTGATGGCCTTTTGGCACGCGTCGGCATATTTCGACCTCTTGTCTAAGTCATTTTTCTTTCGCCTGCATTTTTAGGTTGAGTTATGAATATGGTTATTAATAACTTCCCCATTGAAGTGACTTCGTTTCTTAGAGCTCCATATGGTTTTCGTAGTACATGTACCTGGGTTTGTAATGGAGTAATTGAAGTGAAAGGTGAAAATCCATTGAGGGATTTGAACCCGCAGCTTCCCAGAGAAATCCGTGGCTCTAACCAGTGCGTAAAACACATGGTTGACCCCCCACCAATCACGTGTGGAACACGTGCCCTTTCTTCTGCCATATTTTGTTGCTGTTCCTGTGGGGGGCGCCCCTCCACCGTTTTATGCACCGTTACAGCCTATCAGCATCATTCAATATGAGGGGGGGCTTGCGGTCCACGAGAAAATAAAAGTTCCCTGTGGGCCTCACCGAAGGATCCGTTTCTTTGTACTGATAGAACTACTATGTTAAAGGGAAAGAAAGATGTAGGTTGTTACTTGGGGAAAAATCTGATGCTAACAGATCTGACCTGGGAATCAAGTGTAGCTTAGATATTTGGCACAAAACCTTTATGAGTAACTGGGGATCTTCCTAGATTTGATACACAAGGATAGCAATGATGCTTCCTGCCATTGAACTGAAACCCAGATAAAGGGTTTTCCTAGTGCAATCCATCCCTTTTCTTGTCCTGTTCAAAATCATGGCAGGGGGGTTGGGGTCTGGAGCTAAGGACACAAGGCAGGGAAGAACCCTGGATGGGGTACCAGCCCATTGCAGGGCACACTCACCATTTACTCACTCACCATTTACTCACTCACCATCACTCACTCACCATTCACTCACTCACCATCACTCACTCACCATTCACTCACTCACCATTCACTCGCAATACATTCACTCACTCACCATTTACTCACTCACCATCACTCACTCACCATTTACTCACTCACCATCACTCACTCACCATTCACTCACACACCATTCACTCACTCACCATTCACTCACTCGCCATTTACTCACTCACCATTCACTCGCAATACATTCACTCACCCGCCATTCACTCACTCACCATCACTCACTCACCATTCACTCATACACCATTCATTCACACAGGCATAGCTATAGGCAGTTTGGTAACCCATATTAGCCTCAGCATGTTTTTGGACTGGGGGGAGGTGGTGGAAACCAGAGTACCCAGAGAAAACCCCAGAACAACACAGGGAAAACATGCTCCACACACACGGACCCATGGTGGAGACTCGAACCCAGATGCCAGTGGGATGAGGAACAGTGCTATCCACTGCACCACCATGCTGCTCACTCCTTGTATAATATGTCTGCTACTCTTTTCTCTGTATCCTCTTAGGGTTAATATAATGGCTTGTCAGTTAACAAGGATGCGCGATAGAGCTGTGCGTTCGTGCCGTGCTGTCTGGCTGCTGCATATGGGGGGAGGGGGACAGGGAGATGCGTTAACTCTGTGCTACAGTTATGGGTCTGCACCCTTTCAACACCAACCCCACTTACCCTCCGTAGCATAGGTCTCAGGTCGGCTCGAGGCAGATGAGCGCATCCCATGACGCCAGGAGCTCGCCGAGCCGAGCTTTGATCCAAGATCACAGGCCGCCGAGGGTGGGGGATCTACTTAAGTTTTTATGTGACTGAATCACGCCGCTCGTTTGAAGCTCGTTAGTTACCGCCTAGCTTGCTTTGTGGCAGAACCCCCCCTCACTCCCCCCCCCCCAAGCCTTGGTGAGAGTATTCCAGGGAAGGTTTGTCTGTCAGTGTACACAGCAGCTTTCTCTGCCCTGTTGTTTATTCCGACGCTAGCAAGCTTCTTTGTAGACCTTCCTTTGTAGTGCGTCTGCCTGTCTTTTTTCCCTCCGTTAATCAGCTGTTTGCTATTTTTTTTTTCTCCCTTTTTTTTGTGATTACCGGTTTGTGCAATGATAACTGTGTTTTGGCAATACTGTGCAATATTCACTCTGCCCTGGCGATCCCTCCTTAAAATTACTGCATTTGCTAAATGGCAAAACAATGAACAATAAAAAACACATAGAATAGGCTGTGATTTTTTATTTTTTTTTGCAGCCTTAGTCCATGCAACGAACCCTTAGATGATGCCAGGTAACCTTTAAGATATCAAAAGGTTAATCTTTATCCTGCCTTTTTGCCATTTAATACAAAATGCCAAGGCAGATCCCTGGTATTGTTGGCCTGACGGACAGACAGACAGACTGACTGACAGACTGAGAAAGCGCTGGGGAACCAAAATGTATGGCGATGCCTAAAGGGAATGACGGGTTTCTCAGTGGACGAGTGCTCACACCAGAATGCCTCGACACTCCCAGCGCATTACAGACCAGTTCCCCCAGGAGAATCAGCTACTAATATAAACCCCAAGCAGTTTTATGTGACTGTGGAACTTTGAATACTTGTAATTGTATTAGGCTGCTGAATGAGGTTCAGGTGTCCACGTGAGTTCCCTTTCGCAATCCCAGCTGTGGTCCTGGGGTTCCTGCGGACGGTGCCGAATCACCTCCCAGCTGGTCATTTCAGTCAACAGACCCCCCCCCCTCCACAGTCGCCCCCAGTGAATCATAAAAGCCTCTTATCGTGGTACAAAAAAGGAGGCCATGTTCAAAACGAAAACCAGTTTGACGCCAGCACCACAGTTGTCTGACGTTGAAGGCAAGAAAAATCTATTTTGAGAATCAAGCTACTCCTTTAATAATTCCTCCCATTTTCCCTTCACATTTCATAATTCATGTCTCTAAGGTTTTTTTTTTTTTTTACATTGTTATCTTGTGTGTGAATTCTCCTCCCGCCTCCTCAGTACCAGGGAAACTGCAATTGGCTTCTTGGTGATGCCCGTCAACGTCCTTGGGGCCAATGGCTCTCCCAGGGAGAGGGTCTCCATAGCAACTGCTGTGTCAGACTGAGGCAACTTGTCAGAACCTTTAGTCAAGCCCCATTTTTCTGTGGTGAATGTACTCTTACAGGCTGGATAAAATTTCTATGGATGTGTGTGTGTGTGTGTGTGTGTGTGTGTGTGGGGGGGGGGGGTTCCAAACACGTATTCTATTGG